>JARFJB010002090.1:182500-185000 GCA_036346205.1 Vesta saturnalis
CAAAAATATACGACAAGTTGAGTTCAAGATCAACGGATGTGCCCGGGGGCTCAAAGTACTGTATTCGGTCAAAAAAACTAACTATTTTCGATCTCCGGTTGAGCTGAATTTCGGCTTACATATGTATATTGGCCAAGTAAGTTCGAAATTTTGGTTTACAAAAGTAGGGTCTTGAAAGATTAAGTTTCTTTCTTTGCTGGAACTTACACCCAAGTGACTAAAAAGTAGAAAATGAAAATAAGTAAAAAAACGTTTTTCAAAAACGCTTTTATTTCCAAATGTACTAGAAAGAATAAAATAATGTTTTTATTTACCCAGTAACATCAAAAATTTTTGTGACTAAAAATAAAAATGTGGGGCGTACATGATATCTTATACTTATAACAAAACCTATCAACACCTGCATTCAAACAATGAAGAGCAAGGCACTACAATGAGCGGCCAGCAGTCATAGAGTACAAAGACTACAAAACGTCCAGGAGCTTTTGCCAGCTGATACCATCGCGCGTCTTGGGTTTTGTAGGTTCATTCAAGAAAGAAGAGTTGAAAATGTCAATTTTCATAGTAAAGTTCTCTTCACCCATGAGGCGTACTTCACAAGGAGGGGTATGACAAACTAGCACAACGAATATTGTATGCAAATGAAAATGAAATAATGTCATCAAGCAACGCCACTTTAAACATGCGTTTATAATGAGGATAATCGGCTGTTTCGCCCTGTCATTTTACCAAATCTTTTAAATGGATAGAATTATTTAGTTTCCTTATAAATACCTTACCCGATTTATTGGAACACTTGACTTTAGATCTTAGACGCAACATTTGGTTACTACACGATGGAGCACTACCTCATTTTACCTTGAACGTTCGGAATCATCTTCATGTACAGTTTCCTAACAAATGGATAGGCAGAGGAGCTGATGCTCCTGCAAAATGGGCACCTCCTTCACAGATTTAAATATTTGCGATTATTTTGTGTGGGTATCTCTAAAGAGCAAGGTGTATTCTCGTCCTATAAACACACAGGACGAACTTTGGGCCAGAATACAGAACGACTCACAGTCCATTAAGAATGATGTAGAAATGTTAACAACGAGTACAGTTTAATTTTTTACGTCGAATCAGCCTTTGCGTCCGAGATTCAGCATTTACTATAGATCTAATAAGGCACATACTTATCACTAATAAATATCATAACAAATTGCCTTATCGTCATTTATTTCTTAGAATACCAGACTGCTCGATTACATTTGTTTTAAGAAATGCAGTGCGCGGTCCCTCAGATTTTATTTTTTTGTGTCTAAACCTTAACAGGTATCATCAATTAAAAAGTAACAAAAAAATTACTAATGAATGTCTCTTCCAGAAACTATTTTTTTGAAAGTTATTGGCCTTAACATTAAAAAGTTTTTGACTAATATCATCTTAAAGATGACCTACATGTGCAAGGAGTATAATACCGAATATTATCCAAATCGATCCAAGCGCTCTGTCGTTATGGATAAAATAACTTTCTATTTAAAGAACTCTGAAGAATAATGCCAGCTAAACGAATTGCATATAGTTAAGTTTAGTTAAATCGTCTTATTTTCGAACCAAGAATTTGTGGTTAAGTGATGTCCACACATTTTAGGGACACCCTGTATGTAGGACGCCCTTGCTTTGATCTATTCCTGATATCTCTTATGGGCCTTAATGATAATCTACAATACTTTATTTTAATAGTAGCAAGTTTTGTTTTCTTTCATTAATTACTTATAGCATATATCTATTTTGTAATTCTGTAGTATAATTGGAAATAATATTATTATATACCACGTAAACCAAAGAGAAACTTTTCTTACACATCAGCTATTAATACGAAACATGCATTGAAAACAGATCAACGACAAATTATTGTAAAATATAGTGTTATTAAATTTTGCGAGGTCACTAAAACTGAGTTAAATGTTATGAATTATTTAAGCTGCAATAAACCAGTTCGGGATCTGCCACAAATAAATCATATGGTGCTACCTCGTTAACGCACATGACGTCCAAAATTACAGCATTGAGTGGTAGTAAATTAGTTAGAGTAGAGTAAATCAATCAAATAATTGTATGTAAATATATAAAGTAGATGAATTGTTAGTTTTTAACATGTGAACACAAAGGGTATAGACGTGTAAAATGATCTAGACGATTAATACATAATCTGTAATTCCTGTTAGGCCTGTACATCAGATCAGGTGCAAACCGTTGAACCCTTAACTATAAGTTGTCTAATAGCTCATTTCATCATATTTATCCAGCGCAACAATGAATTAGTTATAATAAAATCATAAAAATCTGAAGCTTTAGGTAAGTAGGATTCTGATTATGATCTGAGCAATGAAACAAGTTCTTGTAGTATACATTATTATTTATTTGTTCATTAACAGTTTAGTGAACCCAATACCGAATATCAAAGGTAACCAGTATATAACATCTCAGTGTACTCTTCAAGCAAAAATTAAATAGT
>JARFJB010002090.1:190000-197500 GCA_036346205.1 Vesta saturnalis
CTTCTGGTTGGGTAATGGTGGATTTTGACTGGGTGTTACTTAAAATGTTGTGATTGGTGGCCTAAGGCTGTCTTTGAAAATAGATTAGCTTTCATTATCGTGATCAAATCAATTATAGGTATAATATAATCGAATAAGACTATATTGCGTACTGTGTCAATTAAAATAATGACCGCCGATTTAATTTTCGTATATAACACAACAAGTGCTAGGAATCGTTCCGGTAATTTTTGTCAGTCAGATCACGAATAATTGTTGTGACGTTTTTCTTAAGACAACAACTACGAGTGCTTCTGGCCGACAAAAATTACCAAAAGATTCATACCATGAGTTGGATTCAGCAAGACAATCCAAAGAAAATGCAGGAAAATTAAAGGTTTATTTTCGAAATGAAATGTGTGTTATAAATAATAATTATTATTAATACAGTTTATTGTTGAATTTTTTTACATTTATTCTTACCTGTATTATCGCTGTAAGAACTTGCTCCTTAGTATGGAAGCATTGCCAGTGTACTCAGATACTAATTGGCTCAAACTCAAAAAATATTGTGTTTCGATTGGTTACTAAATTTAGAGTTGGATTGTCGATCAAATTAATCAACAGTGTAGTCATAAAAATGTATTCTCAAATCCTGTGTTTGGCGTGGCGTTTTGCAAATAAAGGGTTTCGTGATTTAATTAGATTAATTATTTTATTTTGCGAGATTTTCGATCATTGAGTTAATTCATTGTCCATTTTGCATTTATGACTACACTTATTTATACAACAATTATTTATAAACAGTATTACATAATGATTTTTAACGGAACTACTATTTTCGATGGAAAAAGTGGTTCAACGTTAATCCCCTATAACAGAATGAAAAGTTTGTATCAGTTAGAAAACTTTATTTGAATGAATACAATTAAAATCTTACCGTCAAAACGGGCAAACTGTAAACCCCCATGATTAAATGATGATAAAAGAAATTTCAAAAGAATTTAATATTATCCCTTAGCACTTGATATTAAAGAAAGAACGTGTCTTATTACAGTATGCTACACATATAGAAATGTCAGAAAATGCAAGTATAAATACCAACTTGGTTGAAATACAAGAAGGCAACTTAAAAACTAATTACAACTTAAAAGTAACTAAACACTATGGTTACATTTACTTATTTTTAATGATATTGAGATATATGTTACTTAAATTATTAATGTCCATTTTGTGGTTAATAGAGTCATGTTTTTGAATATAAAACATTTCCATGAATAACCTTTATGGTAATTACTTTCTTGGGCAAGAATTTTTTTGCAATTGAAATTGAAAGAATGCCCTGTTTGTAAGTAATGATTGCAAAGGGCGGTATCATTACGTTTAATTTTGATAGAATAACGGTGTTGGCTAATACGTTTTTCAAAAATTGTGACGTTTGTCCAATATATGATTTAGAGCAGTCATTACATTCAACTTTGTAAATTAAATTTGTTTTATCGTCATCTGGTATCCTAGTTTTAAGTTTGGTGTGAAAATAATTGATGGTATTGAAATTTTTAAACGTTATGTGATCTTTATGCTGAGTCTTACTAAGAATAATCTTTTTAATTTTTGTGGTAACATTCGGAATGTAAGGTAAAGTAAAGAATTTTTTTTGTTTTAGGTTATCATTGTTTGTGTTTTTAAATTTATGTTTATTCTGTATCCACTTAATACGTTTTTTAATGTGTTTGTTAATGAATAGTAATGGAAAATTATTTTTAGTAAGTGCGTTTTTAACTTTTTCGATATTTTCCGGTCTAAATTTTGGGTGAGAAAGAATAAATGCTCGATCAACTAGCGCGTTAACAACATTTATCTTGAAGTTCATGTAATTCAAAGAATTAAAATTGAGGTATCTTTCAGACCAAATGCTTTTAGTGTGCCAATTGGTGATAATACTATTCCCATCATTGATTAAAGTGACATCTAAAAAATTAAGTTTTTGGTTGTTTTCAATTTCAATAGTAAATTGTATACGAGGATGACAGTTGTTAAAGTGTGAGAGTAAAGAGTCAATGTATAAAGGATTAATTAGCAAAATGCAGTCATCAACATACCTTTTGTAGAAATTAATTTTGTCGTTCCAATAATTATCGTCCAATATTTTATTTTCAATATATTCCATTACCAAATTAGCAATTGTGGCGTGCCAAACGTTTGTTTGTAAAATAAATTTTTATATTGAAAGTAAGTTGAGTTTAAAATTAATGTAGCTGCGTTGACAAAATTTTCTTGTGAGAGGTTTGTAAATTTTGAAATTTCATTCCATTTATCAATAATACATTTAATTGCTAATTCCGTAGGTATATTGGTAAACAAAGATTGGACATCTAAACTTATAAGTTTGTAGTTTTTTGGAACGTAATGATTTTTGACAAATTTGTGAAGCGACTAAAAATAATCTTCCATTACTATTCATTAACAAACACATTAAAAAACGTATTAAGCGGATACAGAATAAACATAAATTTAAAAACACAAACAATGATAACCTAAAACAAAAAAAATTCTTTACTTTACTTTACATTCCGAATGTTACCACAAAAATTAAAAAGTTATTCTTAGTAAGACTCAGCATAAAGATCACATAACGTTTAAAAATTTCAATACCATCAATTATTTTCACACCAAACCTAAAACTAGGATACCAGATGACGATAAAACAAATTTAATTTACAAAGTTGAATGTAATGACTGCTCTAAATCATATATTGGACAAACGTCACAATTTTTGAAAAAACGTATTAGCCAACACCGTTATTCTATCAAAATTAAACGTAATGATACCGCCCTTTGCAATCATTACTTACAAACAGGGCATTCTTTCAATTTCAATTGCAAAAAAATTCTTGCCCAAGAAAGTAATTACCATAAAAGGTTAATCATGGAAATGTTTTATATTCAAAAACATGACTCTATTAACCACAAAATGGACATTAATAATTTAAGTAACATATATCTCAATATCATTAAAAATAAGTAAATGTAACCATAGTGTTTAGTTACTTTTAAGTTGTAATTAGTTTTTAAGTTGCCTTCTTGTGTTTCAACCAAGTTGGTATTTATACTTGCATTTTCTGACATTTCTGTATGTGTAGCATACTGTAATAAGACACGTTCTTTCTTTAATATCAAGTGCTAAGGGATAATATTAAATTCTTTTGAAATTTCTTTTATCATCATTTAATCATGGGGGTTTACAGTTTGCCCGTTTTGACGGTAAGATTTTAATTGTATTCATTCAAATAAAATTTTTTAACTGATACAAACTTTTCATTCTGTTATAGGGGATTAACGTTGAACCACTTTTTCCAACGAAAATAGTAGTTCCCTTAAAAATCATTATGTAATACTGTTTATAAATAATTCATCTGCATATTTCATGTTATTCGTTCATTTATGGTAAGTTCAAAATGAATTTAATAACTTTTTAGCCAATATTTGTTATACTAATTAGGAAATATTTATTGTAGATCATTATGTTAACTAGTTAGTTTTAAAGAACCCTTTTAATGTTTCTGAAGAAGGAAATAATATTCCTGAAACGTACGTAAAACAAATATATATTTTTTACCTGCAACGATGTAGTAATTTCTTACATTTATGCAATGTATATGAAATGGAACAAACTTTGAACTGGTAACCGTGATAGCTTAATACATTGGAAAATATTTGCAATTTGTGCAGTTCAAGAAAAATAACTTCAAACTTTTTAAATGAAACATATTTATTAGACGAATTCAAGAACAATACCTTTTTTATAACTACAGAGTTGCCCGGCACACAACTAAATTGCCCAATTTAATATTTTTGTGTATAAATAAGCATAGAATACTATATGCTTTTAAAAACGCTAAAAAATGTATTTGTATACTTACTTTTAATAGATAATTACCGCTAAAAATAATGACATCTCTCCGAACAACATTCGCTGTAATTTTATATGAAACTTTTTCATCTGATGTGCAATATTCACTTTAAGCCGGTTCCTGTTCTTTATTATGTTTTAAATACTTTAACATTATTGTTTAAAATAGGGTCAGAGAAATAGTCGAATAAATATTATTTTGCTGCTGTAACACGCTGTAGTGTCATAAGGTACCCTATCTTTAAAATTGTTATTTGAACTTATTCGAAATAGTGTAAATTCAAGAACAAAGCAATCGATAAGGGATGTATCTCGACTTTACTGACAATAATGCTACTATTACTCAAATTAATTGCTTGCCTTACATTTACTTTCCTGGCAATGATTAAAACATTAGAATTTATTTACAAGTCTGATATTTAATTACTCGCAAACCTCAAGTCTGATCAAAAGAATTGGCCGTCTAGTGGTAAGCTACACAGTGTTATGTGAATGAGATAGGATTTGATGAGGTTAAGTGTCGCATCATGTGGAACAGGTAAATAATGGTACTATTCAAATTAGAATTGACGAACTTCGCGCAATGATGGTTCAATCCGTTAATTTACTAATTTGGGAAATAACCACCAAGAAAACCCACTTTATCCATAAACAAGTAAATGCACAAGTACATTAATAAATCAAAAAACAAAAAAAAATAATGGAAGGGTTCAATATATAACAATACACCAATAGATCAGGTTAAAGTGCGGACAAAATTATAAGATTGAGGAGCAAAAAAATAAAAAGCAGTTTAGCTACACATAAACACAAACAAAAAATAGATAGTGAAATCGTACCTACCATTGCGTCATAAATAAATAAGAATACAAATTGCATTACCAAACATATATCAGTTACATAAAATAAGTACAAAACATAAAATATCCCGAAAACATTATCAAATTACGACTTATTACCAACATATTGAAACCCATTGATTACCTTTTCTATGGCGGTAACAATTGCGATTTGAAAATGTTTATAACAATAAAAATTTTCTCGGTCCGCTACCTACAACAACTATCAATAAATAGAAACGTTCGAATTGGTGGATCGGTCGTGAGGGTCTTACCAAAAATGCCTATTATTAATCTCAGAGGTACCTTACCTTTCTATTATGAATACAATACATAGAGTACATAAGTGTATGTGTGAGTGAGAGAGAGAACACACGATATAGGTCTGACAGAGGGTAGAGAGAGATATACTATATTGATCACAGCAAATTGCACATTGTACTTTTTATTGAATTGCATTATTGATTGATTGGATCGATAGTTTAATCGATGACAATTTGTATTTCGAACCAAATTTAAAATTTGTATCAACGCTGTACACAAATATTCGATTACAATTATACTGTTTCAGTACTGATTCATACTAGGCGCTCTAGTTGCTTATGGAAACGAGTTGCTGGTCTAATTCATTCAAAAAGGCATAGGTGTTAATAAATTGCTAAGTATATGGGTTAATTTTAGCACTATTTTCTTCCTATACCTTTTCCCAAAAATCGGTGAAATAAGTGGTACGAGCGTCGCTACAACTAAAATCCTATACGGCGTCGAACATGAGCAGTTGTATTTTCACACAACGATAGAATATCAAAATAGCTTACGAATTTCCTCTTTAGCTTCAAAACGTGCATTTATATTTACCCAAATAGGTCACCGGTGATACATTAGCCCCCAATGTTAAAATTGCTAATTTTTTGTTGCAGTCGTTTATGTGTTGTTTCTTGCTCATTTTCTGACGTTCATTGATTATTAATCATTCCCAATTGATTTTTATTATTTAAGCTTGAAGTTGGACCGCCAAGGTTAAATTTTGTTGGTGTTTTTTTTTGCCGTTTGCTGGTTATTAGTACTATTCTAATAAATTTTTTTAATTTTGGCGAAAATTTTCCTTTATTACAATCGTTTTTGTGGTCTCTTGTTTTTATTTATTCGATTTTTTTGTGGCGTTTGTTGGTTGAGATGTTTCTCAAGTAATTCTTCTTAATTTAAGCTTGAAGTTAGCATCCAAGGTTAAAATTTAAATTTTTTGTGTTGAAATTGTTTCTTAGTTGTCTGCAAGTGTTTGTTGCCTGATTTTTATCGTTTGTTGATTCTCCGTAAATTTAGAAATTAAAAGTATTTAACAATGTACAAGAATTTGCCCCTGACCTGGGAATGTGTAAACTTTCTTATTGGTAATCCTCTAGTGTTTTTGATTGCGTGTTTTTTTATATTTTAAAATTACTATATTATCCAAAATGTTAACTTTGGGTGTTATCTCAGGTCTAAATGAGAAAATTGGATTGGGAAGGTATCAATAGCGAACAAATGACAAAAAATTGGCAACAAACACCAACAAAAGACCAACAAATGAATGCAACAAAAAAAAACAGAAAAATTTATCCTTCAGGGAGTGACTGGCATCAATTAAGTACTTTGTTGAATAGATTCCACCTAACCTGTCCATAACATTCAACCAAGTTTATTAATAATGACTTTACAAAACTGCGCCTGGAGCAATACACGTTAAATAAAATTTTGAAAACTGTTAATCAGTCAATGGATAACGAAATAATCGATAATGTCTGTGCTAAAACCTCTTAAACTGCAATTGAAAGTTACAACTTGAATTATACTTTTATTTACTAAATTATAAATTCAAAAGTAGTAAAAATTAATGATGCTGAAAACAAACAAGTTAAATTGCTACTTATTACTTATTAATATTAAAAATTAAAACATTTAACATAAAACTTTACAAAACCGCTTTTTGTTCCAAATCTAAGCCAGATAGGCAAAAATAACTTAAAATAAATTGACTTTTTTAAAACTTGGCAAAGATTAATTTCAAAAAAAACTTGATGGTTTTAATTTTCTAACAACCTACATGTATCTTTAAATTATCTCAAAAACTAAGGCCTTTAGGATTTATATCCCTTAAATAATACTTTTTATTCGAAAACTGACAAAATTTGTAATTATTTATTACTTCATCGAAAACCAAAACTTTTATGGTTTCACTTCTGAAACAATGTTATTTCAGAATAATTTCAAATTATGCAATTAGATAATCCGTAAAATTTTACCTCCTTGCTTTTCATTAATAACTGACCGAATTTGTGACCCTTATTTACGTTAAATTAAGTAAAGAATTATTAGCTGAAATATTCGTTAAATATATAGCGTTTAAATTTGAACATGGTTAGGTTATGACAAATCCATTTCCTTCAGGAGCAATTAAAAGAAAAATGCTAATAATTTTAAGACATCTTTTAACAAACAATAAATAATTTAATGAATTTTCTAAAAATAAAAGGAATTATTAGTAATCTTAAATTATGTTTATTAAACTCCTTAAATTAAACACAAATGCGTAGGTGAAGGATACCAGTTACCCTTTACACGTGTAAATGATTGTGCAAACTGAAATAAAGAACACTAAATGAGAATTCCTGTTCAACCCAACAGATGTCAATCCAATCTTAAAAAATATCTTAAACTAAAGGTATATTTGTTAATCCCAATTGCAGTACATCCTTTGGTCTAAATCGTTTCACTATTATATATCTTAAA
>JARFJB010002090.1:200000-205000 GCA_036346205.1 Vesta saturnalis
AAGTATTGTGCAGTTTTGTGATGCGCTGCTCAGGAGACTTCGTCCTTTCAGCGCGTGGAATGCATGGTTGATGGGGTAGTGTGGTGTTGTGGTATGCCTGTTAACATGATTGTTTAGTGTTGTGGGTATTCTAAAAAAAGTTCTTGTGTTGTGGTTGATTCTAGTGTAGTTTTGGTGTTATGTGGACTTGTCTTGTTGTCGCTTGGTTGGTGAAGTTGATGCTACTGATGCTCCAAATATCTGAAATAAAAGGAAACAAGTGTTAGTTGTGAGAAAAAATAGTCGGAATTAACAGACCATAAAAAATTAGGTTTGAAGTCGATACTATACATTTATCCTGGGGCAAAAGTCTGCACGTCGAACCTTTGTATGATTACCCTAAAAAGAACCACCTCTGAAGCCTCCGTGAGGTATGCTCCATATTGAAACATCCAAGAAGACCTTATGCAAAGTCAATTCCTAAGGCAGGTCGAGCTGGCCCGGCAACAACAGGGAAGCGATTCGCTTTCGGTACTTCCGCTGCAGTCGGCGGTGTTTTTTTCTGTCGCCGTCGAGATTCGGCCTTCTTCCGCTACCTATCCATTTACCTCATCAGCCTGTTTCGTTCCTGGAGTGAGGCAGGCTGTATCTGGATTCCCTCTTTGATTGCTTTGACTCTCATGAGGGTGATCCGTTATCCGTCTAGGTCGAGGGAGAAAGGGACGGCACTTTTTCTCTGCTTTCCTCTCGGGTCGTTGTCTGCGCCATGGATGCAGCGCTGAGCTCTTTTAGGGCCTGGAACACGTTGTCGGTGTGCAGCGGCGTAGGCGTAGGATCCCTGGCTGGGATCTTGTCTCTGGATTGGTGCGGGGGCGGCGTTGGACGTTGACGGAACCTTAACTAATGGGGCAACATATGGCGTCGGCGTCTTTTTCGGTCTTCTCTGCTTCTGTTGTTGTCGCAATGGTGCTGATGGCGATTTGTCGGAACTCGGAGCTTCTCCGGTGTGTTTTGTGTGGTCGTGACAGACCAGATCGTTGAACTCGAACTCGTGTTACAATCTGCGCGACATCGTGAAGATGATGCCGTCAGATTTGTTCCTTTTTGAAATGCTTTAAATTAGCTTATGCTAAATTTTTATCGATAATACTCGATCAGATTCCAACTTTGGAATCCGTAGTATTTGCCACGCGATCCAGGTCAATATAAGAGGTGTACATAGTTAATTATTATGCTCGTGCTTGGAACAATTTAAACATTTTGTTATCCATGTAGTCGTGGCACAGGCGAAACGGACTGTCAAGCGTCTCGGATTTTAAGGGTGAATCTATTATCGCCAAAATTAAAGGCGTTAGAACCACTTCAAGAAAAGCGGTCCTCGATCAGAAAAATTTTTTTCAATATCTTTCGACTGTTTCGAAATAGTTTCATGAAATTTCGTATACGGGGTTTTTGGGATGACAAATTCAAATTTGTGGTCCATTTGGTTGTCGTTTCTAGAGGCCAGCGGCAACGATTTCGACCCCTTTAAATCGTAGCAATTTTTTGCTACACTGTATGCCATTTTGGACTAGAAAATCGATTCTCCTATCTTTTCTTCTAAAAAGGTATATCTTAGGTGATGTCCTAGGAGCAACCCTTTCCGAGAAAAACGCTTTTAAAGCTCATGATGCATACACATTTTCGGAGGGTATTTTTTTGACAGGTTTATCAATAGGATTTTTAATTGTTACTAAGTAACTTACTTGTTTACTTACGTACTCTTTGCGTTCATTGATAATAAAATTTTAATAAAAAATCCATAATTAAATACGATAGAATGCCTAGACATACAACATGTATACTTTTAGTATTAATTTTTTTCTTTTTTTGATGTCTTTTTCTCGGAAAGGGTTGCTCCTAGCGACTTCACTAAGATACACCTTTTTGTAGCAGAAAAGACAGGAGAATCGATTTTTTTGGTCCAAAATGGCATACAGTGTAGCACAAAAAAGTTGCAAAGATTTAAAGTGGTCGAAATGGGCTGGCGCCTCTAGAAACCACAACTAAATGGACCACAAATTTGAATTTGTCATCCCAAAAAAACCCCGTATACGAAATTTCATGAAACTATTTCGAAACAGTCGAAAGATATTGAAGAAAACGCGATTTTTTTTTCAACTTTGACACCCTGTATCTCGGAAACGAAGCATTTCCGGACCCATGTACATATGAACTTTTTTGCTTAAAACGACGAGTTCTAGTACTTCTTTAATTTTGGCGGATTAGATAAGATTCACCCTGTAGAATTCATACAGTTTTTCTCTGAAACTCCTGTGGTTTTAAATTACAATGAGTTTTGTAATGAACGAATAAGTTCAAAAGTAAATATGTAATTAAAAATATTTTAAATACATAAAGAAACAGTTTACCTCGAGTAGGATTTCTGGATTTGAACCTACGACATTTACTTCGCTGAAGTACCGCCCTACCATCTGAGCTATTGAGATACACGGCCCAATCGATGTAAATTTTGTCTTTGTGTATGTAAAACTGATGTAAATTCTAAATATAATGAGATTAGAGTCAAATTAAAATTGAAAGGTTTTTAATGTTAGAAATGTCCTTTTTAATTCGTCTTTTCTTTGGTGAAAAAGCTTTTCAATAGGAATTACTATAATTTTTCAAAATGATTTTCTTTGATAAAAATTGTATCTTTAATAAAGTGCAAAAATCGGTAAGTGTTATGTTGGTAAATCTATTAACTGAGAAACTTTATTTCTTTATTTCAATATTGGTTAATAAATATCTTAATACTTATTTAGACTATATTAATATTAAGTAATGTGACACAGAGTAAACACTTATTTAATAAGGAAATATTTCAATATTTTTGAATAGATAATTAATTATATTGGTATATTTTATATCACGTTTGCTAAGGATCAAGTTAGTCTGACAAAGCCCGTCAATCTTATCAAAGGAAATCCAGATTTTATTATTTCTTAATTTTTGATTAAACTTAGTCGTTTGTTTTATTAATCTTCCCCTCTTAATTGATTGAATCCACAAGTAGGGCATTATAGTTGACACTAAAATATCTGAATATTGTCTTAGTAATTTGGAAAATGCAAATTATCTTCAAATTAAAGTGAATGTTGACAGTTCAACCAAAGGTTACTTAGGACGAGTGATCCTGGTTTGTTTAGGTTCATTGCAAGAAGTTAAAGTTTGGTGAAGTTTGTTTTGTCATAGAGGCAGCAAACCTAGCAGTTAATTTTCTAATTTTCATAATGAATAAGATAGTAAATATTTAAAATTTTTTTTACTAAATTACGAATTTTCTTGATCACTTTGAGTATAAATATTGTAAATGTGCGCTAATTGATTGACGGTTTCTACAAGCAAAAAGTTTCTCATGAGTTTCTTTACGTATAAAAAATTTGTTGGATAGTATACGCTCAACTGAAGTTTTATCATTACTTATTTATAACTGATCAAACAACACGTACAGCCTTTACGAGAATTATTTGGGTTTATTACAGATATTTAATTAGTAATTTGAAAATATTGATATTTATAGGGGTTCTATAACTTCATCCACAATTAAGGTATTGCGCTTGTTTAATAATTCATTTTACTTAGAAATTTATAACGTGTATTTTACTAAAAAAGATTAAACAAGGGCTTGGATTAAATTTAGATATTTTACTGTATTCGAGCATATATTTGCAGAATAAAACATTTTTCAGCTCCTCCCTTTATCCTGACGTTGCTAAATTTGCCTAATAAATGTCAGCGTTATTGTATCATTCGGATTTGCTTCGCAAACAAATTTAACATTTTATCTTTTTGGTTTTATAATTTATATAAAGCAAAATTGTTAACACTTCAAATGAATTTAAAATCAGATTAAAATATGTATATTTGAATTTGAACTTCAAATGGGTAGTTTTTGTAAAATAACAGTTAGCTGCAAAGAAGATTATGCTGTTTCGTTGGTAAATGGGTTATTAACTATTGTGAGTAAACGAGGCAAGAAAATATATTATTATAGATGCAGGTACATTGGGTTCCGGAAAATTTAGTTTTAGCTTTTACAAAAGCCAGTTAATTTACTTCTGACCCTTGAACCTGAAATACGTTGGCTTGAAGTTCGCACTGGATGTCTACCATTGTTTATCTTCTATTTTGTATACCACATTTAATATATGACCATTGCCAGACAACTCTGTCCGTCGTTAAGTGAGGCCTTTAGAATGTCTATGATGCGAAAGAGCATGTAAAGACCATAACTCTGAAAGGGTTTAAATGCTTAATCTATTTAATACTGAAAGCAGCATAATTGCTGCTATATTAGGAACAACTTGAACTACACATTGTGGCCAAGTTTGGCTTTGTATAATTACGTGTAATATGCTAAGTTCGCGGCTAAGCACACATGAAGTTTTAACTAAAAGGAACTGGAAGACAGTCTAACGTTTAGATTAAGATTCTTAATCTCTCTTACGAATTACACTGGTACAAGCTTGTTAATTCCTGAAATTTGTAATAGTTAATTTATGTTATCTAAAATTATTAAGCTTAATTGTAGGATTAACAAATATAAGACTTTGTACTAACCCCTTCAAAATTTCAGTTAGTGGCCTACTCTAAGTTAGTTACAAACTTGAAACTAATTGTGCACTATTCGGACGTGTCTCTTAATATTAGTTTCTAAAATACTAAAACGACAAGCTATGACTTTTACTTGACTAAGTAAATACGTGTTCTGATATCAATGAAAAGATTTAAGTGTTTATGAAAATTACACCCACGTCATTAAAAATTTCAAAACATTACATCCACTTCCCCATTTTCATTTTAATAAGTTTGCAAAAATGAGAGAAATTATAATAAACGAATGTCGTACTATAGGTGTAAAATTTATTTGAAAAGTTGTATATTTGAAATTACAGATATTTGTGTGAGAAAATTGTGATGTGATAAGGAAAATTATCCACGTGTTTATAAAGGATTAAGCAGTGAATTTAAATGTAGTT
>JARFJB010002090.1:212500-332500 GCA_036346205.1 Vesta saturnalis
CACGCACCCACGCACCCACGCACCCACGCACCCACGCACCCATGCACCCACGCACCCACGCATCCACTCATCCACGTACACACCCACACACGCACTCACACACTCACACACACGCACACACGCACGCACGCACGCTCGCACGCACTCACGCACCTATATATATATATATATATATATATATATATTATATATATATATATATATATATACTAAATAGATGATTATTAAATTGAAACTCTGTTCGATCATCAAAAAGAATTTTTATAGTTATCTATTGGTTAACATACAGCAAATAAAAATTAACCATCAGTCATAAAAATTGACTGTGATCCTTCATTGTGTGTATAAAAATTATAATACGTCGTAACTAGGAAGGTACATACAGTTTAAGTTTGAATTGTTTGTGACTTGCCTCCTCGAGAGCTCAGTTGGGACAGCCCAACCAGCGGAGGTCGTGGGTTCAAGTCCCACTCGAGCTAATTTTTTACCGTATACTTTAAAAGTTAATGTTAAATAAAATACAATTCATGATATGTATGTATATATATATATGATATATATATATATATATATATATATATATATATATATATATATATACAGGGTCCGCAATAGTGCGTGGACGAAGCTTTATGAGTGTATACAATATCGTTTTCAAAATTATTTATTGCAGTATTGTGTGGGATCTTTCGTTACAATTAGAAAATATTTTCGCAAAATTACTACTGTATACAGGGTATTACAACACAAAGTTATATTTTTAATGGAACACACCGTATGTTACTATAAATTTGGATTCCCTGGTTAATTTTAAGGGCACTTTATTCACTATATGAGGTATCTTAAACGCGCAATTTAGGCGCTGCATTCCAGTTTTTGAAAATTAATTACATTTTTTTATGATATAACATTGTTGATATTTATGCTTTGCCATTTTTTGATAATACAGCTTTTTTACTGAATTTGCAAAGTTTAAGATTTTTAATCATAGATAACTTGATTTATTTAAATGGAAAGGTATACATTGTGTTACATTGATAGATAGGAAATTTAATTACAATTTTTTTTATATAACATTGTTGGTATTTATTTTTTGCCCTTTTTTGATAATCCAGCTTTTTTACTGAATTTATCGATTTTGGAAGAAAATAATATTAAATTAAATGTTCAAATTGTCGACCACGCTGATTTAGACAATACTGAATTCTTTTAATAAAAGAAGCTTCAACCCGATCTAACATATTAGGAGTAATTGTAGCAAAAACATTTCTAATTCGAAATTTCATATTCTCAGCAGTTGTTGGTTCTTCCTCATATACTTTATTCTTCACAAAGCCCCAAAGAAAAAAATCCAATGGAGTTATATCGGGAGATCTAGCTGGCCAAGGTATCAGTCCTTGTCTTCCTATCCAATTTTCGTGAAACGTCCAATTTAACCACTGGGTTACAATTCTGGCATGATGAGGAGGTGCTCCGTCTTGTTGGAAAAACGTACCTCTTCTTTGAGCCAAAGGTACATTCTCCAATAAATGATATAATTCGTTTTCTAGAAAATTATGATATTCTACCCCAGTGAGTGTGGCATTGAAAAAAAAAGGACCAACAATAGTTCCACCGAATATACCTGCCCAAACATTCACTGACCATTTATTTTGAGAGACTAACCGAAATTGGTGTGGATTTTCATTTGAATAAAAATGAAAATTATGTCTGTTCACAAATCCATTTCGATGAAATGTACATTCGTCGGTAAATAATATCCCCGATATAAAATTTTCATTCGCATTTAACTGTTGTTGAACCCCCTGGCAAAAATTAATTCGATTTTGAAAATTTTGTTCTTTCAGCTCTTGATGTAATTGTACATGATAGGGGTGAAATTTATTTTTCTTTAACATTCGTCTCACGGAAGTTTGACTGATTTCTAAATTGTCACTTAATTTCGGAATACTAACGTGGGGGTTTTCAACTGTAGCTACAAGTACACGAAATTCATTTTCTTCATTTGTAACAACTTTAGCTCTTTCGTTTTTAGGATATCCAACACTTCCAGTACTTTCAAATCTTTCTAAAAGATTGCGAAACGATTCTTCTCTTGGTTGTCTTCGATCAGGATAACGCTGCCCGTAGATTCGACGGGCCAATAAACAATTTTTGTTTGATTCTACAAGCATAAATATCATGGCAACTAATTCATTTTGCAAAAAATTACTCATTATAATTCTTAAATAAACGTATTACGTATATGATGTTCGTAAAATTATGCGTCAAACATTCACACTGCAATAAAGTAATTAACTCAGTTACGTTTGAACATACACGCGAAATGACAAAACAGATACTATTGCTGAATTTTGTTTCTAATATTCTTTTGTTTTCATAGCTTGATGTGAGTTAAACACTTATACATACATATGTAAACCTACGAAAATCGACAAATTCAGTAAAAAAGCTGGATTATCAAAAAACGGCAAAACATAAATACCAACAATGTTATATCATAAAAAAATGTAATTAAATGTCCTATCTAACAATGTAAAACAATGTATACCTTTCCACTAAAAAAAATCAATTTATCTATGATTGAAAATCTTGAACTTTTCATTACGATATCTCGAAAATTAAAAAAGATAATATTACTATTTTTACAATTTTATGTAGCACAGTCTATGACTAATCAACCATTAAAATTTACGGTTGTTATAATTTTTCTTTTCAACCTCTAAATTTTCAAAAAATTGAATGCAGCGCCTAAATTGCGCGTTTAAGATACCTCATATTGTGAATAAAGTGCCCTTAAAATTAACCAGGGAATCCAAATTTATAATAATATACGGTATGTTCCATTTAAAAAAATATAACTTTGTGTTGTAATACCCTGTATACGAGTAGTAATTTTAACCATCGTGCAATAAATAATTTTGAAAACGATATTGTATAAACTCATAAAGCTTCGTCCACTATGGCACCCTATATATATATATATATATATATATATATATATATATATATATATATATATATATATATATATATATATATATATATATATATATATATATGAAATTGTCAACCGAAATATATGAAATTATAATTAAATGGTCGTTCTCTGTAGCATTGCTAGGTTTCTCTAACCTGAACTAAGCAATTTATCTATTTTCAACAGCACAGATTTGGCGGTGTTAAATAAAAGAGCATTGTACAAACAGTTTCAAAACCTGGTCAACCCCGATACAATAGAAAAATATACAATACTCTTATTGAGTACTATGCATACCAAGTATCGTGATCAGATAGTGGTGGAAACAGCTGATTTTAAATGTGTTCTACCTCAACGTTTCCACGAATGGTAGATCACCGAATTGGTAAACTTAATAAGCTTACAGTTCCAAGGAAGTATTAATGTCGAATTTGTGCAATACTGGCTATAACGCGATTGCAAAAAAGACTAAAGCAGGTGTAATAAAAAACGTGAACAAATTAATAATTTATCATAAAAGATAAAGACTCAATAAATATTAATAATACTTTGGTCTTAAAGTATCCCCATGCTTTATCCACTTAGGTGTATAACGTTAGAAGTAATATATTTTTAGGACTGGAAATGTGAAATAGAAATAAACACGCCTATATCAAAAGCAAACGACGCCTTCAATGAAAAGAATAGGATCTTGCGCACTAAAATGAGCACATGTTTAAGAAAAAGGCTGGTGACATTGGATTCGATTGGAGTAGCGAATGAAGAAATTTTAAGCAGAACTGAAAAATAGCACAGGTTGTTAAAAATAGTGCTACAAAGAAAGGATAAACGGTTGGGGCGCGCTGTAAGAAGGAACTGCAATGCTTTGTGAACATTGTGTATCTAAAATGGACATAAAAATAACATCTTCTGTTAAGTAGAGGATTATTAAATGTTTAATCCTTTGTATAATGGCATTTTATTAAAAGGAACACAACATGCAAGATCGTTGCCTTAAAGCTACGCCTACATTCACACATTATACTTAAATGTTACCCTATCCGGATGTTTTATACAGACATACACACACCCACAAGTACACGCACACGCACACTCACACGCACACGCACACGCACACGAACACGCACACGCACATGCACACGCAAATGGACACGCACACGCACACGAACACGCAGCCGCACGCGTACGCACACGCGCACACGAACATGGACACGCACACGCACACGCATACGCACACGCACGCGCATATGCACACTTACTCACGCACACATACGAACGCGCCACGCACACGCACACGCACATACGCACTTACGTACTTACGCACAGACACCCACACACATAAGCACACACACACACACACACACACACACACACACACACACACACACACACACACACACACACACACACACACACACACACACACACGCACACGCACATGCGCAAGCACACGAACCCATGCACACACGTGAACACGGTGGTGTAATTGCGACTTAATTATTTATTGATTTATTTATCTATATTTGAATTAAGTTTGTACATGCGGCTTATACTACAATTTAGACTTCATTCAGGATGTACATGATCCAGTTAAACCCTTCTGCCTGTAATGTCCTTACCGTATTACCAGATATGTCATAATCTGAACAAGTAAAAAGAAAAATAGCGATTTCCAGGTGTCTTAAATTTTTTTTTAATTACTTACACACTATAAATTTATTATTATTATTATTATTATTATTATTATTATTATTATTATTTTTGTGTGTGTGCAGGCACCGACTGCTTTGTCATATGGCCTTTTGTACGTTTTACTGCTACTTTTCTTTATTCTTAAATTCTGTTACATAGATAAGTCTGTTGAAGAAGTTCAATTGCTTTTAATACGCACTCTTTACTTACTGTCTTTAAGAATGTCATCTATCCTGTCCGAAAAAGCTAATTGATCCGTAACTTGATTATACAACGGACAGTGAATGAAAATATGGATAACAGTTAATGCTACTATACATATTCTGCAAATCTCTTGACCAGTTCTGCCTAGTAAATGGGAATGTGTTATATTAGTATGCCCTATTCTTATTCGTGTAATTATTACTTCTTTTTTCCTTGATAAATGATAACTGGTTTTGTTTGGCGTTGTGTAATTTTTTAGTTTATATAGTTTCTGACCGGTTCATATATCATTCCACTGTTGCATGTTTTCACTTTTGGCGTAGTTTCGCATATTGCTTGACGCTCAATATATATTGTCAATGGTCTCTTTATTTGTTGTCTCTTTTGCTGCAATATCGGCGTTTACAATTCCGCGTATTCCGATGTGCCCTGGATTTGTGTTTCTCACAAAAAAATGGAGGGCTTGCCATATAGCGTACAATTCAGCCGTATACACGCTTGCTTTATTATGGTGTGACCAACTGTAAGATTGATGCTCTACGAAAATAGCACTTCCCGTTCCTGAAGAGGTTTTCGATCCATCAGTAAATATAGATATGTGTTCTTTATATTGAAATAAAAGTTTTCGAAATTGCATCCGATACAGTGCAGGTAAAGTATTTTCTTTTTGGACTCTGTTGTGTTAGCGCAGTTGTTAGTACTAATTATTATTTTAATGTATTGCTCCTTTTCTGGGTAGTGATTCCTGTATATACGGTCTTGTTAAGACAAGTAAATACAATATATCTATATAGGTGGAGATGGAAATTTATCGTATTACCTAATTTAGTATTGATATTTATTCCTCTGTTGTTTTGGTCTGTATGTTGAGTACTGTTCTTATTAAGTAGCATGTGCCAAATAGTTTGGTCTTTTGCATCTTTGTGTACGAATTTTTTGTTATGCTTAAGGTTTCTATCTATTTGTTTAAACTTTATAGTATTTCTCCGATTGCGCCAATTATTATACGTATAACCGCTACTTTATCTTGTTCCCAAAGTTTCCGCAGATAGTGGCAAGTATTTTTGGATTTTCGTAGTAAATTGCCCCTCGATGTTCTCTGGGTTTGGGATTGCTACATTAATCAGGTAAGTTAGTTTGTGTTTTTTGTTGGTGTACGTGATATCTGGCCTATTGTGCTCTACGGTATGATCAGTTAATATGGTTAGCCAGAATGAACCCTTCGGTTTCCTTAAATATGTCACTGTTAAGCCACTTAAAGCTGGCATGGGTATCTATGTGTTCTTTTTGTATATTGGCCAGGTATTTTTCATAAATTTGCTTTTCTCGCACTCCATTAATTTTGTTTCATCAGATTTCATGAATGACTGAGCATCGAAGCTATTATCGTGCGGTTTGAGAGGCATGTGCTTACCTAACTTAGAAATGGCTTTATGGAACGGATTTTTCCACTAAAAAGTATTTTCGTAACTCTTGGATTTGTTTGTTGTGCAAATTTCCTAAATCTATAATACCTAATCCCCTTTGCTTCTTTTCAGGTGGAAACTTATCATGCTAATTTTTGCGTGATGTGGTCGAAATCTAGTATACAGCACCCGAATCTCTCGCTGTACTTGTTGCATATTGGTTTTGGTACATGTGACAATTCCAAAACTGTAGGTAAGTATAGATATAGAAAACGTATTTATGGCTTTCGCTGTGTTATTGCCTGATAGCTGTGATTTTTGAATTAACATTGCTCTGCGTTTCATCTCTTTGGTTAGTTGTTCTTTTATTATGTTGTGTTTCATGTTTAGGTTAGTGTCGGAATATAATTTTATGTCATCCGTGTAAAGAAGATGGCTTATTTGAGTGTCCTCATCTATTTTATAACCCGCTTTCAGTTGGTTAAGTAGATGAGTAAGGGGGTTGAGTGCTGAACAAAACACAAAGCACTTAATGAATTCCCTTCAAATATTTCTCGCTTTATTTTAATATTCCCTATGTTAATTATTTCTTTTCTGCTTTGTAATTGTTATTATTATTACTATTATTATTATTAATATTGTTATTATTAGTTTATTATTATTAAATGTTTTACTTATTCCCAGTTTACGTTTTAACAAATACAGGTTATAAGGTGGTAAACGTGAAGGTCTGTAAATATTAATCTCACGGAACTACTGTTTAGAACTACATTAATTTTGTTTAGAACGTAGGAAATATGTATACGGTACTTTTTATAACCAAAAAAATCTATGGAAAGAAACAAAATACATTTTTAGAACACAATAGATGGGAATGTTACTAATAGTATTAGATACTGTTCAAAAATAAAATTAGTATACAATTGCAACCAATTTTTTAAGCTAATTATTTTCTATTAGATTAATTTCGATAGCAAATGTTTTCGTAATGTTAATTTACTATTAAATTAATCTATTACAGCTTAATTATCTTTATATAACCGACAGAATATAATGATACTCAACTCATAGAAAATTGAACGTGAGTATAAAGACAGGTTTATATAATGCGGCATTTACAACACACTAGAGAATAATAACAACAAAGGTTAAGGAGAAAGCGGCCGTTCTAAAGTGGCAATCTAAAAGGTTCTAATAAGAAGTATGGAGAAATGAAAATGAGAAAATCTTAATGAACGACAGTATACCGGCAATTAAGGGTTTCTCAATTGCTTTTTTTTATTACCAAAAGTTGACGGGTTGTATACACACTACGCAAAATTTTAATTAATGTTTTTTCAAATATTACTTGAAAATCAGTGAAATATAGTCGTTAACTCTGTATAGATGTTAATAAATGAAATTTTAAATTTTAAATTCTTTATTCATTAACTTCTGCATAATCAAGAGAGGAAAATTTTCAGTTTAAAGGAGTCGTATATAAAAAATAAAACAAAATTTCCATTAATATATGTAAAGAGAAAAGTAAAATGAGCTTTTAAGCACTCATGGAATTATATAAACTTTTTACTAAAACAGAACATTATTTAAAAGTTGATTATATAATTCGTTGACGGTATGGATTTCGGATTTCTACGTTATGAAGAGTTTCGTAGTTTGAATTAAAGTTAATACGTAAAAAACGGAAATTACAGAGTTTTAATGAAATTGTCAGTGATGGTTGATTTATTTCACTTTAGAAAGTTATATTATCAATGGTGAATAACAACGAGAGGACTGATTTTTTACAAGAGACTAATATAAAATTATAGTGCAGTTTGTAATATCGCATGATAATATGCATTGGAGATACTAACACTAAACGCTTGAACATTATGCAATTTTTGCTTTTGATGTGTACTAAATGTATAATTAAAGTCGTAATTAGTAGGTAGGTTCTCTATACGTAAAACAGGAGGTAGGTATATTTTGAAATCAACAAACAAAAGTTAATAAATAACTTTTCGACTCCGCCTTTAAACGCCCATGGCTAAAACAGTCATATGTAAAAACTATTAAGGTTCCGGGCTACTAGAATCACATCCGGTAACCTCGTCAAAATTTAATAACAGTTTAGTAAATGGGTGGGGTGTTTTGACAGCTTTTTTCTTTTAGAGTTACCTCATACTAAAGTCGACATAAAACATTCAAATGTCATTTAAAATAATAGTTTCAGAATTTATACAGTTGCATACAAAATTGATGAAATGCTATATATGTTAAAATTACTTGCAATTTTCACCCCATTTGATAATTTAAATATTGCATCGGACAAACCGTCACCTAACTCTACATTATTAAGTTAGTTGCGGTGACGTTGACGAGGGATAATAAAATAACTGGGGAATGATAAATGACTTTCGCATTTTAAACAGCGATCTGAATTTACTTCTTTAAACGCTTAAAGTTAAGTGAATTATTTTTTGGATGAGCTTCTGAAATAGTGAATGTCAGAACTTAAATAATAAATGTGTTTACTTACAGTAGCCTCTCCAGTTTTCTTCTATAATCTATTTTATGTATTATTTTTTGGCTGTATTGATGCAGCGCCAAATCTTATTTACGATTACGCTTAAATACAATATCCAAGTTTTCTAGAGTTACATCCATAAAATATAATTGATACTTCTGATGCCTTTTCTTTTCGATTTCGAAGGATACTTTTAGATGAATATGAAAAATATACGCCTATAGAGAAGTGTTCTTTATATTAAGTATCGTCAATAAAAAGAATAATGTAAACATTTGAATTCCTTTTTTATGAATTTCGGAAATTGGCGTTTAGGCATCTTGGAGAAAACTCAATTTCATATAATTAAGAAATCTTATTATAAAAAGTTAAATAAGCGTAATGTTGAAAGGAAAAGCAATATCTAAAAGTGTATTCCATTAATCTCAAAAAAGTTTAAAATTAATTTTTGATGTTATCACTTTTTCGTGTTATGACTGAGTAGAATTTGTTAAACAAATTTCTACAAAGAGAACATAATTTATTTTCGTTAGCTGCTCGCACGAGTAATGAGTTCACCGTAAGCCTTACGGACAAAAAACACCTCAACTCATAAGGTTGGTTACCTCGAAACTTTTATGTGGGTGCTTTCGTACAAATTATATGCAATTTTACTTTTATATGGATACTGCTTTAACAAGTGTGTGTATAATGCGTTCATATTTTAGCTTAATTTTAAGTAATGCAGTAGGATTAAATAACAATTTACCAAAGTCAACATAAAGATAATGAACACTCGCTTGGAAAGTTTATAGTTACACTTGCTAGTTCCCTAATTTTACATTACAATGTTAAATTTTAACTTTGTGTTATTTTTCGTGACTGAACGTAATAGAATTTTGTAATTGTACGTATGCATTTGAATGTTCTTATTACCATATTGTTTGAGGCTATTTCCTGTCCAGTTTTTACTACCACAACATGACCAAACTTTCTAAATATAAAATACAACTCTCGTCTTTGTATCCCACGTAAAAAAGCAAAGTTTAATAAAAATTTAATTAAAAATTTATCACTAACGGACGTATCAAGTTTTACAGAAAAATTTTATGCAGCAAATATCCTTTTAGTAATTGTGGTATCCAGGAATGTTGAACCAATCTGGAAAGTATCGATTTATTGTAAAATAAAAATTTTAATTACCAACAAGTTTTAATAACTTTTTAATTAATATTCAAAATTGGAACTTTCTGAAAACAAATTGCATACTATAAGTTTAAGGATGTAAATGATATTGCAATATTGAAGACATGTTGCGTTTAAAATAACATGCTATTCATAAAACTGCGCTGGTACATTGCAAAGTAAATACAGAATTATTAGTA
The DNA here is from genome assembly GCA_036346205.1 of Vesta saturnalis. Classification (NCBI taxonomy): domain Eukaryota; kingdom Metazoa; phylum Arthropoda; class Insecta; order Coleoptera; family Lampyridae; genus Vesta; species Vesta saturnalis. The sequence continues at coordinate 222,656 of JARFJB010002090.1, forward strand.
TTTTTGTAATGTGTGTTAAAATTTATCTTAATTTTAAATTTGCTACCATCGAGCTTGCAGTGTTTTAATATTGTTTCGCCTACGTAATGAAATTTGAATAAGTGTGGCGTTTTGTAAATTCCAGGATCCTGCACCACTGCGTGCACGTAACATGCGTCGTTATGAGATAGATAGAGCAAAATGTCTTGGGCAAAAGTTTTTCTTCTGACGAAAAGCTTCACGATCTTAGAACATTGACGTACATACAGTGTCCCTAAATAAGATTCTCAAGCTTCTTCTGTTATCTTAAATAGAACCAGCTATATATTATTGCATATGATTCTGCATGAAATTTAATTTCAACTTTGTCTGAAATGTTCCTGTTAGTGTAATGAGCCAAAAAAGCAGCAAGCAAAATAAATTTCTAGTATTTAAAAATTATAAAAGATAATAATTTGTTTGAGAATTTATTTAGTTACGGTATCCAGATTCGGTAACAAACGGCACTTTCGCGCACGCTCCAGTTCCCCCTTCAATGTGTGCAAAGCCATCGCGTTTAATTTTTCCAAAACTCCACTTCATCGCCAAGTATAAAAGCGAAAGTTTTCATATAATTCATCACATTAATCCATGTATATATACGTAATGTAGGCATGTTTGCTGGGAATCCATGATTGTGGCTGAAGGAGCTTGCAAAGATCAAACAGCACGCCCTCTCCCTTCGGAAGGGAATAAAATACCTGGATTTTCCCTTTCCTTTCCTACAATTCATCACTTCTCTGAACAACACTTCTCCTGCAGAAAATTCCAGCAGAATATTTCTCTGCAACTCCGCCTTTCTGTAGTAATTTATTACTATAACAGCATTCTTGCATTTCTACCAAATTTCTCTGTTCGAGAAACATAATTCCGACCCTGGCTCTTAAAGCAGTTTTTATTGCAATTTATACTTATTGTAATAAGTATTTTAATATTTCGAAGCACAACTTGCAGTTATAAAATACAAAAGTTGAGACACGTATCAATTCCTGTTATTAATAAATCATTTTAAAATTAATTTGACGGCTGTGGCTAATCACTTCGGCGGTAGCGTGGATTCGTTGTCGATTTCCTTACAGTTGGAACGTACTTATGAACTAAAAAATAAATAAATGAATACATAAATAAATAAGTACCGTTCAAAATGTTGTCTATTCTATTGACGGCGCTAAGACGTTCTATGAATGATCTACGAACACTCCTTAATATTTCAGGTGTAACTGAATTGCCGCAGCTATTCTTTGTCGTATGTCAAATTCCTTAGTGAGAGTATTCTGATACACAATGTCCCTACAAGAAAAAATCTAGACTGCTAAGGAGATCTAGGTGGCCATCTAATAGGTCCAGATCTTCGGGTCCATTTTCTTGGGATTAAATCATTCAAACATTCTCGTACTTGATGTGAATAACGGACAGGAGCTCCATCTTGCAGAAACCACATTTTATTACTTTTATCTTCAGGCACATGTGTCATTAATTACTGCAAACCACTTTGAAAGGAGTCTGAGTAAATGACCCCACTCAAATGATGTTCAAAGAAATGTGGTACAATAACATGATATCCCATTATACCACACCAAACATTCAAAGACCAACGATGTTGGTAGTTTATTGGATTCGTAGTTGAGTAATAATGGAAATTGTGACCATGTTTGTGGAAAGTTGTCTCGTTTAAATTTAAACCTGTTTTCCTCAATTTTTCCCTCGCCTAATAACAAATGTTATGGGTTTTTCAAAATCTAGTTGATTAAGTTCGTGTATTTTAAGCATGTTCTTTGTTTCGCTTGAAAATCCGTTATACCTACTGATCTGTTACTGATACCAATAGTCTCTGCAACGCCCTTTCGACTGGCGTAGGGATTTTCAGTTACAGACAGCAGCACCGACAATTGATTGTCTTCATTTATAACTATCTTCTATTTCTCCCGTTTTGCGTACTTTACACTATCAGTTTCCATAAATCTGTTCAGAAATTTTGTGAAACAAGCTACTTTTGGGTGACGCCTGTCAGGATGAGTTTGTGCACAAATCCTACTCTGCCAACAAACAATTTCTACGTGACTGATCCAGAATATAAGCTATAACAACCATTTCGTCTTTGGAGAAATTCATAATGTGGACTTAATCAACTATAAAGTATTTTACTTCACAAAAATGTGTTGAGATATAATGAACAATGGTAAGTTTGCAAAAACATATTACTAAATCAAATGTTGTAGCACTGTGTTTATTTCTTGAAACGTTAAGAGATAGCAACAGGTTAAAACATACCAAAATGTTTGCCCTTCAATGATGAATCGAGTGTCGTTTAGAAATAATATACTAAGAAATATACTATGCATTTCCACCAGATGAAGTTCTTGTCATAACCAAAAAAAGTTTTTCGAGATAACACGAAACCTATGTGGAATAGATATAGAGAATGCCAAATCCGATGGATAGTACATTGAAGACCGCATCTGATGAAGACCAAGAATACAAGGAGTTCTATTTGCGAAAATAAAGTTTAAGTTTTGCGATACTCAAGTTTGTGGCGACTCTTGGATCAGACTATGCACAGTTTCTCACACACCGTCACTAAATATTGTAGCGAAAGTCTTCCCCAACAACATATCTAGATCCCCCGGCTGTATTTCTAACAGGGCAAGAGAAAAGTGTCTTTGTTTAAAAAAGTGTCCATATTCAAAAAACAGCTACCAATGGGAAATTTTTTTTTCGCAAAGTTGAACTTATATTTCATGTAGAATCATAATATGAAATAATATATAGGTTGTTCTACTTAAGATAACAAAGGAGGGCCCTATATGTCGTATTTAGGAACACTCTGTATGTACGTCATTCGCCACGAATAACTTTTTACAGAGACATTTTGCTGTATCTAGGATATTAACTGCCCGAAAGAGAAAAATTCTTTTCTGAATATCAGTGATTGTAGCGGGAACTATTATTTGGTAAATATCAATCACTCAAAGAAAAGCAACGAAGGTCGTTATTCAAGAATGGATTCTGATTAATGACAAAAGTGAGCGTCGATTTTATCCATATTTGTAATTTTTCTATTATAAAATCTTTGTTAAATAGCACATGGGTTAAGGAGTCTTGTAATTAAGAAACGCCTTAGAGTAAATTAGTGAGCAAATTATTTCAGAAAATATTTCCTGAACGTGTACTCAATTTAAAGTTCAATTGAACAAATTAAATGCTTTAATTGACAAAAGTGTAACATTTGATAATTTTACTCTAAACTTTACAGCAGCTGTAAATTTAATGAAAATTAAAAAACCACAATTAAAAATTGAGCTGCACGAAAAATACACGTATGGATATTTGAAACATTAGAATTCGGCAAATTTGAAGGGACAGGCTTAGAAGCGCACTCACAATTTGAACACGTATAATTTTAATGTTTTAGCAAATTCAACAGAAGGTTTAGAGACGTTAGCCCGCTTCTTTTTCAACGCTATTTTCAACCCCTTGATGACGTATTTATGGCCCTCACCCCGTAGTTAGGGCCCTTTTGGTAGAATTAGGAGCGTTTTTAGCAGTCCAATCGATGGAGGGTAGGCATCCGCAGTATCTTTGCACGCGCATACAGGGAGTCACGTGACCCTGGGTGCATGGATGGTAGTAGTCGCGTGACTCGGTGGGGGACGGAGTAGGGCAGGTCATTGTCATTTGTGCATTATTTTGTTCTTGATTATTAGTCATAATTAAATTTTGCGGTAATTTTGTATTTTAATTATGACTCATAATTAAATTGTATCGCCATTTTGTCGGTCATGGCGGGAAATTTGAAATAGTATTCTAATAAGGGGGCTCATAATACTCATAATAGAGGTATTGGACTCCGGAGCTTGTTCTCGGGCCTTGGCCCCCCGGCATAGGACTCCGGAGCTTGCTCTCAGGCCTTCGCCCCCTTGCCGGCTATAGACCTCCGGTACTGGTTCTCGGGTCTTCGCCCCCTGTTCGGGTCTCCTTATTATGAGTCATCATTAAAAGTAGTAGATCAAATCAATCAAACCAAATGAATCAAATCAGTTAATGGAATCGTTTAATGGCGGTCATTTTTTAAATTATGAGTAATAATTAAAAGTAGCGGATCAAATCAATCTATCAAAGCATTCTTAATCAAATCAATGTTAATCAATTCGTGTGTGTGCGTGTGTGCGTGTGTGCGTGTGTGCGTGTGTGCGTGTGTGCGTGTTTCTATCTCAAGCAAATACAACAATATTACTGGTCAATTTTGAAAACGCAAAGTAGTATAGAAATAAGTTCAAGGTAAAGTACTTAACGTTTTTACTCAGTCACTAATGTAAAGTAATTATTTTCTGGATTTTCCCCGATTATGTAACCGCAATAACAACCTTTCACTATTCAAATATCCCTAACGTGTTTGGAAATACCCACTAATTAGCTAATTACGTAAAAGCCAAACAAGCTTATAATACACTTCATCTTTTATATAACCTTTGTTTTGAGAAACTGTTATCGCGAGGAATTCGAAATTGTTTGGTGCCCGCATAGGGATTCTCAACTCTTGGATCTTCATAGAAGCTGTTTTTAAATCAACACCAGACTTGTTTTCTGTATCCAGGTTCCTCTATCTGAAACAAGCTTCAGGCTAGAATCACACTTTGCAGTCACCCTAAGTCGTCATTAAAACACTGAAGTACTAAAATTCCTTTTATTTATCACAGGAGTTGTAGAAAAACTAGCATTATAAAGTAACTTGATTATTTCATCATTTATAATTAAACATGTAGTGAAAAACTTATTTGCAAAATCGATCATTGGTAAATTATTTAATCTAAAATACTAAAACACACATCCAAATGGTAACCCTGCAGAGTCGTTTTGTTGTAATGGAACCATCTGGAATTCTTCTCAAGGTAGCGTAAATGGTATTCTAGCGGAAGTGGTCCAAAGGAATCAAAATACTCCCCGTTACCATTCTCATCAATGTAGATAGCTGGTCAATGTTGGCCTGGTTTGTTTGCTGGTTTCTTGTTCACAATAATTGCACACGGTCTAAGTGCGTGCCGCCGTAACAGATTAGAAGCATATACAAGTCGTAACACATTCTTGTGGCTCAATTCAAACATCTCAGCACTTGTACCGCATATATCCTTGGAGTTGGTATGCGTCCAGTCTTGCAATAGTAATGGTTATGGTTTAAACAACTGTACGCTTTTGCTTCCTTTTTCAATTTTATAATCAACGGACAACCAATTTCGCCCAGGTTTAGTATTGGTTTGTTAAGAAATCTTAAAACTGCTGTTTTTACAACCCTTAACGTGAATTTTGTTAAACGGCAGCAACGCTCTTATCAACTCCTCTTGTAGGGTACATACGCCGACTGCCATTTCAGTCCGTGATATTTATTCTCTAAACACTTCATCTGTCTTAACACGGGTTTTGGTAAGCCTAAGTGTGTGTCCATTTTCTTTCAGCTACTGATGTACACTGAAGCATGTGATCTAGAGTTACCCGTTTTAACAGGTAACAACTACGATCACATTCCGATCTTCATCGATCTCGATCACGTTATCGAATTCGACACACACCAAACAAATAGCGGTTTCTGGAAGAGCTTCTTCAAACCCGACTTCCAGGCACAGAGAACAGTTTCTAACTAAATTTCAGTGCGTGATAGCGTTTGCAGACAAGTCCGTTGTTAGGTTAAAGGGCATCAAACAGTGGCCGTTGGGGTAATCGCTTCTCAATATATCGCTGACCTCATTTAAAGATGATTACTTGTACCGGAGAATAAAATGTGATACGCTCTTACACATTAACCATTAGCTGTAAAGTCTGGTTGTAAGACCTTCGAAGTAATTTTCTGGCCGTCAATATATAACGACATGTAGTTAATGTTGCTGTGACGAAAATTGAACGAATTTGAGGCATAATCACCGTTGGAGGCTTTATCTGCTACAAAATCTACGATCCATCGTTTAGATAACTGACCCAGGAAAACGTTATCCAATGGTTTTCGCTGTATGCCCGCAGGTATAGTTAACACTGTTACGTCTGTTCTTGTAACAGCGCATTTTGCTGCAGTTGTTTCTAAAGCTTTAGCGTGCGCAATGAAAATGGTGGGATTGATCCTCATATGCCCACAGTTTTCTAACTAGAGTCCATAGTTTTTGTCTTGTAATTTGAACCGTGTGCGGACATTAGACGAAAGGTATCCCCTGAGCGTACAAATTTAGCCTTATCACAACACCGCTTATGGCAAGCTTATCTTGATTAACCAAATCTGAGTGCACGTGACCAATCATCTCAATTTGTTTGCTGGTCGCTGTAAGTGCTTGAGGTCTTGAGAAACCGTTATTTGCATGTCCCAGAGTATTATTCTGCCCGACTGTATCATTGTGCCATAAGGTATAACATAGATGTGAAGTCTTGGCCTTCTTTCCATAGTTTAGCAGCATCTCGATATATGCACTGTAGGCATAGATGTTGTTTGGTTGTGACACCATCTTCTGCTTTGAGTAAACCTCAACTTGTGAGAAAATTGAATGCATGAAATTGTTTACCGGTGCTACATCCGCGTCAGTAAGAGCTGTATCACTTTAGCTGTAATGTACAACATGGTCGGACTTCACTCTATTTAATCGTTTCTATTTCCTGGCACTACAAGTTCTATTGGGGCGTCATTACTCAGAGCTGATAAGGGTTTGTAAAATATATATTCACCACTCTCGATATTTGTCTGCGTCGACGGTAAAGTAAACAAATCCAATTCGGACTTGTTGCATTCATACGATTGTGCATGTAGAAAAGTCATTCTTTTGAAAATATGTCGTAGTGAGTAGGTTTCTTCTTTTTAGTAGTCTCTATGTAAAAACAAGCTGTAACATGAGTAAATGTGAACTGAATTTTATTCTAAATAAGGACATTCTTGAAAGAACAGTATTATATTTATTGCTATTATTTTATAACACATGATTTAGAAGTTAACTTTTGTTGTGTTGTTTTTAGATAGTTAAATGCATTTATTTCCTAATGGGCATTTAGGATTTGGTGGTTTCTATTTGAAATATTGGTGAACATTTTTTCCAAACGTTAGTAACTTTCGCACAACGTAGAATCATAAATACTAATTATTTAGGCAGAATTTTATAAATTCCAATTAAGAGATTAAAAATAAGCAATGTTTTTGGACTATTCATTGAATTATTTTGTAAAATATCGAGTACTTACTTCAAAATGGCGGAACATTAAAATCAACAAAAACTCCGCCTGAACCGCCATTTTGTAAGCAAAAGACGACTTGTGATACATCATTAGCATAGGAATGTAGAGAGGTATCGTTATATGCAAAAAGATTGGTCGGTTCCAATTTAAAATAGCTACTTTTAATGTCAAAAAAAAGGAATTTATATTCACTAAATCTTCATCCCAAATTTCTATCTCTTGTTAACAAAGTTAAGGTATGTATAATGATTTCATTGACACCGGGTATATTGCCAAGTTGTTTCCTGTCGAACAAGTTGATTGGGGTTTTGTACTTGGCGCGACTTAGAAATAATTTTTAACTAAGCCCTATTAAATCTATATTCTAGAAAATTCTAACCTTGTTCTGTAATTTTTCGGCTGCAAATGACAATTTTATACAGAGAAAGCCCTTTTCCTTCTCTCTTGCTTAAATATAAAATGGATGCAGTTGCAAACCGGTCACATAACACAAATATGGCCAAGAGAATTACCGACGAAGGAAAAATGCTCATTCAGAAAGCCAAAGTTTTTTCGAAAAACATATAGACCTTTAGAAAAAGTCTAAATAAGTCCGCAACTGAACTAAGTTTAGAGGGTTTAGGAATATCAACAAAAACAGTATGGAGAATAAAAAAATGAAGAATCTATCTGACGTCGAATTTAAAGTAACTCTCTTTGAAAAACTTAAGGGAATAGAAACCCTATGTATTCTAAAGTAGTTTAGGTAAGAGGTGCATAAAATGTGTGTATGCAAAAACGATTCGTGAGGGGTTGCGAGAGGAAACGCATGATGTACCATGTTGAAAAGGAAACATTATTAACTGGATACATAAAGTTGGTATTCTGATGGAACTTCCTACAGTGAGATCCATGAGGTTAGAGTTTCTGAGAAAATACTGCGAAGAAAAATGTACTAAATTATATACACCAAAGGTTTTGGATGAGAAAATCATAGCAAGAAAACAGGCGAAGGTTTAAGATCGTGCATGCAAGAGGATAGCGCGGTTTTGTTGACGGCGCATGGTTAATTTTCAAAAGCAATCGAAATACAGTCGACTACGAAAACTTTGAAAAATGGTTGAAAACCAAACTTATACACAACCTAGAGGAATCTAGTTTAATTATCATGGATAACGCCAGTTCTCATTCCATGATCAAAATTCCATGTTTCAGTTGGTCCAAAACAACATTACTAGAGTGGGCCGAGTCTACAAATGTCAATATTCAACGGGAACTTATCAAGTACCAAATATGGGAAGAGAGTATTATTTTAGTTCATTTAATTAACATTCAGTGTTGTACATAAATGTACAACTGATACGAAATAGTTCAATTGAAATCACTATATGGAAACAATTGGTCACAAAGTTTTATGTTTACTATCATATCATTGCCAGTAAAGAGACAATGAACTAGTTTGGTCAGAAAGTAAAATAATCTACGATCAAGAAATTATTAAAACTAATGGAACTCCAAATTATGCAATTCGGACTTGGATTGAAACATAATACTCTGCTTTGCTTTATTCTACCATAAACATTTAAAACTGAAATACAAGCAATACGTCAAGTCAGAGTTAAAGCTTAATAAAATACTGTTTGTAAGAGAATAACTTCTGACCGAGTAAAACGTGCCCAAATCCTATGTCCAGTGCTAAATAAAATAGGAACAATGCGTGACAAAATTCCATCATGATTCATATTTATCCTTCGGTATCTAATGGTATATTACTTCACAAGAGAGGTAAGTAGGATTAACTCTACCGAGCATTATTTTAATCCCGAGCGTATGTGAGGGATTTAACAAGGCGATGTAGAGTAAATCCTTACTTCCTGTGTGTACATTATTTTTTCCACTATCAGCACGTTGTATTGTCTATTAACGATTATTTTATGGTTTTATTACAAAAATTCATTAGGAGAATCCATGTCAAAATTAAGTACTGATATTTCCATTGGTACTATACAGAGAGGGTGGGGAGAGTGGACACTCGAATAGGAAATCTTGAGATAAGTTTACTTCCTCTCAATTAACTAGAAGGCAGTAATAACTAAAAAATAATAAAATCATTAGATAGAATAAAGTACCGCAATTGGCATCCATTTTGTGGCCAAAATTGGGCGCCAACTTCAAACAGAAGTGAACAAGGATCTTTCAACTTCTATGAAAGTTTATTGTGAAAACGAACAAATTGTCACCTAAGTGAAACAAACACCATGTATTAGTTTAAATTATTTATTAAATGGCATTTTTCATTGCAAGTGTGCGACTACTTTTGGAGGACATTATAGTTCGAGTTCATGACGAAACGTAAACAATTATAACGGGAGCGATGAAAACAGTGAAGCGTGTGAGATTCAGTAAATTTTTTGTGATAACGGTATCACATACCCGCGAGTAGCGGAAGTGTTACGAAGAATGTTGGCGCGTTTTATTTTTATTTAGGAGTTTTAAAGTTTATTTTGTGTTTTAATCAGATAACTATGTCGCAGCAGGCTCGAATGCATCGTGATGATGCAAAATTTGTGGAGTGGTGCTTAGAACAGTTAGGCAACGACGATGATTTTATAAGTGACGATGATGAAAGTTACATTATGGAAAGCGAACATAATACAGAGCCAGAGCAATCTGAAGAAGAAAACAAAGGCATGGAGGAAGAACATAATGAAGCAGATGAAAATTGCTTTTATGGGCGTGAGAAGCTATATCCTACTAGATGGTAATAAACATTTTTATTTTTCGAAATCTATAACTCGCTTATATTTTTTAGCAATACAGTTTCTTTTCAATCTATAATGCTAGTATAAAGTGACATTATTATGTTATTTTTTTAGGTGAAAGCAACCACCCCCTGCCAATTCCAGAACAAGAAGCCATATCTTGGACAAATCGCAAACTTTCGCAAATGCGGGGAAAATATAAAAATCCGGATAGTTCAACATTAAAAGATGTGGATATTCTAGAGATGCGAGCATTTTTGGGATTAGTTATATACACAGAAGTTATTAAGGCCCGAAGAGAAAGCATAGAGGCCATGTTTTCTGCAGAAGGCACAGGAAGGGATGTGTTTAGACGTACCATTACGCGATGGAGATTTGAGGCTTTATTAATTGCACTAAGATTTGATAATAACATTACTAGAGCAGAGAGAATGAAAAAAGATAGAGCTGCAGCCGTTTCAGGTCTTTGCAAAACTTTTATTTAAAATTCTCAAAAACACTTTTCTCTATGAGTATATGTTTGTGTGGACGAAAGCTTAGTAAGTTTTAGGGGTAGATGCGGATTTATAATGTACACGCCGAAAAAACTTGAGAAATATGGTATCAAAATCATGTGCCTGACAGACGCGCGGAGTAATTATATGATGCTTATATTTATTCTGGAAAGGGCTCAGATGACCAATCATTAGCAGCAGAAGATAAAAAAATTTCAAGTACCTACGCAAGCTGTGTTAAGTTTGGTAAGGCCTATAGAAAAGAGTAACCTAAATATAACAGCAGACAATTGGTTTAGCAGTTTGCAACTTGTAACAGAACTAGAAAAAAGAGGTCTTACTTATTTAGGAACCTTGAAAAAGAACAATTCAATGATTCCTGGTTGTTTTTTACCAAACAAACATTGGTAATCAGTTATATGGATATAGAAAAAACATTACTTTTCTTTCCCACGATCCCAAAAAAGATAAGGCCGTATTACTCATTTTTTCTATGCTTCAAAAGATGATCCTGAAACTAAAAAAATAGAAGTGATTGCAGACTACAATATGACTAGATAAAAAATGTGAAAATTCTTCTGCTTGTCGAAGGACCCGTAGATGGACATTGGCGGTATTTCTCCAAATGGTCAATATGTATTAACGCATGTATTTTGGACCAAAGCTATAAAAACTCTAGACGTATAGATCGTTCTGATTTTCTTAAATGACTAGGTAAAAGTCTAATCACGCCATTCATGAATCGCAGATATACCGAACATTCTAGATTATCGAAGAAGCTGAAAATTCGTATGGAAATTTTATTAGAAATACCAGAAGCCCTGAGCAAAAACTCTAACGATGAGCGACTGCAAAATAAAAAAACATATTTGTCATGCCCGTATAAATTAAGGCGAAAAACATTTTTGTTTGTCGTAGTTGGAAAAAACCAATCTGTCTAGAACATACCAAAAAAATGTGTTTTAATTATGTGAAAAATCGGGACAAATAAAACGTATAACGTTTTTTTACGTATGTAAGGATATCCACTTACTTTATCTATAATAATTATTTTTTAATTTCTTGTAATATTTTTTGTAGTACATATTCAGATAAAAAAAAAGTTTAATACAATCATAGGACTTTTATTTAAAAAAGACATATTATTGTATGATATGAATATAGTAGTACGTTATACCTATGGTAGTGGCAGCGTAAAAATTTGTCACGTAGCGGTTAAAGGATATCCAACAAGTAATGTATGTGTCGAACGATTACATTCTATATCTAGGATTCTATTAAGCAACACCAGCCACCAGAGTCACAACTGCCGTAATTACTGTGTATAATACAATAAGTCCCACATACAGCAAGAGGATTTTTAGTATTAGAACATCTGTCACCAATGGCTAGAAATAAATATCTTCATAGTTGTACGCAGTATATCTTTATACATACCTTGTTGTGAAGAAAGTACAATTAAACAATTTACTACAATTGCAAGAGTAATTAATCTTAAAGTAAACTTCATTGTGTTTTCTTTGAATACAATAATAGTAATTGAGATAGCATTAAGTATTATAAAGGAAGAAGGATATCCGGACTTAAGTTTTGTAGTATCAATTAATTAGGTGAAAATTATCAAAGTAATCAAGATATAGGAGGTCAAACCTTCAATCCAAATCAACGTTTATGTCCGTAATTGTAAACGCAATCAACAAACTTCGATAAGATGGAACAAATTGTGTTAAAATGTTAACATGTTCCTACAGAAGTAGCTCATCTAATAGTTTGACTTACTAATATAATACTGATTCATTTCAAAATGATTATGAACTCACACTGAACAAGGTGAGAATTTTATATTCAATAAAGAAGTGTGTAATAGACAAGGTTTGAAAATATACTATATTTTACACACCTAAAGTTAGCACAGCCATTGCAGCATAATCGTTTAAAACCTCCATAATTTGGTGCGAATTTGATGCTAATTTGTTACAAAAAAAATGGGTACGCCAATCATTAACAGAAAATTAAGGGCTGTGTCTGCTTAACATACAGTTAGCACAGCTAACGTACAAACACTTAGCTAACAGTTGTATCAAAATCATTTGAATGCCGCCATCTGGTGCTACCTTGCTACCCTAAACAGAAATTCGTTGCTTGCATTTTTTGTAAAAATTTTTGAACTTAAACTTGATGAAAATCATAAAAACCCTATAACGAAGGATGATTGATATATTATAATTTGGTGCTAATTTGGTGCCCTTTTGCTACCCTAAATTAAAATTTGTTGCTCCTATTTTTTTGGGCTAAAAGATTATGGAAATCACGAGAACCTTTTAACAAAGCATGGTATTAGGATAATTGATATACCATTTGGTGTTTTTTGGTGCTATTTTGTTGCCCTGAAACGAAATTTGTTGCTTGTATTTTTCAAAACATTTTTAGGCTAAAACGTCATGCAAATCACGAAAACCTAATAACTAAGCATGGTATCAGGATACACCATAATTTGGTGAAAATTTGGTGCTACTTTGTTACCCTGAATTAACATGAGTTGCTGGTGCTTTTCATAAAATTTTTGGGCTAAAACCTTACAATAAAGCATGGTAACAGTATGATTTATATACCATAAATTGGTAATTGGCTTTAAAAATCATGAAAACCTTATAAAAAACCATGGTATCAGAATGAGTGATGCATTATAATTTGGTGATGATTGATATACCATAGTTTGATGCTATTTTTTAACTGTAAAGTGGTATTTCACCCTAGGATACTTAACCAATAAGATATCGGCGTTCCACATAATCCGGACTTCGCATACCCGTTACATAAAATCACGTATAGCCGGATAGAAACAAAGTTATAGAAGTGAAACCTTATCTACTTATACATACACATTACGTGAGATTACATTATTGTTTAAAATTTTTCTGGCGATTGGAGAAGCATTTAGTGTACATTCTAATACTATGCTCGTAACAGACATTATTTTTACAACTAATACATATTATTGTGCTTTTACCATCAATATTTGTGGCGCTCAGTGAACCTCCTTTTCTCTTAACTATTGCACTTGTTTGAGCGTTTGGCGGACCAGAGATATCAATAAATCTGCTTAGACACTCCCGGACACTACGCCGTAGGTTAAGGTTAGTAGATCTTCTCTGCATATGTGGCATTACTGGTTCCTTCGCTAAATTTTTCAAAAACAATCTGCGTTTGTGAGTCACTCCTATGTTGTAGTTTGAATGTTCCTTCGTAAAGACTATATATGCGTTGAGTGACGCAACATTAATGATGTTGAAGAAAAATGTCATGGTCCATCGTTTACTTTGCCTTTTGCACGTGTAGGTCGACACCACTTGATCCATGGCGTCAACATCGCCCTTTGTTTTACTGTTATGAGTGATGATCTCAAGCTTTCTCTTAGCGCCATCATTGGTAGATGCGTCGTGGTGCGTGGTGCTTAATAAAATTACGCATTTGTTCTTTTTAGGTGCGTAACTAACCATGCATACGTTATTTCAAAGGCGAAACAATGTATATCAGACTACGCGATCCTTTGAGGCTTACATTTCTTTCGCTTATGCTGACGTAGTGTACCCACAACAGTAATACTTTTATCCAACAGATAAATTGCTAGCGGAACAGTAGTGAAGAAATTGTCTATCGTGAGATTGAGACCAGAATTACTAAAGCCACGCGCAAGAGTTTGTACTACTTCAAGCCAAGCAAAGCATAACCAGACTTAGATTCACACATTCAGAATACTTTGAGTTCCTATTTTGCCGGTTTATTTGGCAAATACTGAACGAATTTGCATCTACCTCTAAACCCAATGAGTTGTTCACCAATAGTTACGTTAGTATCGGGTATAACGCAGGTTTTGCATTTATGAATGAATAAAACCCAAACGCAGGACACCTTTGCTAACTTATCGGTTTCCAAACGCTCATTCCGGGTTCTCTTGTCGCCAAATCTGACAAATCTTCGTATTTTTTCAAAGAAAAATGTGGTCATTGTGGTTTGGTATATAGGATTGGTAAATTCACTAAAAAAAAGTTTCATTTTGGAATTAGACACGAGAACCAAATTATCTTCTAACAATTATGTTGAAATCATGCCCGTTATAAGGTTTTCGTGATTTTCAACGTTTTAGCCCAAAAATATTAAGGAAAGTCCGACCAAGAAAATCCTATTTTGAGTAACCTGGTAGCATCAAATTAGCACCAAATTATGGTATATCAATCATCTTCGTAACATGCTTTGTTATTGGGTTTTCGTGATTTTCGTGACTCTTTAGACCAAAAATGTTATGAAAATACAAGCAACAAATTTCAGGGTAACAAAGTAGCACCAAATTATGGTATACCAATTAACCTGATACCGTACTTTGTTTTCGTGATTTCCATGTTATTGTGTTATTGAATTCAAACACGAGCACCTTGAGCAAGTAATATTAAAATGTTTACAGCTTGTATACCTATGCTGTATAATGATTATTAAATCATAAGTGGAATACTTCAAGCTAAAGGTGCGCACAGTTGCTGCATTATACAGTAAGCCATGTAGAAGTGAAAATACTTTTAGTTATATAGAGCACCCGTAGCAACTTGTAAGTGCAGTACATAGGAGTGATTAATATGCACTTGATTACTGTTGTCATTCATTTATTGTATTTCCAGTGCTCCACCGAGTAATAAAGCAAAAATAACTTATCGTTGTCGGAGTACCCGAAAGTCTTACGTGCTTTAGTTCCTTTACAATAGGTAGAGATGAAGTCAAGGAGGATGAACACCTTTAACTGCCTTCGGTGAGAAGTTGTGATATGTCTACCCATTCTCGCTTTGGCGATCAGCACTGAAGAATTGTACGACTAGCATGACCGTAAATCCATATTCTCAGTGATTAAGTACATGTGTACCGTAAGAAAAAAAATTAAATTAATGAAAGTCTTAGTTACAGGAGCAGCGGTTGTGTAAATTTGAAATATATAAACAATAACATAAAGTATGTAAAAGATTGGGGACTTACCTCCTGAAGATAGAAAGGTCATGTAGTGCCTAAGGAAATTTATATCCGTATTAAACGAAAGAATAAATTCTACTTAGTACAGTATTAAGTAAATGGTTGAAACTAAAGTCAGGCTAAATTGAAAATCTTCACGTAATGAACCCTGAATTCCTCGCTAAGGCGGTAAACGGTAACAAATTTGACAGGGTGTAACTACAAATTACATCCTCATAAAAGCGAACTGCTACTTAGCATAGCACCGATATTTTGCAATCCCAACTAAATTAGATAGTGCTTCACTTAAACATAACGACGCCACGACGCTGATGGCCACAATCACAATTCGTAACTACTTCTTGATAGATTTCTACTTCAACTTTCAAGATCGAAACTCCAACTAAACGAAAAAGAAAAGCAATCCTCTGTCCCCTCTTCAAAAGTACTCAGATTCACAAACTCAACGATAAAAAAACAAGAGCCAGTCGTCAATTCAGGAATGTACGAAACATAAAACCACTAACGCCTGTAACCTGAGTCAAATAAGTTCTCAAGAATATTTTCACAGGCTGTGACTATTATATATGATCGACTTTATGTAAAAAACTTTGATATATGACAAGAACTCAAGACTAAATTTAGCAAATTACATTTTTTGTTTTTGATTTGATTTTTAATGGCTTATAATTTTTAAGAATAATGTACTGACGAATAAAATAAAAAAAAATTAAAAAATTAGCCGAAAACAGAAATATTAGCTGCTACCATATGGTATCACTGGGCGGTTAAGGTGTAATCAATTAACAAAAAAACACATTTTTATTCTTTTGGAACTTTCACCAGATTAGCAACGGGGCATTACTCGCTGATGGTATATATGTTAGAAATTTTCTTTAGTCCGCCCTAGTCGACCGCTGATGATGATAGCGTAGCTATCGAAACGCGATCTGTGTTTTTTAATTTTGTGTGGTACGTGGGTGTATTTTGTTTGATACAGATCGTGCCACAGTTCCAATGTTCCAGATTTTTCAAGTATATTTACAAAGTAGTATCACTGAAATTTAAGAAAGTTTTCTTCATAAAAGCTTTACCACCCACTTTTCACTTTAGCTGCGCAGTTTAACAAATCTCATCTTAGCGTATCCGCAGGTGCACATTTCAAATCCACCGGCTGGCTAAGCGCCTTGCCTTCAAAGTCAAGAACGAAATTCTACGGTCATTAGTTGTGAGCAAAGATACTCAAAAACTTTATTTATGAACCAATTTGGTTGCGAAATCGACCAAACGCATTGTCTCAATAGGCAAGAACGAAATTTTATGCTATTTGGTTGTCACTATTTTGAGCCAAAAAATGCTAAAAACTAATTTGGTTGGAACAATGGCCAAATGTATTACCTCAATGCGTAAGAAGAACATTTTTGGGATTAGGCTGTAGGTGAACATTTACTGCCAAGGACACTCAAAACTTTACTAACCACCCATTTCGTCGTAGGCTGTAGGTCATGTTTTGCAACCGAAGACACCCAAGCACATGATTTACATATCTAATTCGATGGGGACACGATTACACGTATTGTGTCAATGGTTATGAATGAAATTTTTGGTTTTAGAACGTTGGTTATTATTTGAGGTCAAAAACTTATTTATCCGCAACTTCAGTGGAAAAACAGTCAGTTGCATTTCTCGATGAGCAAAATATTATAGTATTAGTTTATGGGTTAGCCTTTGCGGTTAAATATCTCTATTCATTATTTATGTACCAGTATAACTGAGAAAACGGTCAAGTGCATTGCGTCGACGGGGCCAAGAATTATGATTTAACGGTATGGTGAACATTTGGATCCAGAAATGTACAATGACCTCATTTATTAACCTATTTTGTGATGAAAACTGTTAAACACGTTGTATTAATGAATATAATTAAATTTTATCGTTTTTATGGTGTTATTCAACATTTGGGACTAAAACTGTCTATCTTTTTTTATATAAAGTATGTATCCGTTGAAAGAATTAATTTTGTGTTGAAAATGTATGCCAATAACGTAGAGAAAATAAAAGGAAACGGGGTCATAACGCTTTCAAGGTACTAACCGTTTCGGACAGACAGACGGTGTACGTACACATGATCGTAACCTTGATATCGAAATACGTAAGTAAATGATTGTGCTCTTGGAGAAAAAGTGAGTGCCGAAAGATTAAGGAATATACTGAGCGAGTAGACGCTATGGATTTGAATATAACATAGATGGAAAGAAGTGTCTAATATTGACGCTGTATACCACTTTGCACAAGTGGGTTTAGAGATTAAAATAAGAAATAAGAGAAAGTTTGGGCAGAAAAGATCAAGATGAATCAAGTTCACCCATGTTATGATAATAATTTGGAAGGAGTTCAAGGTAATCACAAAGAGAGGAAAAATTAGGGGATTAAACAGATTATACCCATGCGAGTAAGCAAATTCTATACCTTAGTACTTTTTGGAAGATCACTGAATTGGTCACATGACAGATCTAAAATATACAGGGTGTTTCATTTGGGATAAGGAAGATATTATAGTTTGAATGTATTAATAATACAACCAAAAAATCTGAACACCCAGTATAGTATTCTTCGCTATTAAATTACCAAATAAATCAACGAGACAGTGTATTTTTGAGATCCCGAAGCAGTTTTGACAAAACTAGTTTCGTTTGGTGACAATTTTTTCCAAAACCTTTCAATTTCAGAAAAATCAAAACGCTCTATATTTAGATATAGGAAACCCTAACGAAGCTTTATCTTATTTTTCATACGTAATTCAAAAATGTTATAAAAGATTCTATGTAAAATAATGGTACGCCACTCTTTTTTGAAGCACCTTGTGTATTTGAAATTATTTTAAAAATGTAGCCTTAATGGACCTACACAATGTCCCTGCAACAAAAAAAAATATATTCAGTTTTCTCATAAATTCCCGTGGCGTGCGTCGTAACTCGTCGTAACCGTGTGATAGAGGTTTTTCAACTTTTGGTTTGATTATATATTTGAAATTATGTATGGCGTCATAATCGAATTTATCTGTTCTAAAATATCTTTGTTCCTCCAGCTATACTGGGTGTCCCAAAAGTCAGCACCAACTTTTTTATTTTAAATGAAAGCCGTTATTTTTTCTCGCATAACTCGATTCTACTTCTAATTCAAACAACCTAAGTTATGTAAACTTATCTCTTATAGTTTTAATGTCGATGTCTCTGCAAAAATTATCTCCGTAGTAGCTTACGAAAAATATTGTTTTTCGCAAACTGTTCTAGGTTAGTAAACCTGTGAAGCAGTTAACTGGAAGTCAACGCTAACTCTTGATGGTTCCATTTTGTACCATATGGACGCAGGCGATTTCCGAATATCGCATTCAAAAATTGCAAAAAACTCCATTTTTTCAAATGGTACCTTTGGGTATTCGGAAGGAGATTGAATTTTAGAACAATTTACTTAAGCATTATACCTAAATTCAACCTTCATCGAGCTATTCAATTAAATCAAGAAATGCCTTACGTTGTCAAGGAATTCTTTGCTTGTTTCAGTATGCTATGGAAACAGAAGGCAATTTAATGAAAAATGTGGATTCTTATTTAATTACACAAGGTAAATTATTAATAAGGAAGAAGAACAGTGTTGACGTAACTCTCACGTAAATGTTCAATACGCCTACCATTCTGCTATTCTACTTTCAATAGATTGCGTAGCACTTTTGATTTTAGTGGGATCGAAAATGTTACAAGTTCTTGTTATGCGGTGATGCCCCATTCATATAGTACCATGAACTTGCAGCTCTAAGTGCAAATTTTCAAGAAATGTGTCTACCACAGTTCGAAGAATTCGAAATAACCGTTACTATTCAAATTTCCATCGTCCATAACAGAAGGTACCTCTTGGTTCATTACCTGACAAAACACATCTATTCCAAATCGTACTTGATTTTCAACTTCGAGCACAATATGTGGATTTTAGTGCAAAAGTGATGATTGTAACCTCTATGCTGACAAAACTTTGCCTCATTTGTCCAAATTATGTTTTCTAATAATCCGGCGCATTCCTGTATTTTGACCAAAAATCATCACAAAGATTTATCATACAGGGAAAGCCACGAGGGTAGAGTTATTGTACTCTAGAACATTTAGTTTTAATGAAATAGTCAACAAGCAAACTACAAGATGCTGGGACTCAGAAAATCCTCATTGGTATCTGGAAAAACATACCCAATACCCACGGAAAGTCAATGTTTGGGTTGGAATTGTTGAAACTCAAATATTGGTGACATGTCTTTGAAGATAGTTTAACGACTCATATTTACCTCGACTGCTTAAGGATTGAGTGGGTTTTGTATTATCCGTCTGGACGGAGCTTCTCCTAATTTTTTACTTACCATGCGCCAATTTCTTAACTACACATTCCTAATCTGTTGTTAGATCGAAAGATGTGGCCACCGCGTTCGCCAGATTTGACCTAATGTTTTCTTTTGGGCCACATCGAAAGTTTGCGTGGACACGCCGGAAGATAGGGAAAGCTTAAAAAATAATAGTTCAACAGAAATAAGAGCGATCAATCCTGAAGTGATTCGAAACTAGGTCAATAGATTTGAATGACGAATATTGTCTGGCTGTGAGTGGCGCAGATTTTCAACATCTGTTGTAATTTTCCCATAATTTCTTAATTTTTTTACTGTTTCTTTGTTAGTAATGCTTTAACTAGTAGATAAATTTAATTTGTATGGTTATTTGTTTAATATAGTTCACTATAAATAGTGAAATAAGTTGTTTATAAATGTGTCTAAATTACTGCTCAAAAATAGAACAAATTTTTGAACACTTGATTGCGTTTTTCTTTCTCAAAACTTAACTCATCTAAGGGTATTAAGGTTTAGATGGTTGAAAAAAAGATAAGGAAGAATTAAGTGGGAAACTTTGCACTTAACTAATTTACGTTGACAGGTCTCTAAGGTACTTTCAAACGTTTCAACAACTAGAGTCATGAGTTGCATTTCTGAAATACACCTACATGAAGTCTTTCATACCTTCCTCAAATTTTTCTTACGTAAGAGTATTAATATTTTACATTGATGAAGCTCTTTATCAGCAATGACAAATTAAACAGCAAACAACTTTTATTGAAAACATATAAAAGGAATATTCACAAAGATATTTGAGATTTCTCATACTTTTGAGGCATCCAGTATAATGCTCGCATAAATATGTAAAGTGACGATGGTTGAAGTTTATTTTTGGTATTTCTACTGTAAACGATGTAAACGATATTTATTCATAATTTATACATGATTCTTACTATGGATAAGCGTGTGACCATTATTTAAGAATAAAAAATATTAGGCATAATATTGTGTTACCAGCGTATTTAGGTTTACAAATACAATTTTTCTTCAGTTAACAATAGACTGTGTAATGAAACAACACATCTATGGCGACACGTTGGGAGACAGATTGTAATGACTCACGGACCATTCCTAACCCAGACGATGGGCGCTAAATTGTAATGACACAAGCACACCTTCCCGCTCAAATTATCTTAATCATAGGTCAATGGAGGGTGGTTAATTCTGTAGCGTAACGTTGGTAATTATATCATGTAATGAATAAGAAAAAATTATCATTTACCCAGGCTAGCTCCTTTACATTACAACCGTATATATTGTAATGTAATTATAATTTGCACTTAATATGAATTGTTTAAATTATGATAAACAACAATATACGCAACACTAATTTTACTTCTAGAATGCTCAAAACTCATTTCCAATATGGGTTATTGACACAATTATATGCAATTTCTAATAAAAATTAACCTTCTCCAATTCTTGGAAGGTTACTTCAATTTAAATTGTGAGTCGAGCTATCTCAACATCATGTAAACCACTTTATATACAATTTCAACCTTCAACTCTATTAAAAGTTATTATTTATCACTACTATTGAAGATTCAATGCATCGATAAAATGTTAACTGTAAATGAAATTAGTATACAATTTACTTCTAAATGCTCCCTAGAGCAAAGTTTTATCAGAAACTAAAAGATATTTGAAATAAACAAATTATTATTTTTGACAATAAAGAAAATAATGCGCCGTCTACACGTACTAATAAACATTGTTAAGATTATGCTAGTAGCTCTAAAGAAATCGAAATACAAAGGGAACAGATGAAGTTACCGATTGCGCCCGACTCGTCGAAATTACGATCTTATCGACGCTGTAGACCTCCCCTGAAAAGGAATGAGAAGATTTATCTAACATATCGGAGGATGGATTTGAATTATCAGGTGTATATATTCTATTGAGGGATGAAAATCCTGATGAAGATAGTAAACATAGTGGTAGCAATTCATCAGAGCTCAGTCAACAGGAGTCAAGAACATCAGAAGAAGAATCTTTGGAAAATTTAACAAACGAATTAAATGAAGAAATAGAAGAAATACAAGATGTTCCAAATAGTACTTGGATCAAAACCAGAAATGGAAAGAATCTAAATCAAATGTTGCCCTCAAAAAGCAAATCTAAATGTACTCGACATCAGACGAAAAAGAGACAATAAAAGAATGGCCAAACAAACTATTGGACTTCAGGAGTGGAAAACCGTTTGCCGTCAAACATTACCGGGTATAAAAAACATCTAAAGTAATTCTCCACTGGATTATTTTTCCTTTCTTTTTAAACGCCACTTTCCTTTATGACGTTATTTACCAAATAAATTTATATGCTCACCATAATGGTAAACCTAACTTCAATTTGACAGTATCAGAACTTAAAACTTTTTTTTTGAAGTTGCAATTGTGATAACGTATATTCGCTATCCACGAATAAGAGCGTCAGTGAATCGTTATGAGGCGATTAGGCGATATCTTCATTTCGCGAACGTACAAAATATTCCTCGCGATAATACTGACAAATTCATAAAAATACATCCGGTATTGAATCATCTACATTCATGGAACGATGGATTCTGAAGAATATGTGGCTACCGATGAGATGATGATACCCTACAAAGGACGTTCACCTGTAAAACGTTACAAAATTTTGGCTTCGTTCAGAAACTGCTGTGTGTGTCTACGATTTTGAACCATATCAGGGAGCTTGCGGAAGTAGATGGGAAATTAGCGAATCAGGCTCACTATATAAAAGGAGACAATTACGAAATTTTTGCAAATAGCTATTTTTAAGTGTATCCCTAGTTCAAACTGGTGTGAATGAAAAAATGTGTTATCTTGGAACTATTAGATCATTAAAACCTCGCGGAGGTGATCAGACAATTGAAAGTGAAAAACAGTTAAAAGCTAATGGATGTGGTAGCTCATCCATAGTTCTTCGGACAATATCTCCATTGCGCGTTGGTTAGATAATTCTTTAGCTCACACCATATCTAATGATGCTGGTATAGAACCGATTGAGGAAATTACTAAATTGTGTAGAAAAAAGAAAGAAAAAACACAGGTAAATAGCCCACAAGCTACCTCAATATACAACAAACAAGAGAAATTAGATACAACAGCCGCCGTTGTCTAGTAAAATTGTGCCCAGACTTCTATGAGGACTACCATAAGGATTAATGAAGTTAGCTCAATAGTTACAAAAGTACTATAATTTTTGTCTTTTTCCTTTTATACTTCTAAGATAAACCATTGTGCCCAAAGATTAGCTTAGTAATATTATTTTTCCACTACAGAAATAATTATGCGTAAGTATGATCATCTATGAACATTTTCAATCTTATTTAAT
This sequence comes from Vesta saturnalis, assembly GCA_036346205.1. Taxonomy (NCBI): domain Eukaryota; kingdom Metazoa; phylum Arthropoda; class Insecta; order Coleoptera; family Lampyridae; genus Vesta; species Vesta saturnalis. Next base: position 245,869 of record JARFJB010002090.1, read on the forward strand.
TTTTGGATTTTCTCGCTTAGTATCAATACACTTTATAAGGAAAAGCTTGCAATATTAAAGTATCTTTAAAGAATATGTTTACACATTTTCCTATAGGCTTGATCGTTATTCAGATATTGAGAAAAGTTGAACAAACACTTAAATTAGATCTTAGGAATTTTTTTCACCAAATTATGCGTCATAATAAGGAAATGCATACAACATAATTAAACGATATTTTTAGGTTCTAATAACTAACTCCCCTCTCCCACACCGCAACTGGATTTTCCCCAAAATCTAATCGACTCCTGGAAAAGTGAAATAAAGCTAGAATACAAAATTTCAATCACACACATACATGATATGTAATCTTGGTTAATCAAAGCCAAGATCTGTCAAACTCTATTTAATTTGTTTAAACCCTTAATCAATATTTATCTAATTTTATATTAATTTTATTGGCATGTGCTGCCTCTTTTTGCCATTTCCAAAACAACATGATCAAGGTTGTAAGCAGCGGTGGCTCCAATTTCTGAATTGAATGTTAATTTGTTACTGATGTAAATACTTATACCTGATCAAAATTAGTTAACAGGTTTAAATATTCATTTGAACTTCAATATTTCATTCATGTTACACGAGGGACAATCTATTATTATTGAGAATAAAAGAACTAGTGCAACTTTTTAAGTTTTATCTTAGATACGTTCAAAGTAGTTGCCTTCTGCTATAATCCACTTAGCCATTCTTTCCTTCCATTGCTTAAACACTCCAAGTCAAGAAACTTTAGGTACACTATTAAAATAATACCGAACAGCAGCATCCATCTCTTCCTCTTCAAAAACATTCTTCCTCGTAATCTCCTTTTAGCCTAAAAAACAGCCAAAAGTCGCCAGATCGGGTAAATAGGGAGGGTGTTCGATTACATTAATCTTTTTTTGTATATTTAAACGTCAATTTCATTATGTGTTAAATAAGGTTCATCCCCTGATGATGGTCTAATTATTTGATATACCAAAACACGTACATGTAGGATTATTTTTTAATTACACCGTATATAATAAAAAATAATTGAGAATTTCGGTTTTGAGTTTTTCTTCCACTTCATACATCAATCGCGTTTGCAACCAAGTACTGCCGAGATAGCTCTGCCGTATAGGAAGAAGCATTACCGTAATTTAGCACAATTCCCTTCTTTGATACTTCATTAAACACTTTCGGCGAACAATGTTTGCCGTACTATTTAGACAGTCTTCTGCTCTTGTAGCGTACTAGCGCTCACTAGACCGGTAGTTCAAAAAAACACAGCGTACATTACTTTCTTCATTGGTCGCTGCTTTCTGGTTATCGTTGGCATGGCCTCGTCCTCATGTATCCATACGCGGATCTCTTGTCGAGTTAGCATGTCGAAATATGGTATGTAAGTTTCATCGCCTGTTACATTACGCGAAACTGTTCTCGGATTAATTCCATTTTTCACTACACTTGCGAAACTTAAAACCATCTTTTGCAAATGCTGTTTAAGATAAATCAGCAATGAAGCGGCAAATGTCAAGTTAAGAGTTGTTCTTACTGAGGCTTCATTTTTTGTTTTCCATGGCTTGCCTAATTTCTTTCTTTATTCTCAATAATGATGGCTTGTCCCTCGTATTTACACAAAATGTTTTAGTATGCTTGCAGTTTATTTTCAATCTTGTTCAGTGGCGTAGTTTCATTCTTAAATATTTGAATTTATGATCTATCTTTATATGCGCATAATGTTTATTATTTTACACTAAATTAATTACAAACATAAAACTTTTTTCCAAATAAACTTAACACTCGATAAAATTAAAGTAACGGTCAATTCAGGATAAGAAAGATAAAAATAAATTTAATCAAATAATTTTTTCACTTCGGTCATCTAGGAAGCGTTTAAAAATAGTTGTTTTACCTTTCGTCACAATCTAAATAGATATATTATTTAATAATTCACATTTTAAAAGGACGTATATACATATATTTTCCTATTGATGCTATAGTGACGAAAAACATTATTATTAAATATTAATATATTTGTATCATAGTTCATATAAAAGCTTTTAGGTTCAACTGACGTTTTGAATCCTGCCATGTTTGTATATTAATGTTTCAAGATCTATCTATTCTATTATTGATTCTTAAGCGAGCATGATTACTTGACGTGCAAAATATTATTTAAGACTGAAATTTTCATAAGTTTATTTGTCGGCGCGTGTAGACCAACAAATTTTGTACTTGCGTAATATGAGTTAGGCAAATTTTGTGATGATTTATAATTAATGTTAATTGTTCAACATTTATTTAATGGAAGCGACACTTCGATTTTTGTTTCTGATTAAATGGACATTAGGTTGAAATTATTAGTCATTACCATATTTTTTTACTCGGATTTTATTTGGTCACTAATGTAAAATTGATTATTATTTTAGTCTTGGTTAAACTATATTTTTTTAAATCAAACAGTAAATATCTGTGTATGTAATAAATTATGCATATGAGCATTAATCCTCAAGCTTTAATGGGTATTCCATTACCGAACAATTATTTAAGTAGGTACACGCGATATTATCTATTATCTGTTGTTTGTCCAATTTAATTGTATGGGTTAATTTTTAACAGAATCTGTAATTAATTATAAGCATGAAAATATAATAATATTATTTATGTAGTTAGTGTAGTTATGTAGAAAAACTCTTTCTAACTGCTGTGCAAGTAGGGTGATAGATTCACGTTCTCCTGAACAAGAAACTGTGCAGTTTTCATTCAGTGTATTACGTAGCAACAGTTATTACTGTGTAACAACCCATTTTGAGTTGTATTAAAATATACTGTAATTTAGGTTTTTCATTCATTTAGTTGTAAATATAAGAAAAATTTTATTTATTAATGATTTGTAAGTATGAGGTAGGCAACTTAATTTGTATTTTGGTGTAACTTAAACTCATATCTTCTTAAAGGTTTATATTCCCACTTCTTTAAATTACTTTTTCTGCTCAATACGTTCACGCAATGCGTCATCGTTGACTTAATTCTTTGCTCAAATTTTTCGCGCACGGCTACATCATCCAACTTCCAAAGCGTCCATTTGTTCACTTCCTGATGAAGGTATGTGTTGATTAGGAAGGAATTTTTGGGTTTCCCCCTAAATTTTGTGAGAAGTGCCATTGATTTAATGGTAAGATATATTTTAACTCGTAATACTAAAAATTAAGACATTTGCTTTTTCAGGCACTTTCTTTTTTTACTTTTACACTTTTAATTTTACCGCTTTTGATTGCGCAATTAATTCTACTGTTACGTACGCTTTCGTTTTATGATGACGTTTTGCTTTTAACGCAGATCTGAAAGTGGATTCCATTATTTATTTTGAACTTTCAAAAGAATGCAATAAATATTGGTTTACTCAATTTCCAGAAGACAAATTTATAAGAAATAAAATCCCATTCTTGTGTGTGGTTTACAACGTAAAGTATTATGTCGAGATATTACGCGATATTGGTGTAAAGATGACACCCTTGATTGACATTTCTGTGATCGTTTAGATACCAGAGGTTATTAAAACGTTTGTGTACAAAATTTTACGAACAGATATTTATATTTCTAACAATTAATTAGTAATTTAAGGCTATAACTAGCTTTTTAAGATATATTTTATATAACCCTATCATTTTAACTGTTAATAAACATAGTTGTATATATTTTATTATTTTACATTTTGATAAAATTTTTATTGTAAACCTCGGTTTAGTTATTCCGAGCATAATTAAAAAATATCTTTATTTTTTATTTTTATTATTTATGTTAAGTGAATATACACAGCATAGAATTGTGGTAATTAGGCAAATAAAAAGATTGAACCGCCCTACGTTAATCTACCGACTGAATCAAAGACATTATTTTTGGTAAATGGTTTGTATCTCCAGTTAGTTTAACAATTTGTTTCGGAGAACATTTTTACATTTATTTCTTTATTATATTATTAAAACACTTTTTATACTTTACACCTAATACCATCACCACATATTTACAACTGTTTAAGTAAAGTTAATTTTGATTCGTGAGTTTCATGTTTAGACTTTAGGGATATATTATAAGATAAGTGTAACTCACCTTATAGCTGAAAGTGATTTCCTACTAATAAATATGTATAATCTAAGTTTGTGATACTTAATAATAATTTATTCCAATCGTGGTATTATCCAAAGAAATGTAATCGACATTAAGGGAAAGTAATTAAGTTGTTTATACCAGTTACGTTTTCTATTGGTAGTGCAACTGTGCAATAATCTAAGCTTGATTAGAGCCAATTTAGGGTACCTGATGCCCCTAATTTTCTGCACCCTCCTTCCCTGCAGACTGTCATGGAGATATGTGTGCGGAATTTTTACAAAATGGTTTGAAAATAATTTAATTGCAAACTTAAAAGAACCATCTTGAATTGTAATGGACAATGCTAGTTATCATTTCAAACTTCAAAAAAAATTTCCAAATAACTCATCTAAGAAGGAATAAATATGTAATGTTCTATTAAAGCACAACGTAGCTTATGAACCTAGCATGCTTAAAATAGAATTATTGCAATTAGTTGAGGATAATGCGATACCAAAGGTGTATGAAATAGCACACAAGTGTGAACCCAGAGTATTACGATTACCACCATATCTCTGTCAATTTAATCCAATTGAACTGATGTCGGCAAACTTTAAAGAACACTACAACAAAAATGTAGGAAGACATAATTCCAAATTTAACAATGATTATGTAAAGGAAGTATGGATGGAATTGATGGAACATATTAAAAGAAATGAGTTATACTTGCCGAAGTGTATATGTTAGAGTGGTGAGAAATTGAAAAACATTTGGAGGTTGTGCAATCGTTAATTATATCTGTTAACAATTCCACTTATGAGAGTGACACTGATAGTGAATATATTTTATTTAATTTAGAAGATTTAATTTCAATTTAATGTAAATATTCTAATTTTTGATAACTCTACAATAGGTGAACTGAATACATATACTGATTTATCTAAATTGCTTTTGATTTAACTTGGAGTAATATGAAATCTATTTAAACTATGTGCCAAATTAAAATACATCTATAATTTCGTTGAACTTCGAACTACATTACAAAGTATATACTTTCTTCTACAAGCATGAAATAATCAAAAATGTATCGATATTGATGTTATCGTAAAGTATCTACAAGAATTACAAAGCAATAGTTATGTTTCTAGAAGGGTTGCTATAAATCTTGAGAATAACAAACTAATTGCAGCTTTTATCAATGTTTCCACCTGAAATGATTTCATTTATAATAAACAAAAATAGTATTTCTTCACTTACAAATATATACAGAGTCCGCCTTTGGGAGCTGATCCTATGAGTATCTGCTAAACCAAACTTACTATAATTTTGAAAATTTGGTGACAGGGTAATGATGTTAGGGCTAACTCATCTAAAATATTTTCATTCGTACCACTTCCGGTTATACACGGTTAAGTTACTCAAAAATCAAATGGAAACCCCTATTTTTATTACTCAGATCGATTTAACGTCAAAAATTAAGGTAAGTTTGTTTAAAACTTTATTTGCCAAAACGTAACAGTTTCATACTTATTATCAAAAAGTCCCAATTTTAAAATTTGTGATAAAAATGAGCTACATACTTAAATCTAGTATTCCTTGTTCGTGGTCACCATGGAAACCAAATAATTGAGAATTGAAGTAAAGAAAAATATTTGAATAAGTTACTGCAAAAATTATAAAATTGATAATTTTGTGATTCAAAAGTCATTTTTGCCAAATAGAAATTTTTTAAGTCATTTTTTTCAAATTCGATATACAACATAAGTGTAAAAATTTAATACTTTATGAGTAAAACGAAACATAAGAACGGGTGTGTAGCATCGAATTATAACTTGTCATTTTTAACATTTGAGTAAAAAATATTATAATGATGACATCTAAATCACTCATACATGAGTTTTGAATGTTAAATCAGCATTAATGGTAATTTGGTATAATTTTTTGTGTTCATCTTATAATGGTTAGTAAGTAATTTTTCTTTGTTTCTTATTGTTGTCTAAAAATATTTTGAAAATGTTTTCCTTTACACAAAGTATAAGATACTCTTAATACTTTTCTGAATAAAAAGTATTCATGATTAAACCATTATTTAGATAAACATTAACATTATTAAAGAAAATCAACTGCTTCCTTTATAATGCTATACAACTCGTTGCAGACAAAACTTCAATATTTTTATGAAATCGGTGAAAGTGAGAACTTATGTACGAATAGCTAAATTGTTTGTTAGAATACCAACTATATGTTTTTTTTTAAGTTATTTTACTCCTGTTCATAAGCTATGCAAATGTACACGTTAATTCCAATTTTAGCACTACAGGAAAATGATCTGAGCATAGTAAAGTGCAGGTTTAACATTCATAGAACGTCAACTTAAAAGTCTGCCTTAGGGCATCTATGAATAAATACCGTCTCGCATTAACAATTTTCTCTAGTCATTACCTCTTTTTCCTTTAACAAACATGAAAATAAACATTTTCATTAAAATATATATAATTCTCCCACTCTTACTGTTAAAATCACTCCCTAAATTACACATTTCATTTGGGTATTAGTCATATCGCAAATCACATCTTCCAATGGAGAAATGCGTATGTGCTATAGTCTAGATTCGGTTGTATGTAGCAAGTCAAAAATATCCATATATTATCCTGAAACGTAACATCACCATAATCTAATTCTTCAAGGTTTTTAAAAATTAAAAGTATTATGCCACCACTGGCATACAGGCTTATCTTTTATGCATCTACAAAATATCGGGTGTAGAACCACACACGACCTTCCAACATACAAAGTGAAAATTAAAACAAATGAAAAATATATCCTTTTAGAGTAATTGTGCAACCTCCGTTTTATAAAATCTCGGTAGTACGGTATAAGCATCTTCAATCTCATTTAATTTTTGGTTTTTATCGCTTAATATTAAGAAACTTTCTAAAGAAAAGCTATGCAAAATTAAAGTATCTTTAAAGAATGTATTTACACATTTTCCTATAGGATTGATGATTATCCAGATATTGAGAAAAGTTGAACACCTAAATTCCACCTTTTTTACCATTAAATTACGCATCATATCAAAGAGTTGCATAGAACATAATTGATCTATATTTTTAAGTTATATAAGCTGGTATTTTTATATCCTAGAGGTGTGGCTTTGTTTCGGAAATATTTGATAAAAAACAAAAATGGCTCAAAATAACCCTCCCCCCCCCGCCCGCATTAGATTTTCCCCAAAATCTAATGGAGTCCTGGAAAAGTAAGATACAAAATTTCAAGCACACACACGCACGCACGCATACACACACGCATATATCTAAATATATATATATATATATATATATATATATATATATATATATATATATATATATATATATATATATATATATATATATATATATATATATATATATATATATATATATATATATATATATTCGATGATATTAACTCCCCACAAACTCTGTTTTTTTATTATTATTTTATTAAATATTAATATTATTTATATTAATATTCTAATTATTTTGTTAATATTGCCCAAACTAACTTTAAAACACAGTTGGAGAACTTAAGACTCATCAAAGGGGATAGGGATCAAAATTTAGAAGAAACTTTAATTTTAAAATGATAAAATAAATGATTATTAATTTGAATTATATTAAGATCTTGAATATAATAATCATAGTTAATTTGATTAATGCACATTGAGTTAATGTCCAATTATGTTTTATCGTATCTAACTTGTTCAAGGAAATTGAGTTATAAATTTTAATTCGCATTAATATATGTGTCACACCCTGTACATAACAAAATTTCTTCAGAAAGTATACTTGGGCATGCGCTGTGAATACGCAAACATGTGACTTTTGATTATAATAAAAATGATATTCGCCATACATGTAAGTATAGATACGTTTGAATTTATTCAATATTATATGAAACATTTAAGTTTTTAGACCAAATAATATTCCCTTTGGACATGCATACACGTTGTTGCACATCATGATTGTTACAAAGGATTGAAATTATGAACACAACAATAAAAATATCAATGTCAACAATAAAGTACTCACATAAAATGTTCTGCTTCTCTGGTTACTGCTGATGAAGTTGATTGTAAAAAACAGCTCCTTCGAGCTCCAACTCTGCTCCTCGAACATCCAAATTTTCTTCAATATTAACAGCTTATACGTTTACGTAAGTTTCACTAATGTTATTATAATTTTGATGAATCTTTATTTTTAGGATCATCACACTTCTTATATGTATTTCAAAATAAATTTTGAAAAGGATGGATCGTTGAAGGTTATTATAAATTAAACACACTTCCAGTAAATCAGGTGTATAATGATAATAACACGAAGAGAACACAATTAAATATCTATAACAACGTAAACAATATAAACTTAAAAACAAACAATGTCGAAACTGCGGAAATATCTTCATTAACTATCGATAACCTCCGATTTTGATATTTAAAAAGGTAAACTAACCTTAATTTAATTATTTCCCGACAAAAGACTATCACTTGTTTCTTTAACACTTCCGATACTAAAATCGCACTTTGTTTTTAACGAAGTGACGTTATTTTGTTTAAAAATAATTTCACAAAAAAATTTGGCAACATCTTACTTTAGCAAGCAGTTGAAACAGAGGAAAATTAAGAGAGATTGTAATCCTTCAGCACTTCTATTTATATGATTTTGATTAACGACCAAAGTCTTCGATTGTTCTCAATAGTTACCAAGAATGTTTCCTAAATTCTGATTGGCTATAGCAATTTTTACATAACGATATAATTTCAAAACCCCATAACTTTTGCCCCCTTAAACCTATCTTACAACTAATAACATATTCATAATTTACATAATTTTCTCTATCATTTGAAACCAAACACGAGCTAATTCCTACACTTAATAACTAAGTTAATTTTCACACTGAATTATTGATTTTACGCTAATTTTATGTACTTTACAGGTCTGGAAATGATTTCCACATGAATATAGGATGCTACTACACCTAAATATTCATCTTTTACATGCCTACGGCCAATTTGAAAGGAAAATTATTTTAATTTTTCCAACACTCTTAGAAACTAAATTTGACAAAATGGACACAAATATAGTGAATTGTAACTTGAAATTGAGGCTACTTTACTATTTTTGCCTCTACTAATTTATTTTACACAAATCGTCTCAATCTAAAATGGTTTTTATATAAATTTTATGTGAGGAAATAACATAACCTCATATTGTTAACACAATTTTCAATGTATGATTTCACACTTTTAACCACTATAACTGTTTGTGAAAGTGTTTAAACTTAATGTTCATGAAATCTTGACAACTACAATATAAAATTTAGCATTTACGTGGAACTTATCTCACGTGTAAGTGAAGATACAAAGTAAGAATTAGTTTAATATTTAATATTATCTGTTTTTCTGCACTTCTAGCTTAAAAAAAATAACCCTATAAATCTGATACTGCAGTTTCCTATTTTTTAAATTAGCTTTGCGAATGATTAAATATTCCCCCAATCCTATACAATCGAAATAATTTAAACATTAGACAAAGGGCTTTTGTTTAATCGCCTTACGCAGGTAGACTCATATCTTTAAATTGATTGTGTGGAATTTTCAATATTCTTACATTATTTCTACACGAAATGGTTTCAAACTTATTGTTATCTAAATTTTATTGCATCTCACAATTACAAAAATAGTTTAAACTAATAATTAACAATTTACATTCCAATAGTTTAATTTTTGTCACTTCCTTCTCAAAAATCTTATATATGGTCGTAAAGGAAGGAATAAATTCAATATCTAGCAATTTTTTCAAAATCGCTGGACCCGTCGATTTTATATTTTCAATATTTTGCGAAAAAAAATTTTATATGTCTCAAAAGATTAGCTAAAAATTTTTCAAATTGCAACAATTTTTATTGCATTTTGGATTGCTTACAATTCTAAACATTTGTCATGCAGCATGTGATATACCTAAGTCCAAGCGTTTTGGAGTTATTCGCATTCAAAATTTAAAATTGACAAAACGTCATGAAGAAAACGAAAAATAAAATAATTTTTATAACGTTTTATTATATCGAAAAAAGATTCGTAAACTTAAAATAATTTATTTCAGCAAATGTTCGAAATGTCCTCCGTTAGTCAACTGACAATAGCCTAATCGATCTACAAATTCCTGCTGCACATTTCGAACCATTTCGGGCGTTAGTTGACTAACGGAGGACATTTCGAACATTTGCTGAAATAAAATTATTTTAAGTTTACGAATCTTTGTTATATAAAAATTATTTTATTTTTCTTTCTTCATGACCTTTTTCAATTTTAAATTTTGAATGCGAATAACTCCAAAACGCTTGGACTTAGGTATAGCACATGATGCATGACAAATGTTTAGAATTGTAAGGGCAATCCAAAATGCAATAAAAAATTGGGTTGCAATTTGAAAAAAATTTTTAGCTAATCTTTTTGAGACACCCTGTCATAAAATTTTTTTTTCGCAAAATATGCCCTGAAAAATATAAAATCGACGGGTCCGAGCGATTTTTGAAAAAAATTGTGCTTTACGAGATATTGAATTTATTCCTTCCTTTACGACCACCCGGTATATTTTTCTCACTGCATCCTGTGGGCGTTTCTTAACATAATAATTTGCAAATAAATAGATGTTTCAAATTCGGATTCATCTGGCACATACGAAGTGGCCCTTACAGAACCCGAACATAGCTGCTACGACTTGGGCTACACAAGGTCACGTTAGTATATTCAGACAAGTTGTATGTAAAGGCAAAAACTTTGCAGCATGATGACAAGAGCCAATCTGAATATACTGCATATATAAATGGTATATTATGGAGCCCACCCTAAATTTTGTATTTACGCGTTTTGTCATATGCACAGTCATATTTTGGTGATATACACAACGGTACCTCAGGAAACCCGCTGTCGGGCTTCATAGCGTACTGTTAATATATTGTATTGGCTCCATCTATATATATATATATATATATATATATATATATATATATATATATATATATAACTATTGGTCCTTTTAAAGTGTTACAAAGCGATATTGAGAAAATGGCTGAATGAAAATAAATGAAATATCTAGGGATACAATGGGTCGTTGGGGGACACTTTTTGACAGAGTAAGTAATGTTTTAACCCTTTCCACTTTTTAGGGGTGGGGGGTAACTTTTGAGTGTTAAATGGAAAGGTGCAGTTTTCTTTCCAGATTCGTAATCTCCAGAAAAAACTACGTCGATGAATAATTTAATGCCAATGTCAATGTCACTACGCTAAATTTAACAAAATTAAAAATAAAATCAACTAAAGAAAAAACTGATTTTAGGTACATTATTTTATTCTAATACATAGATTATTGGGCTCAAGAAAATCCACACTGGATGCGAACAGTCGCTAATCAACACTCTTGGTCGATAAATACCTGGTGTGGGATATTTGGCGATGTTGTTATTGGACCTCATTTTTTCGATGGTAGTCTTAATGGACAGCGATACTGCGATTTCCTTCGAAATGACTTGCAAAGATTGATGCCAAATATTCCATAGCAACAACGTGAAGCAATTTGGTTCCAGCAAGACGGCGCACCACCACATTTCTGTCGAGAAGCACGTGCTATAGTGAATGACACTTACCCTAACAGATGAATAGGACGTGGGGGACCAGTAAATTGGCCTGCAAGATCGCCAGACTTAACCCCTCTTGATTTTTTTCTTGTGGGGTTTTGTCAAAGAAAAAGTCATGGTGACTGCTCCAACTACAGCCGAAGACATGAGAGAAAGGATTACGCGTGCAGTTCGTGAAATTACCTCAGATATGTTATTCAGAGTGCGGAATTCTTTTCGAAAGAGGGTTGATAAATGTTTAGAACAAAATGGTCGTCATTTCGAAGACATTTGCATTAAATTATTCATTGATTATAACGTAGTTTTTTTCTGGAGATTACGAATCTGTAAAGAATACTACACCTTTCCATTTAACATCTAAAAGTAACCCCCCACCCCTAAAAAGTGGAAAAGGTTAAAACGTTACTTACTCTGTCAAAAAGTGTCCCCCAACGACCCATTGCATTCCTAGATATTTCATTTATTTTCATTCAGCCGTTTTCCCAATATCGCTTTGTAACACTTTAAAAGGACCACTGTATATATATATATATATATATATATATATATATATATATATATATATATATATATATATATAATATATATAATCCCCAATCATACACCCACAAGCACAGGCAAACGCAGACTCAGACGTACACCCAAGCACGGACACGGACGCGGACGCCGGCACGGGCACGGACACGGACACGGACACGGACACGGACACGGACACGGACACGGACAAAGACACGGACACGGACACGGACACGGACACGGACACGGACACGGACACGGACACGGACACGGACACTGCACGGACACGGACACGGACACGGACGCGGACGCGGACGCGGACGCGAATGCAGACGCGGACGCGGACGCGGACGCAGACGCAGACGCAGACGCAGACGCAGACGCAGACGCAGACGCAGACGCAGCGCAGACGCAGACGCAGACGCAGAGGCAGACGCATACGCGGACGCGGACGCAGACGCAGACGCAGACGCAGACGCAGACGCAGACGCAGACGCAGACGCAGACGCAGACGCAGACGCAGACGCAGACGCAGACGCAGACGCAGACGCAGACGCAGACGCAGACGCAGACGCAGACGCAGACGCAGACTTCACTTTTAACCGTGGATTAATGTCTGAATATGAAGTGTTGCAATTGCACTATCAAATCGTTAATCGCGTTGTTGGTGGTGGGCCATATCTAGGGTTGATATAGGACGTTTCCAGAGATTACGTGAGTTAATGCAAAAGATTTAGACCGAATTAATGGCTGTGGTAAAATGTCAACTTTTTAAAATTTGTTGTTAGTATTTCTTTATCATTCTAGATGCTGGCTAAAGTGCAAGGCCGTATTAGCGGTTGTGGATGCGGTGGTGGCCGTCATCCTCGTGTACAGATACTGGATGTAGTCTCATGCAGTTAGAATTATAAATGCAAACTGTGTTATTTGCTGTGTAAACCACTATATTTAAGTATTCACATGATTTTCAGTATGTAATGGATGCATTGCTTTAGAGGCCGTCAACATCATCAGTCGCCGATGGTGTTTGTCGTCCATATTCAACTGTTGTGTACACATGAAGCCGTAAATATCGAAGTAAGTACAAACAATGCGTTTTTGAGGTCAAGTACTTGTATATAAGGACGATACTTATATTTTTTGCAAATTAATCTGAATTTTTAATTATAGGGTACACATGATGCAATGACGCACAAGGAAACTGAAACCTCATATGGTGGTGGTAGTGGTGGTGCAGTAATACTCGCTGAGGATAATAAATATTTATACGTTGTTTATGGGTGAACAGTGCATTAAGAAGTTTAACACCACAGCAAATAGGACTGTGTTTAAATTTAAAGATTCCGATTCCAACCAAGCACCAGTTACATGGCTTAAGGTTATCACCATTAAATTGTGTATTGTCAATCTTATTAGCTGATTTCTATTGTACCAAGATACATTTACTAAAACTACATTTTTTTGCAGGACTCGTTAGATAAAGTGTGAGCAGGGTTTGATCCAGTGGACCGGGTTGGTATAGTGCTAACTAACAACATTTTTCTGGTAAACCCATAGGATTTTCATTCCGCCCTGCAGATTAACTCAACTTCACTGTGAAGATGGCTACTCTTGAAAAAACCTCGTAGAGTAATGTAAGTTTGTTTATTAATGATGCATTGAATTTGCAACTAGACCTGGTTGTTTTACCTGTGGATTATGGTGTCCATAGAATGACAGGTGTTGGTTTTGCTGAGTTTTTCTGACGTAAAGAAGTATTATGGCTATCAAGAATACAGATAATATATATTTATGGCGGGCATTGGCGGTGGCCATAGCTGTATCCGAGGACGATACTCAAATGTCACGGCTTAAAAAAGGACATACTACTTTGTATTGGAGGAAGGGAGTTATGTGCTGCCGTTAATGTGGATTTAAATAACAATTCAACAATTTCAAGATTATTTAATTAATTACTCCATGGTTGTGTATAATCACAGATTAGGTAAAACAGTTGATTTCGAAGACTTGAAAAGCCCCAACCGTAAAACTTTAAATTTAATTTTGGGAATCGCCCATTATTACATAATTACTAGTTAAACCGGTGTCTTTTCAACAAAGTATTTTTGTGAATTCTGTAGGTTTAGAACCAATAACAAGAATTTCCTTTACATCTGCTCATGTTGTCATAACAGTCCACCTTGTCAGTCTGCTGACCCTACCTAGTGTAATAGAGATTTCCGCGGAAAACATTGTCTTCAGAACCATAAACCTAGTGGTCCCATCCGTCATTTTTGCTACACGTCGAAGTGCCCGGCGGACTCGCAAAAGATTTTACTTTTGTCTTTTACGATTTCGAGCGCCGTCAAGATACACCTACTAACAATGCTAACACATTCATCCATACACCTACATTGTGCGTTGCCCAGCATAACTGCAACCAGTGTATTAATATCGATACAGATATTGAGCAGAGTTGCGATCATTGCGTTCAACGCCAACACATATTCTCTACCTCACCTGTATTCGAAATCATTCCCTACATTTCCTCACTCGGCAAGAAACAAGCACCCATTATAGCTTTAGCACACAATTCCAAATCCTATGATTGCAAATTCATCCTTAACGAAATCGTAAAGAATCCTTCTGCATGGAATCCTAAAATCATATCTAACGGTACTAAAATCATGTCACTCACCTACAATAACAACATAAAATTCATAGACATCTTGAATTTCCTACTCATTGCCCTATCCTAAAACTTTTAATCTCCACGGCTCAAAAGGCCACTATTTTATACAGTGCAAAACCAAGGTTATGGCGGGGTTTTACCAGTCATGCACGTTTACGGTGTCGCCTAAATGTCTTCCGACGCTCGAACAGACTTTATAAAGTGGTACAATGACGAAATTGCTAAGGGCAATCGCTCTAATTTCAAAAACGAGATAGTGCGTTATTGTATGCAAGACGTGAGTATCCTTAGCCAACCTGTCTGCACCATCTCATCTCTGTCAACTGGTTTAAGCCCGTTGTAAACTTTCACTCGAAGTTTTTATGTAATCCTAAAAATACTATTACTTGTATTAAGTTATTAAAAGCTCTTTTTTACTGGTAATAACCTAAATGTTTTGATATAAGTCGAATTCAGTTCAATATCTTGAATTTATTTCTACACACATTATCGTTTAAGAAAATCTCTATAATAATAAAGCAACCTTAATGGGTTGACATAACTGGCTAATTAGTAAAGTTATACGAAAACTGAATGCGCGATTTTAATTGTATTTTCAAGGTCTGTTCACCTTTTGTGTGTTTACCTAATTAGCTTTTTTTTTCAAACACGTTAGACGTATTTGAATGGCGAAAGGTTGTTATTGTGGTTACACCACCTGGGGAAATCCAGAAAATAATTACTTTGTTTTAACGATTTGGGGAAAACCGTTAAGTACTTTATCTTAAATTTATTTTTATGTTACTTTGAGAGTTGAAGTTGTACTGTAATTAAAAAAAAATCTGTTTATGCTTTTCACTGACATTGATTTGATTGAGGTTGATTGATTTTATTTTGATTGCGATTGATTGATTTGATTGAGAAGGATTTGATTCATTGATTGATCAGAGCACAGGGTGTGAGCGTAGTTTATGGAGAACAAGTTCCAGAGGCCTGTATTTGTCATATGAGATAGTATTTCAAATTGCGCACTATAACAATTAGAAAATGGCCGCCAAAACAAAAATGGCCGACAAGCCACGACCGCAAAATAGCCGACAAGATAGCCACCACTAATCAGACACCTGGGGATTGGTCTGCCCTTAGGTCTTCCAATCAGAACGCTAGGCCTGTGGCTGTATGTGCGCGAATCTCCAATTATATAGAAGTGGGCGTGGCGTATGACGTCATCCAATTAAACTCCTTCTCACTTTCACTCAACGAAAGTCTGAAGGAATTTAGCCGATGCTGGCCCTATTCTATTATTTAGGCCCATACCATTCTTAAGCTTTTGGAAAAAAACTAATTGTTTGTCTCTTTAGGAACTAATAATCAAGAAACACTATTGTGTTTTATAAAAGTAGAGAACGAGTTTATTGCTTAAGGAAAACCTGATAATGTACCACCTTACAATTGTTAGTATTAAACCAGTTGTAGAAAATCTGGTTTTGCCCAACGCGTTTTTTTTCTACTCGCATCGAATAACCTTAAACATTTAAATTCAGTTATCTTATTTTTTTTATTATTAAAGAGTATTATTATTAATAATGCCTATACCACCAGTTAACAAAGAAATCGATATTTAATGATTTTTTACTCGGCATTATTTGTCGATCGCTGATGATGATAGCGTAGCTATCGAAACGCGTTCGGTGTTTTTTAATTTTGTGTGGTACGTGGGTGTATTTTGTTTGTTACCGATCCTGCCACAGTTCCAGTGTTCCAGATTTTTCAAGGCATTATTTATATTATTCGCAGTAGTCAACCAAAAACTTGTATAAAACAATATGGTCAATAATGAGTCAACGTAAATTGTTACTAACATTAATAAAAATCTACTCTATCGAGTCATATTAAAATTTAATTAATAAATCATTTATATATGTAGAAAATCCACAGTATTTAAGTCATGGCCAGCGCTCATTACTGTTTTAATAGATTACTGTGATCCCCTTGGCTCGTGAGTAATAGCCGTCATTATCCGCTCATTACACAATATAGTATGATGTAATTTAAATAACTTATTAGGCATTGCTTTGATTACTTTTGATTTGATATTGTCTTGCTATGAAGCTAAATTAATACCCAAATATGATTTTACTGTTGGTTTTTACTCATAAACCGATTAACCTTACACGCGCTGTTTGTTTATTAGGGCAACTCAGTCCTATAAAAATAAAACAACTTAACGTATCTTTAGTAATTGGTTTCATTAGAATTTAAAATTTATTTTTCCTTGATATTAAACCGATATTATAATTGATACAGTTAGATTTACATTTTGCTGTAACTTAGTTATTAAAAGCTACACTCGTTTATAATCGCTTACTCTTTGACTAAAAAAGTTGATTGTAAAAAGTGAAAATGAGATTTTGATAAAAAGTAATAATTTATTTGCTCCCAACGAATTACAACATAAAAGCATTGAATGAGTTTTTTTGTTGTTTTCAGTTGGAACGGCCAAAGTTTATTTAACACAATAAAATATCAAAGAACTTCCCTAAAACAGTACGATTTCAATTAATCGATCTGTCATTTACATTATTGTTACAGATTATATCCAATTTACATATTTTTAATTAAAAAATAATTACTAACAAAAACTGTGTGGGGTATAAAGCTGGGTATACGTCACCCTTTGTGCATTTTCTTTACTTCCAGTAGTTTCAGTGAGCGACCCCATTTACTAAATGAACATCCAAATATTTCATTTTTCTTGCGCTCTTAAGCTTTTACTTTTTTTTTATAAAATCTAAGAACCGTTTTTCCGTTTTACGAAGTTAAGAGTTTTTTCAGTAAATTGTAAAGCGTTGAAACAATAAATCATATTTAAAAGTGGCCTTTTTAGATCTCCAATATAATGTAGATATTACGTTAGTTTGCAGTAAAGCACGTCAAACTTTATGTAAATTACATAGGAAGTACTTTTAGCTTTTAACAAAGCAACCACTACAGAATATTACAGTATACATTCGAGTTTCTAAACCCTCTTCATCCCCCTTATATTATTACTAACGAAACAAAATACCTCACCATAGTAACGTTTTGAATTGAATGTGAATTTACAAACCTAATGATACAATTTCTTTTGAAAGTGATTATTTCTTTGTTAAGTGTGAATGTTGTTTTACAAAGAATTAAAAGCAAGGGAACTTTTCTGGAATTGCTTGATATTATCCTAAATGTTAATTCAATTACATATATTAAAAATCTGTAGATAAATCATAAACAAGAATGTATAATTCTGCAAGGCAAAGACCATAAGAAAGTGTCCACCAATACCAGCGTGAAGTTGAGCAGCAAAAAAAACCTAAACTACCCGATGAGAGATATCAGTGGCATACTATTCAGCTAAATCATGAATATATGATTACAATGTGGTTCGGATGTATTTATAATAATATACGAATATTAGAAATTAACAGTATTTCCTATTTCTACAACTTGAAGCAGTGAAATACACTAACGATCCCTAAAATAAATAGTGAGATCCAATGAAAAAATGTCTTCTAAAAATCAACAACAATTCATATTACACTCTCAAAAGACCTGATTAAGGTGCAACCCGGGGTTAAATTCATACCTGTTGTATAAAATAATTAATGCACAGTAATCAAACGATAATATCCCAGCCTAAAAATAACGTAATAATAATAATATCACTCCTTGAGAATCCGGAATATTTTTGGAACAGCTTGGGGAGCTGACACCCTAGAGCCCAAAAATAATTAATTTTGTAGAAAACACGATAAAATCCTAAATAAAAAATAATTTCTAAAAATGAAGAGTAACACATTTTTCACATTTTAAAAACCAGAATGAGTTAGGACCAGTGTGAGGGGCAGAAATACACTACCGAACCAGAAATTAATTAGTATTGCATAGAACACGATGAGATCCCAACTTGAGTATTTCTTCTGAAAATGGAGAATAATACATATCACTTACTCTAAATATTATAATGGGTTAGGACCAGTCTGAGCGGTTGAAATACACCCCCAAACCAAAAAATAATTCATTTTTCAGTGAACACGATAAGATCCTAACTCGAAAATATCTTCTAAAAATAAAGAATAATACATTTCACGTCCTCCAAAAATCAAAATGGTTAGTCTGAGAGACAGAAATACACCCCTCAACCCAAGCAAAATCAATTTTACAGTGAACATGATGAGACCCCAACTTGGAATTATCTTCTAGAAATAAAAAAGATAAATGCACGTACTCTAAAATTGAGAATGAGACAGGACCGGTGTGAGGGGAGAAATGCACTACCGAACGCAAAAGTAATTAATTATGCGGTAAACACGATGAGTCCCCAATTAAAGATAGCTTCTAAAAACGAAGAGTAATATATATATATATATATATATATATATATATATATATATATATATATATATATATATATATACATACATATATTGTTGATAGTGTACGCAAACACGCGCACAAGCACACATACACAAACGCACATTCACGCGCACACGTACATGCGTGTGTGTATTGGTGCGTGGGGTACGCTATCAACCATTGATACTTCTTTCATACGATAGCAAATGTCACAACATAAAACGAGTTCGAGTCTTCATTCAATTCAATTTGGACATTGCTACTCTAAACGTCATTTTAGTTAAAGTGCTTTATTGTTATACAGAAATTGGTGTAGTTACTTGTATGCAAAGTTTGTTTAAATGGTAACGCTAACAAGTTTCATACAAATCTTAAGAAAGTAAATCTTAGTTGATAACCAGCAGATCTACAATGCCCGATATGTCAATAGTGCCATGTAAATTTTGACATACATTCGAAGACTTCCTGCTTCACATTGTGTACCACAATTCACCCAGGCTCCAAGACGCTGTATCTTGACCGGTCCACGTTTGACACGCTATATGTTGCTTTATTTACACTAAACTTCCGTTTGCGTTGGGTCCGTTATGACTGAAAACTGTGCAAGATTGCACGGTAGTAGGTATTTGATTAATTCATGTAAGAATAAAGCACAACATACCTTCGCATCCAATTCTACAAAATCTACATATAATTGTACTTACATTGATTGAGTTTTTTTACAGTTTCTTTATCATTTGAACCTCCCGCTTATAATATGTGAGCCAAGTCTGTCAATAGCTGACCAGTTTCCTCCACAAACCTTTGCGTGTACTCGTCCCTTTTTTACCTCTAGCTACGCAAATCTTTTTGAATTGGCTCCAAATTCTTTGTTTTGATTTTCCATATTTTCCGGTTTTACAAAATATCTTCAGTTAGTAGCAAATCTCTTAACGTTTTTACATACATCAATTTTTTGTGGGACCTAAATATTGATAACTGAAAAGGTGCTCCCTTATAACTTAATATGGTTACGCAGCAGACGAAAACTTAGGTTAGACCTCACATAAAACACGCTTATTCCGTCGGTTTTTTCAGCCATCGACATAATGAGCGGTAAGATACGTACCTGTCGTCTAGGTGAGGATAATCTCCTTTCAGTAACTCCTCCAGTGATTGAACAGCCAGCTCCGCACACCTCAATTTACTGAACACTATACTTCTTTTCTTCATCTGGCCAACGTCACTATTACTAAGCCAACCCACACATGTGCGTATCTCATTTTATCTAGGGTCTCTAGCTTTGCTTGCAATCTATGAGAGGTGCGTAGATAAAATCCAGTATAGATGCTTTGTATACTAACATGCCTATAAATTTTCGCAGCATTTCAAACGTTGATTTTGTATAGTCCCTATAATTTTTTTTGGTCTCTAACATGGTGAGTGTGTCACTGTTGCTGAACTTGGGCCTCTTATACCCGACGTAATCCAACTCGTGAGGTCCCCGTGAGTCGCCGTTTTTTCAAATGGGTTCGGAGGAGTACATCCGTCAACCGTCTCTGTAAATGTTGCCCGATTATTAGCTACCTTGCAAGAATTCTCCAAATGTGTATTGATATTCCAACGGCCTGCGTTAAACGCCACCCTACCGGAATTGCACAGTACTCCTGTTAAGGTTTCTGTTAGCAAATGCTTGCTCTAGGATTTGCGATTTGATACTTTATAATGTAAATCCACAAAGGATCTTCCACTACTAAGTGCAAAAACTGCTACGTAGCAAAAACTTCAACAAAGCAGGATAGCTAATGATTAGTAGTTATCTAGGCTCGCAGGTGGTATTTTCACCATTCTAGTCATATATGTAACATCCCAAAATTTACAGAGTCAGCGTCTAATAATTTCGACCATTTCTATAAATAAGGCGCACATTTCTCCTGCTGATTCTGTGAACAAAACAGAAAAAGATCGGTCAATCCCCAATACTGTAGCCTTCTGTTTTTCACACAGCCTAATTTGCAATACAGTATATGTAGATTATAAGATACAACTTCCATTGGCCATGATCGCGCTAATATGTGATTCTCTAAGTAGAGAGCGTTGAAGCTCTAAAAGAAAATTACAATTACTTGCTATCTCAAAGTATCAAAGTGAGGTTTCGTGTAAGTGATTAAACAGCCGGAGTGTAGAATATACATATAACAATATATTCCGTCCCGGTGAGTTTCAGACTTAACTCCCTTCCCACATTTTCTCTACACCGTGTACGTTTATCAAAAGATATACAAACGAATATTTAAGTTACGTATTATGTGACGTTTAACGATTCAACTAACTCGTCCGAATTAGAAATTATTAAGGAAAATACCTACTCCATATGTGCTTTATTAATTAATGCTTACAATAGTGCGTTGTAAAATTATTTGGTTAACAGATTGTGACATGACAACTTTTGGCTTTCGTTTCCTGAATTGAAGTTTGGGATTTGTGTTGTTATTTGAGAATATAGTTACATTATTTGTGTATATTTAACCATATGGGTGCATTTCCTCTTAGTTTTTGTTTTTAGTAAGGGTGAGTTTTTGAACCAATTTTTATAGCCCAGCTGTTTGGATATTAATAACAAACAAACGTAATAATGTAACCAGCAGAATTTTGGTAACGTGTGACATGGCTTTTTAGATAAAAACGTGCAAATAGTAATGAGGATTGCTATGTCATTGAATTTTGTACGAAAAATACGGTCTCTTTAAGCCCATGCCTGATCAGATTGTTGAAACTCATAAAATCGCCAAAGTATACTTAAAGCGAAAATACCACCTTTTGTCTCAAACACAAACAGGTACACATTTTGCAATAACAATAAAAATATAGAGAACTTAGGAAATCACTTATTTTATCCCACGGTAACGCGGGGTATAAAGCACTCATACATACGTATTTATAACAGTAGGATAAAATACGAGACGTCAGTTGTGATTCATAAAAATGTACAGTTCTATGATAAACTCCTAACAAACCCAAACGTAAGCATTGTCATAAGAGTTCATTTCATTAGCTTAACTACATCGAATCCGTAACCCAAAGTATAAATAAAAAACGCAAATAGATACAAATTAAATCAACAAATAACTAGCTCTAATTCGTAATCAAAATTCTAAATTAAAAATAACCAAATAATTTTTCTTTTCTCAAATAAATAATAGCAAATCCGATAAGAAGCACGAGAACCAAAAATCTCGTAGGGAATACGAAGTGATTGAAGTTAAGTAAATATAATATATACACTAAGCAAAGAAGTATCTGTTGTGTGTGTGTGGTGTGTGTGTGTGTGTGTGTATAGAGAGAGAGAGAGAGAGAGAGAGAGAGTAGTGTGCGCGTGTGCGTGTCTGTGGATGTATGCTGGTATCCACGATTATTCCAGAACTTTAACACGTACGTGCTTAAAGTTTTATATTTAAGCTTGTCTTCGGGCTAGTTAGATAATGGGTGAAATCGTGCGACTGAGAGGGGGTTTAGAAGAGTCTGTTTTTTATTTCTGCTCAAATATTCTAAAAAACAGATGCATGTTGCAACGATGTAAAAAACCGGCATATGAAGCGTTATTTCCTAGGGATTAATTTAGGTGTTTGTTCAAATTCGTTCAATATCTGATCATTGATCAACCTTATGGGAGAATGTGTAAATGCATTTTTAAAGATAATTCGGTTTTAGACAGCTTTCCGTTATAAAATTGCTTAACACAAGAGCAAATAAGCCTTACAATTTACAATATAAGATACAAAATGCTTAAGCTGTATTAATAATACTTTTATAGAAGCGAACGGCTTTGAAATTTTTTTTAAGGTAGCATCTAGACGTTTTTTAACTTTTATCTGACGTGAAGGTTTAAACGTTATTCTGATATAAATTATTATTGTTGTTTATATGGGTGTTTCAAAAAACGTTTCGCTAATTTCTATGGTAAATAGAATATTAAAAAATAACGTTAGTTTGGTTAATACAAATGTGTCCGAAAATTCCTCCTTAAGAAGATACGGCTCTGTAAATGTGGCCCCAAAATCCTTCCTTTTTATCATGGGCTAAAACAGTTTAAGTTACCTAAATTAAATTTAGACCACAATACTTTTTATTTGGTCATAAAGGATAGTGTTAACAAATTTTTAAATTTTGTATAGGGGCGTCGCCAAAGCGTGGTGCCACTTATTTTACCCCCACACCTTTTTTATGCAGATATTTTTAATTTTTTGGGTAAAAATAGTATTTTTTTTATACAATTTGCGACAAAAAAGATACTCTAGTTGAAAGTCAAAAAAATTACTGGTTTTGGAGTTATTTGAGGTTTTAGCAAGTAATGCTGACCGAATTAATAAATTATTTTAAAATCAAACAATCAATAATTTTCATGCGCGGGAACGAACTACCTCAGGGAATAATGATTGTTTCAGAAACAACTCTGAGGTAAAAATATTGTAAATCGTGTAGAACTTAAAAAATGTTTTAATTGTGTGGCATTAACACAGAACAAACAAAGGAAACAAAAAAAACCACGAATAACACAAAACAAATAGAAAAAAATGGAATAAGTAGTTACGGGTTTTTACATTAAATGTTCGAAATGCCCAACATTTTCACGAATACATAATTGTAAACGTTTTTCTAGTGAAAACAGAATCTTTTGGAGTGGCCCTGGCACTTGAATTAACATTATTAAACTATTTTCAACTCTCGCTTGAAGTTCTTCTATGTAATTTATTTCTCTTGAATATACTTTTACTTTAACTAACCTCCACACATCAAAATCCAAGGGATTTAGGTCATGAGACCTTGTGGACAGTGTATACGTGCATCAGTGCCTCGATCAATCCAACGATTTGGAAAATGTTCGTTGAGTCATCTTCTAGCTTGTCTACTAAAATAAGGTGGAGCACCATCATGCATAAAAATCATATTTCCTCGTAGATTTATAGTAAACATCACCATTTAAATTTCTATCAAAATATGGTATGTAACGAGGCGGTTGCTTATTGAATCAGCCCATAGATTCAACTTAAAATTATGTTGATAATGTCTTACACGTTTAACCTTTGGATGTTCCTCTGCCCAGAAGTGACCGTTGTGGCTATTAAATATTCCTTGTCTAGTAAAAGTGAAAAGAATATTTAAAAAAAAATCAGGGTTCTGTCTCATTCTTTCTTGTAACAATTCGCAAAAGTCTCTTCTCAAGAAAAGATCTTCATGCAATAATTCTTGTACTTGCCTGTATTGAAACGGGAGCAATAACTGCTCTTTTAATACACGATGTATACTAGAAACGCTTGCTTTAATTGCCCTTGCCATATTTCTTACACTTATCGTAGGATCCGCAACAACTAGATTTAAAATGTCTTCTTCTGTGTGAGCAATTTTTGCCACTCGTGGTCTACCAGAACTAACCTTTTTTGGTTTAAAGTTTCCAGTCTCACGGCATTACCTCACTAAATTCAGAAATGTTTTTGAATCCGGAACACTTTTTCCGCATATCTCCTTTTCGCTGCTTTAGCATTTCTATCACATTCCCCTAATGTTAACAACATATCGGTATAGTCACTATTAGTGTACATATTATTTTTAAATGTTTTTAAAGGCGTTATTACTTGTTAAAAAAACAAAACTAACAACAATGTCAAACGAATCTGTCAAACAAAAAAAAAAATCGCGAGTCTGCAGTCTAAGCCTACTTAATTCAAGTAAATAACTCAATATTTCTTTTATTTTCGTATTTTATGTAAAGCATGTTAAAACCTCAATTAACTCCAATTAGATAAAAAATATTATGGGAAGATAATTTGGACATACATCATAAGTTTTAAAAATGGCTTTAAAAAGTATCCAACATGTTCTAAACTTGTAAGTTGCAGAAATTTGTCAACTTTTTTTGTGTAACTTTTCTATACAGATTAAATAATTTTTCAAAAATTATCGCGCATGCGTAAATTACCTGTCCATAATCTTTCTGATTTTATGATTCTTATGCTCATTTTTAGCAGTTTGCACCGATTGAAATTTTGCCATTTGCTTACGTTGGATTTTTTGCTTCAAAGATCCTATAAAAGTACATGGGAGAACTTTATAAATCGTGTAATGTCTCTGTTTTATTAATAATTTCAAATTATAAAATCGACGAGTTGTACCCGTAGGTAAGTTGTAAATAATATCTTACCTTACGCCTTTCACACCCAGAATATAACTTTCAAAACGATAGAAACATGTCAATGGTCTATACCTGTTACACACCAGATATTTTATTTTTCGTTTTAAACATACATAAATGTACTTTTGGCGTTACAAGAGGCGATCACACTGATAGTTCGTCCTTCTCCCCGGATAGTACGGTTGCCATATTTGACGAGCCTTTTTTGCGGTTGCATTCACTGGTCGATTGTTTAACCGTAGCCCGATTTCCTTGAGCCTTGCGCCTCAGTTAGAAACACTCTCTGTCTTTCGAACAAATAAATCGTAATTTCATAGTAAAAGTGATGCCAACCAAAGGGAATGAACCTTTCTAACGTATACGTTAAATTTGTTAGAAAGAACTACCTGTTCCGCTAACCATTTTTCTGAAGTTTGTTAATATGTGCAAAAATTTTTTGTTCATTTGTTTCTCCCAACAGTGATCGCGGCCTCATGCGGCTTTTGGTGGACACCCACGATTTCATACGGTTTTGCTGCTTAATTCACCCCAAATCAGCCTGCGCTATCTGCTTATATTGCACATTAGTGGACTTGAGTGTAAGCGGTAGGCATCTCTGAAAAGGGCAAAAAAGGAGATATAAAAGACCTTCTGACATAATGCGCCAATTCTCTCAATGTATGGGAGAGACAGCGTACATTGCTACTAAATACGTTTGGTTAATACTACTAAAGTGATGTTAGAGGGACCCTACTTATATTTCATAATATACATGCAATAACAAACCGAATGTATCTAGCTAATAGCCGTCGTAAGCCATACCATTTGCACCAATAAGTAACATTTTGAGCACTACCGAAAACTTAAATAACGAATTATTTATTTGGAAAATACAGCAGCACAGTTGTATCTTACTATTGGTGCTATTGCCAAGCAAGTGATTCCATTCTGTGCATAAGACCACGTTTCTTCAATTTAATGGCGAATACATGAACACCCCATCTAATTTTGTTGCAATTTTACGGAATATAAACTGTTACAGCACAAGACACTGTAACAAACTTCGAACGTGTTGTTAACAATTCACCTCCATGTAGGCAACTTAACGTGCATTTCGTGCAGCGTGTGTTGCATATCTAGTTGCATAAAAATCTGCATTTAATTATTTTAATTCAAACTCGTACGCATTTCGTTTGCACATTCAGTTTCAGACATGTTCATGCGCAAAGGCGTTTTGAGAGCGTCGTTTTTGTGCGATATTGAAAGGTGGATGTAGAATTCATTTTTTATTTACTTCACCTTTACTTTTTTAGTTACACGTTTAGTTTTTATTTTTTACTTTAACTTCACCTTTAATGTTACTGTTCATACGTTTATGAACATCTACGCAATTAATTATTTTACCGTTATTCCAATTTACGGTAATCAAGAGTGAGATTTATTCATTTGGGAATTATAAAGCATACAAATCCAGATTTATTTCAACCCTGAAGTAATATTACGCAACAATTTCCAAAACGTTGACCCAGCATGTTTCCATTTCGTTATCTAGAGTGTGACCAAGAATAAGGTATTCTGATTCCATTAATTACTCACAATTTTAATTATTCATTAGGTTATAACGTTACTAACATTAGCATTAAGTATTTCAGTTTATAATTAAATATAAGTTGTGTAATAAAATTTGTTATTGTAGAAATTTTCTTTTAACTTTATTGTATAATGGTTTACTTGACAATTTCATATTTAAAAACAAGTTGGCGTCCGAGTGTTTAACAATAGCTTCAGGTAGAAGCAACCCCGATTTTAAAGCGAAGATAGGTACATTTTTTGGTTGATAAGGCAAATCGATAATTTTATGAACCTGGCCCACTTTAATCTACAACTGAGCATAAGGCACCAAATCTTCCATTTATTACCCAAACTGTTAAGTAGCTAAAATTTGTAGCCATAGGTGTTAAAGTACGCTTATAGAACTTTAAGGATCTGTACAACACTTCTCCAACTACGACGTTTCAATGTATAATCTGATTCAGCACATGGTCCCAAAATCTAACCGCGTACAATGCAGTCAGCATTCAACACGGCCGCCTTACGGAAATAATATGTGCAATCCAGCTAGTTTCGAGAAAATTTCAACTAAAGTCTTGAAAAAAATGCGACGGTTTTTTTCCGTAGGACAAAGTACACAAGAATATCTATTTTAGTAATTATGCTTACAATATGTATAATATTAGCAAACTAAAAATGAATTTTTCCATTATTTTAAAGCTAGAAGCACTGCTATGTACACTTTCATCTTGATAGAGTTGCATACAATCGAATTTACAAAATGCTATTAACGGTTTTTCCATTAGGACACAAAGATTTACAAACTGGAATATCTATTTTAGCATTTGCTACATTGTGTATAATATGCGTAAGAAACTAATGTTTTACCATTTAAGGTTCAAGAACGAATTCACTGGCTTCATTGTAATGCATTACAGTTGCACTGTTACTGCTATTAACTGTTGTACCGGTATCACAAGATTTAAAACTGGAAATAAACTACCCATGATAAACGCGTAAGAAACTAAATACGAAGTAAGGTTAAGAACAATTCGTAGCGGCTTCATTGTAATGCATTACAGGCATGTGACTGCGTTCTGTTGTACCCGGTTCGATTTTGGGATGATGCGATCTGCTGAATCAGATTATACATTGAAATGATGTAGTTGGGGGCCTGTCTTGAGTTGTAACAGTTTATACTGTGTAAAATCATTAAGTAAGGAACATTTTATTTCTCACCCTGTATTTTGTTATAAGTGCGTTTTCAAGGAACTTTTAAAAGAAAGGAGAACGATTTCTCAAAAAAAAAAAAAATAATAAAGTTGAGATTTTTCTAGAACACAAAAAATGAAGCTTGTTAATAAATGAGGTTAGGGTTATTACGTACACTTAGTGGCGTTATACTATAATCCTATTATGAACACTAATTTAAATTTACATAAATTGTTCGTGATTCGTTTAAATATATCAGCATCTTTACTGTAGTACATAATGAGTGAACCAAAGCTGTCATTTATTGCTCTTTCAAATATATTAAATGAAAATTTATTTATAACTTGTTTAAATTTAGCAACGATCCGGACACAGATAAATAACCTTCTGCAAACCATTACCTAATACAAATATATTTCAAGATCCTTAAATCCTTTAATTTTATCTGCATTATAAATTAGTTTGTAAGTCTTCTTAAATAATGTTATACCTTATTGAATAATTATGTAGATATTAACCAACATAATTATACTTATGCTCTGTTTCAAATTCAATTAGTTGCCATAATTAAACGTCAAGTTTTCTGATTAATTTTCAAAGTTGTTCCCATAACTTATAAGAAAGCAACATCTACCACGTCTCATTATATGTAATTAAAAAGTATTAAGTGTGCCGCCTCTTGTGTCTATATTAAAAGTAATACCTTCATTCAATAAATTCTCTATTATTGTCGTTTAATTTGGTATAATATAATCTAAAACTCGATGTTCATTTGTTATGCAAGAAATAAATGTTCTAAAAGTGGGTGTTATTTTCAAAGGGTTCACAGCTGCATTTATCGTTAAAATATGTATATAACTAGGGTTTGGTAAACACAAAAAGGAGGGTCTACTATGGTGGTATTCTAATCCACTCGATTGAATATCAGGGGTGAATTATTACTAAAACTACCACAATATACGCTGCTTTTAATACATTTTGGCTTTTTTGTGTACATACCTTGTATTAAAATAATAAGAGATATAACTACTTTAAAAAACAGTTCCGGGAATGATCGTAAACCATACAGTTGTATATTTGGTATGAGAGCAATTTCCATAAACTTTAAGACCACCTGCCTTTGGTTTTAATAGTATTCAAATATGGCTATAATTGTCAGAATCATAGTTAAAATATGGATTTTTTAACCTTACTTTAAAAGAATGTTATAAATAATATGCTTTACTACACCGTGAATGACGTGAGGTGTATCCAGGTTTAATGCAACACACGAAAATGTACAATTTAACAGAGTAGTGAGGGTATAAAGCGCTGTTTTATACAACATAAATTATGATTTTATGAAGTCAACTGTAACCAGTTTTTAAAAAACGCAACTCTTTTCAAATATTTGGATGAACTATTTGTATTTATTGTTACTCGTGTATGACTTTTTTTTAGGTTTTTATTCATTACTATCGTATCGATCCCACCCTCTGTAATCATAGTATAATGTCCGGATTACTAAATTTTTTATAACTACTAATAACCGCAGCAATTAAGTGTGAAAACTTTAATGGAACCTGTTCTTAAAAGTTACACTTACATAAATTAATTATGTAATTACGTGTATAATAGTATCTCTAAAATGTAAAGTAGGTTCTTCGTTCAAATCAAGTGGATCTTATCACCAATTTTCCTATATATCGCAAAGTTTAAATATTGAGTATTGAGTATTTGTGAAAGATGTACAAAATATTATGTAGAGAGTATAATTTTTAATTTGCACGTTAGTATCCTGCGCCATATAGATCACAGCTCAATGGTTCATTTATCATTCCGCCGATGGAAAATATTTTTGAATTGTTACTAATTGCGTGACGTTAATAGTCTAACAGTTCTTAACAATTATATGTTTATTAGAACTTGTTAATTACGCTCTCCAAAACCTATTTCGTTGTTAATTAAATAATTATTTTAATTTGCGCTGTTGAAAATACTCGCAAGAAAGCAGCAGTAGCCTAAAATTTAGTATTAAACTATTATTTACCAACGTATGAGTTTTGATGCAAAAATATTCTCATATGATAACCAGTTCTATAGCCTATAAAATTATAGGCTAACAACTGCAGTGTCCCAAGTTACCATATCCTTAAAAGTGTAATTTGAAATTACTCTGAATAATTAAGAGACTATAGAATCTTTAAGGGTGTAATATTAAACTTGTTCACTATAATGCAAATTCAAGGAAAAATCACTAAGGGATGTATCTTGACTTGACTGATAATAATGCTGCTCTTACACAAAAATTATTTTCTTGCCTTACATTGACTTTCCAGGCAATAATTAAAACATTAGAATTTATTTATAAATCTGATATTGAATTGCACAAATCAGATAAAAATAATTGGCTGTCTAGTGGTAGGCTACGCTGTGTTATATGAATGAGACAAGATTAGATGAGGTTAAGTGTTGCATCATAGTGGGACAGGTAAACAATGAAACTACTCAAATTAGAATTCACGAGCTTTGCATTCAACCCGTTAATTTGCGAAACTGGGAAAGAAACACCAGGTTAATGTGCGTACAAAATTATAAAATAAAGTCACAGAAAAAAAAAATTAAAAGCAGTTTAACTACGCATAAACACAATACAAATATCTGTTGTGGAATACCACACGACCTTCCAACCTATAAAATGGGAATTAAAAGAAATTAAATAATTTTAATAACATTTTTTAGGGACAACGTTGTAAACACAAAAACAATAATCTATTTCAAACAGACGTTTAAAACTTCAAGATAGAGAGACATCTAGATGCTAATTTAAATTAAAAGGATTGAAATATTTTAATTTCAATTTCTTTAGGATAACTATTCAACCTCTTCCTTATACATTCGTAACGAAAACAGGCAATATTGTAACAACAAAAACAATAATCAATGTCAGAAAGACGTTTAAAGTTTCATGTCTACGTGTTAACGTTAAAAAAATTCCTCAGACGCCTGCTTCTACTAAAATATAGATAATACAACGTCAGCATTTTCAGTCATATTTATTTAATTATTACATTTAATTCGCTTTACAATTAATGTAAAATTAAATTTGCTTTAAAAAATTTATCTACACTTTTTCTTATGAAATTAATCGTGATTCAGATTTTGAAAAAACTTGAACTGACACTTAAATTCTACCTTAGGGTTTTTTGTCGCGAAATTACGGGCCATGTCAAAACATTACATAGAACATAATTAATCGATACGTTTAAGAACTATATCTAGGAATTCTTATAACCTATGCAGCAATTTTAGAAATATTTGATAAAAACCAAAAACTGCCCTTCATAACCCTCCCTCACCATCGCTTAATATATCCTAAAATCTAATCAGTTTTAAATCATAAACAGGCACACACACAAACAACACACACACACACACGCACGCGCGCGCACGCACGCACGCACGCACGCACGCACGCACGCACACACACACACACACACGCACACACACACACGCACACGCACACGCACACGCACACGCACACGCACACGCACACGCACACGCACACACGCACGCACACGCACACGCACACGACGACACACGCACACGCACACGCACACGACACACGCACACGCACACGCACACGCACACGCACACGACACAGCACACGACACACACGACACACGACACACAGACACACACACACACACACACACAACACACACACACACACACACACACATGACAACACGGACATCAACACACACACACAGACACGACACACACAGGACACACACGACACAGACACGGACACGACAGACACGACACGACGCACATAACACAACACGAAGACACGAAACACACACGACACGACAGACGGACAGACACGAGACACGGACACTGACACGAACACACGACACGGACACGGACACGGACATGACACGACACGACACGGACACGAGACACGACACGAACACGGACACACGGACATGACACGACACGACACGACACGGACACGACACGACACGGACACGGCACGACACGGACACGGACACGACACGACACGACACGGACACGACACAGACGACACGACACGACAGACACGGACACGACGACACGGCACCAGACAGACGCAGACCACAGACACAACACGACACAGACACAGACACAGACAGACACGACACAGACACAGACACGCACGACACAGACACAGACCAGACACAGACACGACACAGACACAGACACAGACACAGACACAGACACAGACTGTGATCAGACAGACATGATACATATTGGTATCCAAGATAAGTCCAGAACCAAAAAAACATACGCATTTAAAATTTTGTATTTAACCTTCGTCGTACCGAGCGGGGTACAAACGTATGCCAAACTTAAATTTTTTTATATTACCTCTAGTTTCATATGATTCATAACGACAATTTATTGAGTCCAGATAAACGCCGTATTTGGAAACCTGCTCATGCTGTGGAAATCAGGGCACATATAAGTAGTATAGCTATGTCACTTCTAATCCACTTTTCTACTATACTTTTTCTACGAGTGTTTTTGCTCAAGGTCAACTCACGTACACGTCCAAGTACATGGTTTATCAAGGTCATCATCTTCAAGGTCACCTCGGTCATGTAGCCCTGCCCCTTCAAGGTCACCTCAGGCTATGTGGTTTGTACTCATGTCAAGGCCACGTGGTAGGTAACCCCGCCTCTTCAAGGTCATTCATGCACGAGTCCTTCAAGGTCACTAGAAAAGTTACTAGATTATTGATTGTCCTGAAGGTCATTGCCCTCAAGCAAGTCTATGCATGTTTCAAGGCCACGCCCTATTCTAGCTCAAGACCACAGGTGTGTAACTCTCTTCAAGGTTATGTGGTTGGTAAGCCTGCCTCTTCGAGGTCCCCGCTTCAAGGTCAGTCCTGAAGGTCATTGCCCTCAAGCAAGGCATGTTTCTATGCCCTATTCTGAGAAATCAAGAAGGTGGCCCATTGTTTAAAGTCTATGCTTTCAAGGTCAGAGAACAAAGACGATCTATTGTTGAGTCATTCTGAAATTCTAGGAAATCAAGAACAAAGACGATGCATTGTTCAAGCCGACGGTTCAAAGTCCATGCTTTCAAGGCCACATGAAAGAACAAAGACTATCCATTGTTCAGTTAGAAATAGATTGCTATCTCAATTCTAGGAAATCAATAACAAAGACGATGCATTGTTCAAAGCCTATGCTTTCAAGGCCACATGAAAGACTATCTATTGTTCCGTAAAAAATAGATTGTTATCTCAATTCTAGGAAATCAATAACAAAGGCGATGCATTGTCGACGGTTCAAAGTCTATGCTTATAATTTTCAAGGTAAATGAACAAAGACGATTCATTGTTCAGGTTGATTTATAAAAATAGATTGTTATCTAAATACGTCTCTTTCAAGAACAAAGGCATTGTCAACGATTTAAAGTTTATGTTTACAAGGTCACCTCTGAGAAATGAACAAAAGCGATTCATTCTTCAGTTATAAAAATAAATTGTTATCTCAATTCTAGGAAATCAAGAATGAAGGCGATGTATTATCAACGCTTCAAAGTCTATGCTTACAATTTTCAAGGTAAAAGAACATTCTTCTGGTCGAGTTATAAAAAATAAATTGTTATCTCAATTCTGAGAAATCATGAATAATGTATTGTTCAAAGTCTGTGCTTATAATTTTCAAGGTAAATGAATAAAGACGATTCATTGTTCTGGTTGATTTATAAAAATAGAGTGTTATCTAAATACATCTCTTTCAAGAACAAAGGCAATCCATTGTCAACGATTTAAAGTTTATGCTTATAAGGTCACACCTCTGATAACAAAGACGATCCATTGTTCAGTTAGAAATAGATTGTTATCTCAATTCTAGGAAATCAAGAGCCCTGAGGTGCATGTTTCAAAGCCACGCCCCCTCAGGTGGTCTAAACAGGTGGCCGTTCCCCTAAACAGGTAGCCGTTTCCTAAAAACAGGTAGCCGTTTCCTAAAAACAGGTACCCGTTTCCTAAAAACAGGTAGCCGTTTCCTAAAAACAGGTAGCCGTTTCCTAAAACAGGGGGTCCGTTTCCCAAAACAGATAGCTGTTTCGCAACCGTTTCCCCATGTTCAGGTCGAAAATAGATTCCGCATCTCAATTCCAGGAAATCAAAAAGGGGGCCCATTATTCAAAGTCTATGCTTACAATTTTCAAGGTTAAAGAACAAAGACATTCCATTGTACAGGTTGAGTTATAAAAATAGATTGTTATCTCAATTCTAGGAAATCAATAACAAAGGCGATGCATTGTTCAAAGATTCTAAATACATCTCTTTCAAGAATAAAGGTGAACCATTATCAACGATTTAAAGTTTATGCTTATAAGGTCACACCTCTGATAACAAAGACGATTCATTGTTCAGTTAGAAATAGATTGTTATCTCAATTCTAGGAAATCAATAACAAAGACGATGCATTGTCAAGCTTCAAAGTCTATGTTTACAAGGCCACATGAGAGAACAAAGACGATTCATTGTTTTGGTTGAGTCATAGCTTCTGAAATTCTAGGAAATCAAGAATAAAGGGGCCCATTGTCAAAGTCTATGCTTACAATTTGCAAGGTAAAAGAACAAAGACGATTCATTGTTTTGGCTCTGTCGTAGCTTCTAAAATTCCGAGAACAAAGACGATGCATTGTTCAGACTGATTAGGTCATCTAACAAGTAAAATATTTTTATAAGACTACCACAATATACAGATTTAAGTATTATGGGATATAGTCACTTTTGTAATACCTCTGCTGGAGCATATCTATTTACTATTTGTTTTCACATTCAATTTCCTTCAACTGATTCTCGTTTAATGCGGACCACATCATCTTTCCTAATAGGTTCATTATATTGTATACTAGCCATACATTCAGCTTCCCTTAAAAGTCTTCATATCAGGATCTACTTTGAGACATTGTTCGAGACTTATTACAAATAGCAAGCCCAGGTGCATCCAAGCAGCCTCCCCAGTGCCCTCAAGTGGTCTAAACAGGTAGACGTTTCCTAAAAGAGGGGTCCGTTTCCCAAAACAGAGGGTCCGTTTTCCAAAACAGATGGGTTTCTCAACACAGGTAACCGTTTCCAAGGTTACACGAGAGAACATAAGCGTTCTGATTCCTAAAATAGATTGTTATCCAGCTACCACCCCACCTCAATTCTAGGAAATCAAGAACAAAGGGGTCCATTGTTCAAAGTCTATGCGGATTCATTGTTCTGGTCGAGTTATAAAATAGATTGTTATCTAAATACCCTTCGATTCTAAGAAATCAAGAACAAAGGCGTCCATTTTTTAGCCAACGTTAAAGTCTATGTTTAAATTTTAAGGTCACGAAACGACATCCATTATTCCTTATTCTAAAAATGATTGTTTTCAAATCATCTCAATTCTAAATCAAGAAACCTTCAAAGTCTTTTTATAAGGACACCTTGAAACAAAGGCGACTTTTTGGGATAGCTTCTAAATTCTAGCCCAAGTGGTTCAACGTTAGGTTCTAAAAGTAAAAATTTTTAAAAATTTTTTAACCATATTCATTAAAAAAATAATTTATTTAAAATAATTTTACAGTAAAAATCATTTAAAATAACAAAGGGGTTTGTTCAAATTTTGAATACCTTTGCTGGTCATATTATTTTATTTATTATTTGTTTTTCACACAATTTTTCAACGTTCTCGTTTAATTGGTCCAGACACATCATATCTTTCCTAATAGGATTTTATCCTTCATTTAATTTTATAGCATTCAGCTTTCCTTAAAGTTTCATACAGGATCTGTGATCCTTTATTTGAGACATTGTCCGTGATTATTACAAATATTTTAAATTTATAAAAAACAAATTAAAATTTTAATTATAATTATAAATTTCAAAGTTAATAAAATCTATTTTTAAGGTGATCCAACCTTCCTGACTATCAAATAATTGTCAATTTCTTCAATTTTCCAGGTCCACAAATCAACCTAAGGGTATTTTATGCCTTTAAATGTATGCCCCAATTGGGTTTCTTTAAGGTTCAATTTTCAAGGTCAAAACTTTTAGAATTTGTCATCAACCATCTTAATTTAAAATCAATTAAAATCTTTAAATTAAAAGTTGTAAATAATTATGGGCTAAATGGATCAATTCATAATCAATGATTTGTAAGGCTTAAATTATTACAATTCCCGGGGTATTTTAAAAATGGTAAGGTTAAATTGTTTAAATTCTAAATGCTTTTCAAGTCAAATAGAAATTAGGTCATCAGCAGGGGTAATTAGAATTTAAGGTATTTAACAGAATGAAATAAAATTGATTCAATATGTATGTGTACCTCCAATAAAAAAGCGGTAGATAAATAAAACGTTTACTAACAATTGACGACATTGGCATTTGATGCTAATCATGAGGGAATATGGTTTAGACGCTTTTATTCAAGAGGACTGTCATGCACTTGCAAAGAAATATGAAAACGGGTAAAATATGGAAACGTATTTAAAGGGTCGATTTTTATTGCTTAATACAAAAGTTAACCCTAGAAGAGTTCAAATTTGAAGGAGTAAAGATGGGATACCAGGAAATAAGAAAATATGAAGGATAGTAGTCAGTTACAATTATATTTTCCGATTAGAAAAGATGTATAATTAAAAAATAAAACCTTATTGTTGTTGTGTTTTCATGTGAAAAGGTTTCAGACTAGTCTGGAGTCGGAAAACAAAAATAGCGGTCCCAATGTAAACATAATTTAACAGAATTTAATAGGAAAATGAGTGTGGTCTCCAAGAAATTTTCAAGTCCATATTCCTGGCCGATCTTACCCGACATCATCCGATCGAAATGTAGTCGAAACCTGGGACCAATTCTAAACGAGTCATGTGAAGAATGATACTAATATCATGGTTTTGACTAAATTGTAATAAAAGCGTGGGCTCAAAAGTCATCCAGGGTTTTAAATACATATAACCGTTTCAAAACCGATGGGTTTCTCAACAACAAACTGAACTAGGTCAAAACCAAACATCTGGTCATGGGTTTAGAAATGTAAGGTTCAGGTACAATCTGAAGGTAGTTTTATATTATAGAAAAAGCTAATCACCTACTTTGGGGTAGTACTGATATAGTTTCAACCCTTCACCTACTTTTAGAAAAATTGTTTTCCAATAGGTTATCATCTAGGGAATTTGACCCCGAGAAAATGATGAATGCTATTACAAGTGTATTATTTCATGTAAAAGCCCATGATGCAAGCTTTTCTATGGTCCACCCTATCCATCTAGGTCAACAATTTTAGCATTCCCTGAGGTTACTTTTGAAAATGACAAATAAGCGTTCCTTTTAACAATAGAATCAGTTCATGGAGGATTGTTGTCTATGCTAATATCAAGGTTCCTATAACGTATCTGGTGACTGGAAATTCTCAAGGTCTCCAAACAATTTTCAAGACCATATGTCCTACAGGCCGATCTTACCCGACATCATCCGATCGAAATGGTCGAAACCTGCAGGACCAATTCTAAACGAGTCATGGAAACAAGAAGAATGATAGGGTCTATGCTAATAAGCGTAGGCTCAATTATGGTCCGCGGATGTTCCCCAAATACAGATAACCGTTTCCCAAAACAGGGAGCTGTCACTCAACACAGGTTTCCTCGAGCCATTAATCATAGCTGAGGCTGACCAATTCTAAACGAGTCATGGAAACAAGAAGAATGATGGGTCTATGCTAATAAGCGTGGGCTCATACTATGGTCCTAACCGCCAGGTTGAGGCAGTTTCCCAAAATACAGATAACCGTTTCCCAAAACAGGGGAGTTCATCAACACAGGTTTCCTCTAGAGCCATTAATCATAGCTGAGGCTGAAATTCTAAACGAGTCATGGAAACAAGAAGAATGAGGTCAGAAAAGCGTGGCTCATTAATGGTTCCCCAGGTTGAGGCAGAAATACAGATAATTTCCCAAAAAGAAAACAAGGAAACTGAACTAGGTCAAAACTTAAACAATGGTCAAGGGGTTAGAAGGTCCGTACAATCTGAAAGTAGTTTTATATTATAGAAAAGCTAATCACTTTTAGGGATAAAGGTAGCTTTTCCAATAGGCTTATCATCTAGGGTGCAATGCTGACCCGAGAAAATGATGAATTCTGCCCGCTTTTGAGAAGAAGAAGCTAAAAGTAGTGTTGGCAACCATGTTTTAAAAAGTCCCCATTTGTGTGCACAGTAGACTCTTGATTAGCAGCAATGACGAAAGTAGTAGTACGTAGGTAGAAAGTACAGAAAAAGCAGTAAGTGGGAGGAGCGAAAGAAGAGGTTGGAGACATTAATAAAACAAGTAAAAGAAATAAAACTCGATTTGGAGTGTTATATAGTGAAAACAAAAATGATGAAGCTGCATTAGCAATTAAAAATTAGTAAAACATGAAATTTTGGGAAGGATGAGTTTAAATACCTATTTTAAAGAAGAAGAAAAACGCTATGTGTTGTTATAAGTATCTCACAATTGTATTAGGTTTAAGTAACTGTATCATTAAAAATAAAGACTTTAAAAGTTAAAAGACGGTTTTCGGTATTCTCTTCTCCCATAATGGTTCCTTATTGGCTCTGATATCTAGGCACGGTTCGATATCGACCTTTATAGAAATCTCCCATAAGGAAATGGAACCCCTGCACGTTGGGCTTTAAATTGGCCTATATACAACGTATAAAAGAAGAAAAGATCAATGGCAGAAAATGATCCCTAAATAAAAGCAATTTACTGGTTTTAATGCAGATCGTTATTGTTTTAATCATTAAATGGCGTTTATGCATATGTGAACTAAAATTTATTAGTAAAGCGTTATAATGAAAAATACAATGACTTTCCTTTGTATAAGGGAGATTTAAATTGATTTTTTTGCAAGAACCTAAAAATTAAATGTCAGCCCTATTCCTAAATTGGCTACCCTTGGACTTAAAAGAGTAAACAGTGACAGCTTGCAGTATAGAAATGGAGTTAATTTGATAATTTTTATATAAAAGGTTAAGAAAATCGATTTAATGTTGCAGAACGAAGGAGACCTGACGTTTTTATATTGAATAGTTTTTATTGTGTTTTAGGCGTTAGAATGGGTTTTCATTGTGTTAAAGGGGATACAATAGACTTGCATTCATACAGAGATTCGTATTTGGATAACGTAATGTTTAGATTTTAAGATGTTGCTTAAATAACATTTGTAAACATGCTTTTAATTATATGTAAAAATCTTTTAGTATACTTCATTGAGTTAGATAATTTAAAGCTTACAGAAATTTTATATACATTAAAAGAGTAATTTACTATGCATTCCTTTAATGAACGTTTTTTTTTTTGAATTAATAACAATAATAAATTGATAATATAATTCCTATTCCCCAACCATGCCATATTAACTTTTATAGATTACCCTACCTAAAAGTGTTTTTGTTTCATATGCATTTTAGTTGTTTTCAAGCTTAAGAATATTTTCATTGCTAAATATCATTCAACTAATCATAAGGTAGGACAATTTATGTTTAGTTACTGTCCTGGTATACTTTTGGTGCCTTAGATAATGTAATAGAATTTTACTTATTATTGAAATAAAAATATCCTGAAAACTTTTATTTATCTGCTACATTTGTAAAAGTACTGATTGGAAGCAAGTGTCACACAGATAAATGTTTGCTGATAAAGATGATATCAACATAAGGTCAAAGAAACGTAAGGGGTTAAAGAGCTGTGTTTTAGTAAAGGAATGTATAACAATATAGTTTATATTAATAAAAATGTTTATTCTATATTATTTATCCTAACTACATATTCTAGACCATCAATAAAATTTCGCAACCTTTTAAATAGAATAAAATGAGAAAGTATATAGATGTTACACTTCTAGGTTTTGTAATGTAGTTAGCAGTTGTTGAGTTGTTTTTTGCTCAGTCTAATGTCTTCTAATTGCTTGACCCCGAAAGGTAGAATCCCACGCCTTGAAAATTTTATTTAGTACTTGAGAATTGGTTTATAAGAATTAAATTTATCTCAGCCAAGAACCTTGAGGAACATACGTACAATGTGTATGATGGCCTTGGGCAATACAACTTTGACCTTGAAGCGCGGCAATGGATCCTTTTTGTCCTTGATTTCCTAGAATTGATTGGTATTTAGATAACAATCTATTTTTAAATTATGACTCCAAACAATGGATCGCATTTGTTATTAGAGATGTGACCTTGAAAGCATAGACTTTGAATAATGGATCGCCTTTGTTCTTGATTCTCAGACCTGAAATGGTAGCTGGATAACAATCTATTTTTATAACTCGACCAAAACAATGAATCGCCTTTGTTCTTTTCTCAGAGCTGTGAACTTAAGGTACATTTTTAAAATTACAATAATGAAGCCTATTGTATCCCCTTTAAAACAATGAAAACCCATTCTAACGCCTAACACACAATAAAAACTATTCAATATAAAACATCAGGTCTCCTTGTTCTGCAACATTAAATCGATTTTCTTAACCTTTATATAAAAATTAATCAAATTAACTCCATTTCTATACTGCAAGCTGTCACTGTTTACTCTTTTAAGTCCAAGGGTAGCCAATTTAGAATAGGGCTGACATTTAATTTTTAGGTTCTTGCAAAAAAATCAATTTAAACTTTATACAAAGGAAAGTCATTGTATTTTTCATTATAACGCTTTACTAATAAATTTTAGTTCCATATGCATAAACGCCATTTAATGATTAAAACAATAACGATCTGCATTAAAACCAGTAAATTGCTTTTTTTAGGGATCATTTTTGATTGATCTTTTCTTCTTTTATACGTTGTATATAGGCCAATTTAAAGCCCAACGTACGGGGGGTTCCATTTCCTTATGGGAGATTTCTAAAGGTGATATCGAACCGTGCCTAGATATGCAGAGCCAATAAGGAACCATTATGGGAGAAGAGAATACCGAAAACCGTCTCTTTAACTTTTAAAGTCTTTATTTTTAATGATACAGTTACTTAAACCTAATACAATTGTGAGATACTTATAACAACACATAGCAGCGTCTTTTTTCTTCTTTAAAATAGGTATTTAAACTCATCCTTCCCAAAATTTCATGTTTTTACACTATTTTACATATTGCTAATACGCAGCTTCATCATTTTGTTTTCACTATATAACACTCCAAATCGAGTTTTATTTCTTTTACTTGTTTTATTAATGTCTCCAACCTCTTCTTTCGCTCCTCCACACTTACTGCTTTTTCTGTACTTTCACCTACGTACTACTACTTTCGTCATTGCTGCTAATCAAGAGTCTACTGTGCACAACAATGGGGACTTTTAAACCCTAACAACATGGTTGCCAACACTACCTATTCTAGCTTCTTCTTCTCAAAAGGGGCAGAATTCATCATTTTCTGTAAATTGCACCCCTAGATGATAAGCCTATTAAAGCTACCCTTTAAAAAGTGATTAGCTTTTTCTATAATATAAAACTACAGATTGTACTTACCTTCTAACCCCTAACCATATGGTTAAGTTTTCTAGTTCATTTAGCCTGTTTATTTGTTTTAAAATCTGTTTTAATTCAATCTTAACCAAAAACGCTTATTAGCATAGAATATTCTTCTTGTTTATGATGTTTAGAATTGGTCAGCCTCAGCTATGATTAATGGCTCGAGGGGAAATTGTTGAACAGCTCCCTGTTTTAAACGGTTATCTGTTTTAAACTGCCTCAACCTTTAGGACCATAGTATGAGCCCACGCTTATTAGCATAGACCCCATCCTTCTTGTTTCCATGACTGTTTAGAATTGGTCAGCCTCAGCTTATTAAGGCCAGAAAACCTGTGTTGATGACAGCCCCTGTTTTGGGAAACGGTTATCTGTATTTGGGCATCCTGGGACCATAATATGAGCCTATTAGCATAGACCCATCATTCTTCTTGTTTCCATGACTCAGAATTGGTCCTGCAGGTTTCGACTACATTTTCGATCGGATGATGTCGGGTAAGATCGGCCTGTAGGACATATGGTCTTGAAAATTGTTTAGACCTTGAGAATTTCCAGTCACCAGATACTGTAAGCATATAAAACCTTGATATTAGCATAGACAAAACCTCCATGAACTGATTCTATTGTTAGAAAGGAACGCTTATTTGTCATTTTTCAAGAATGTAACCTCCAGGAATGCTAAAATTGTTGACCTAAGGATAGGGTGGACCATAGAAATAGCTTGCATCAAGGGCTTTTACATGAAATAATACACTTACAGTAATAGATTCATCATTTTTCTCTCAAATTGCACCCCTAGATGATAAGCCTATTAAAAGCACCCTTTTCTCTAAAAGTAGGTGAATTTATAGAAACACTATCAGTACCCCAAAGTAGGTGATTAGCTTTTTCTATAATATAAAACTACCTTCAGATTGTACCTGAACCTTCCCACGGATTTCTAACCCATCATGACCAGATGTTTAGGTTTTGACCTAGTTCAGTTTAGCCTGTGTTGAGAAACAGCCATCGGTTTTGGGAAACGGTTATTGTATTTGGAGAAACACCCTGGATGACTATTGTATGAGCCCACGCTTTTTTTAAATTTAGAATAACCATGATATTAGCCTATCATTCTTCATGTTTTTCGTTTAGAATTGGTCCTGCAGGTTTCGACTACATTTCGATCGGATGATGTCGGGAAGATCGGCCTGTAGGATATATGGCTTGAAAATTTCTTGGAGACCACACTCATTTTTTCCTATTCCGAAGATTCTAGTTAAATTATTTTACATAGACCGCTATTTGTTGTTTTTCCGACTGCATCCAGACTAGTCGTGAATACATCCTTTTCCATGCAAAAGAAACAACAACAATAATTAAGGTTTTTTTTTTAATTATACATCTTTTTTAATCGAGAAAATATAATTAGTAACTGAACTATCCTTCATATTTTCTTCCCCTTTTCACTGGTATATCTTCCCCCTTCAAATCTAGAGTGAACCTTCAGTTGTGCCCACTTAACTTTTGTATTAAAAGTAAAAAGTATCGACCCTTTAAATACGTTTCACATATTTTACACCGTTTTCATATTTTTTCAAGTGCATGACAGTCCTCTTCCGAAAAAAGCGTCCTCCAATACTGCCTCATGATTAGCATCAAATGCCAATGTCGTCAATTGTTAGTAAATTCCACCTGTATTGCATCTACCGCTTTGGTCCATGCAGCAGCGTACACATCCCATATTGAATCAATTTTATTTTTGTTAAATACCTTAACCACTTTCATCTACCCCCCTTTGATGACCTAATTTCATTTGACTTGGAGCATTTAGCTAATATGACCAATTTAACCTTGACCTATTTTTTAGCATAGATACCACTGCAGGAATTGTAATAACTTCTACGGCCTAACAAAGTCATTGATTTGAACACCTTGACTCCATTTACCCATGAATCTACTTTACAATCTGTTTCAATTGTAATATGATACCTTGAAAATTGATTTCTAGGAATTGACAGATGGCTCTGACTGACAAATTCTAAGAATTGTTTGGTGACCTTGAAAATCTCGTCAACCTTCAAAGAACTTTACCCAACTTGGGAAGCATACATTACCGGTCAATATCAGAATACCCTGTAGGTTGATTTGTAGGACCTGGAAAATTGATAGAACCATTGACAATCTATTTGATTCGGTAAGGTTGGATCACCTTGAAAATAGATTTCGGAATTAACTTTGAAATTTACGTAACTGTATAATTAAAAGATTTTAATTTGTTTTTTTGCATATAAGTTTAAGAGACGTAGGTTTGTAATAAGTCACGGACAATGTCTCAAAGTAAAAGGATCACAGATCCTGATATGAAGGCTTTAAGGAAAGCTGAATGTATGGCAGTAAACATTATAATGAAGCGATGAAAATACCTATTAGGAAAGATGATGATGTCGTGGACCACATTAAACGAGAATCAGTTGAAGGAAATTGAATGTGAAAACAAATAATAAATAAAATAGATATGATCCAGCAAAGGTATTACAAAATGTTAAGTACATCAAATTAAATATGTATATTTATTAAATATATATATTATATATATATATATATATATATATATATATATATATATATATATATATATATATATATATATATATATATATATAGATGAATATTGTTTTTTTATAAAAATATTTTACTTGTTAGATGACCTAATCAGTCTGAACAATGCATCGTCTGGTGTTCTCAGAATTTCAGAAGCTATTCAGCCAAACAATGAATCGCCTTTGTTATCAGAGGTGTGGCCTTATAAGCATAGACTTGAAGCGTTTCTTGATTTCCCAGAATTGAGATGTATTTAGATAACAATCTATTTTTAGAATAACGGAATAATGGATCGTCTTTGTTCTCTCATGTGACCTTGAAAATTATAAACATAGACTTTGAAGCGTTGGCTAAAATAATGGACGCCTTTGTTCTTGATTTCTTAGAATCGAAGGGTATTTAGATAACAATCTATTTTTATAACTCGACCAGAACAATGAATCACTTGCATAGACTTTGAACAATGGACCCCCCTTTGTTCTTGATTTCCTAGAATTGAGGTGGGTGGTAGCT
Organism: Vesta saturnalis; assembly: GCA_036346205.1. Lineage (NCBI taxonomy): Eukaryota > Metazoa > Arthropoda > Insecta > Coleoptera > Lampyridae > Vesta > Vesta saturnalis. The sequence continues at coordinate 290,713 of JARFJB010002090.1, forward strand.
GGATAACAATCTATTTTAGGAATCAGAACGCTTATGTTCTCTCGTGTAACCTTGGGGGAAACGGTTACCTGTGTTGAGAAACAGCCATCTGTTTTGGAAAACGGACCCTCTGTTTTGGGAAACGGACCCCCTCTTTTAGGAAACGTCTACCTGTTTAGACCACTTGAGGGCACTGGGAGGCGTGACATTGTTACCTTGAGCATGCACCTCAGGGCTTGCGTAGGTTTGTAATAAGTCTCGAACAATGTCTCAAAGTAGATCCTGATATGAAGACTTTTAAGGGAAGCTGAATGTATGGCTAGTATACAATATAATGAACCTATTAGGAAAGATGATGTGGTCCGCATTAAACGAGAATCAGTTGAAGGAAATTGAATGTGAAAAACAAATAGTAAATAGATATGCTCCAGCAGAGGTATTACAAAAGTGACTATATCCCATAATACTTAAATCTGTATATTGTGGTAGTCTTATAAAAAATATTTTACTTGTTAGATGACCTAATCAGTCTGAACAATGCATCGTCTTTGTTCTCGGAATTTTAGAAGCTACGACAGAGCCAAAACAATGAATCGTCTTTGTTCTTTTACCTTGCAAATTGTAAGCATAGACTTTGACAATGGGCCCCTTTATTCTTGATTTCCTAGAATTTCAGAAGCTATGACTCAACCAAAACAATGAATCGTCTTTGTTCTCTCATGTGGCCTTGTAAACATAGACTTTGAAGCTTGACAATGCATCGTCTTTGTTATTGATTTCCTAGAATTGAGATAACAATCTATTTCTAACTGAACAATGAATCGTCTTTGTTATCAGAGGTGTGACCTTATAAGCATAAACTTTAAATCGTTGATAATGGTTCACCTTTATTCTTGAAAGAGATGTATTTAGAATCTATTTTTATAAATCAACTAGAACAATAGATAGTCTTTGTTCTTTCATGTGGCCTTGAAAATTGTAAGCATAGACTTTGAACAATGCATCGCCTTTGTTATTGATTTCCTAGAATTGAGATAACAATCTATTTTTATAACTCAACCTGTACAATGGAATGTCTTTGTTCTTTAACCTTGAAAATTGTAAGCATAGACTTTGAACAATGGGCCCCCTTTTTTTGATTTCCTGGAATTGAGATGCGGAATCTATTTTCGACCTGAACATGGGGAAACGGTTGCGAAACAGCTATCTGTTTTGGGAAAGGACCCCTGTTTTAGGAAACGGCTACCTGTTTTAGGAAACGGCTACCTGTTTTAGGAAACGGTACCTGTTTTAGGAAACGGCTACCTGTTTTTAGGAAACGGCTACCTGTTTAGGGGAACGGCCACCTGTTTAGACCACCTGAGGGGGCGTGGCTTTGAAACATGCACCTCAGGGCTCTTGATTTCCTAGAATTGAGATAACAATCTATTTCTAACTGAACAATGGATCGTCTTTGTTATCAGAGGTGTGACCTTATAAGCATAAACTTTAAATCGTTGACAATGGATTGCCTTTGTTCTTGAAAGAGATGTATTTAGATAACATCTATTTTTATAAATCAACCAGAACAATGAATCGTCTTTATTCATTTACCTTGAAAATTATAAGCACAGACTTTGAACAATACATTATTCATGATTTCTAGAATTGAGATAACAATTTATTTTTATAACTCGACCAGAAGAATGTTCTTTACCTTGAAAATTGTAAGCATAGACTTTGAAGCGTTGATAATACATCGCCTTCATTCTTGATTTCCTAGAATTGAGATAACAATTTATTTTTATAACTGAAGAATGAATCGCTTTTGTTCATTTCAGAGGTGTGACCTTGTAAACATAAACTTTAAATCGTTGACAATGCCTTTGTTCTTGAAAGAGACGTATTTAGATAACAATCTATTTTATAAATCAACCTGAACAATGAATCGTCTTTGTTCATTTACCTTGAAAATTATAAGCATAGACTTTGAACCGTCGACAATGCATCGCCTTTGTTATTGATTTCTAGAATTGAGATAACAATTATTTTTACGGAACAATAGATAGTCTTTCATGTACCTTGAAAGCATAGACTTTGAACAATGCATCGTCTTTGTTATTGATTTCCTAGAATTGAGATAACAATCTATTTCTAACTGAACAATGGATAGTCTTTGTTCTTTCATGTGGCCTTGAAAGCATGGACTTTGAACCGTCGGCTTGAACAATGCATCGTCTTTGTTCTTGATTTCCTAGAATTTCAGAATGACTCAACAATAGATCGTCTTTGTTCTCTGACCTTGAAAGCATAGACTTTAAACAATGGGCCACCTTCTTGATTTCTCAGAATAGGATAGAAACATGCCTTGCTTGAGGGCAATGACCTTCAGGACTGACCTTGAAGCGGGGACCTGAAGAGGCAGGCTTACCAACCACATAACCTTGAAGAGAGTTACACACCTGTGGTCTTGACAGAATAGGGCGTGGCCTTGAAACATGCATAGACTTGTTGAGGGCAATGACCTTCAGGACAATCAATAATCTAGTAACTTTTCTAGTGACCTTGAAGGACTCTGCATGAATGACCTTGAAGAGGGGTTACCTACCACGTGGCCTTGACATGAGTACAAACCACGTAGCCTGAGGTGACCTTGAACAGGGCTACATGACCGAGGTGGCCTTGAAGATGATGACCTTGATAAACCATGTACTTGGACGTACGAGTTGACCTTGAGCAAAAACACTCGTAGAAAAAGTATAGTAAAAAAGTGGATTAGAAGTGACATAGCTATACTACTCATATAGGTCTTATTCTAATATTGGATGCAATGCAAGCAACGAAAAAACCTATCATAATGTTATGGAGTTCCAAAAAAAAGTTATGCTCGTCCGATAATTTCAGCAACGATGTCACGTTATCGTTTTCAATTGATAACGTCATTTCTTAGATTTGATGATGTAGCAACACGTGATGTTAGGAAAAAAAACTATAAGTTAGCTCCATAACTAGAAGTATTTGACCTGTTTGTTGAAAGTTTTAAGAAAGTGTATAATCCTGGAACTCATATTACTGTAGATGAACAACTGGTTTCGTTTAGAGGTCGATGTTCATTTAGAGTATATATGAAGAGCAACCCGGACAAATACGGCATAAAAATCTGGGTTGCTGGTGATAGTGATAATGCGTATATCATAAATATGCAACCATATTTAGGTAAAATAAATAACACTGCCGAAAAGATCAAGGACAAAAAGTCGTTCTTGATTTGCTTAGTTTTCTTCGTTCTGGTTATGGAGTGACTACTGATAATTTTTTCACTAGTTTAGCTTTAACAGACAAACTGTTGTACACATTACGAAAAAATAAACCATACATGCCCCTATAATTTCTCCCTAAACCCTATAAACCTATGTTCTCAGGTGTGTTTGGTTTTACACAAAGGCATACAATGGTATCTTATGTACCAGATAAAAAAAGGTTTGTGATACTACTATCCACTAAACATCACGATGGTCTCGTTTCAGGAGAAAAGACGAATTCTAAATCGAATATGATATTACACTACAATAAAACCAAAGGCGCTGTTGATACAACAGATAAAATGGTCTCAGAATATTCAGCTCCTCGGATTACCAGTCGATGGCCAATGGCTATATTTGGTCAATTATTAGATGTAGGTGGTATTAACGCGTTTATATTATGGGGCAGAAAACATCCAGAAAGTAAGAAAGGCAAAGACAGCAGAAGAAAATTTTTGCTAGATTTAGCCGAACAACTTCTGAAAGGAACCGTAATAAGAAGATACAAAATGGAAAAAACAATGGACAAAAATCAGAAAAATTCTATTTTGGAAATATTTCCAGAATTGGTAGCAGAACCGACAGAACCTGCAGTAGCACGACCTACACCAGGTCGCTGTTATTTATGCGATAAAGGAGAGATCGCAAGTGTAGACAGGTTTGTTCCACCTGTAAAAATTTTACATGTGCTATCCATTCTATCAAAAAAACAATTTGCATAAAATGTGAAGAATGATAAGTACTAATAGATGTTAAATGTTACTTTACTGTTTGTTCTTTAGTTTATCATTTAATAAACGTTCATAGACTATTATGCGTATTTATTGGTATCCCATAATCATAGCTGTACTGTTCTGTTTTCTATATAATTATTTTGGGGTACAAATGTACCCCTATCGGTAATTCATGTAACTTTTTAGCATGGTACGACGAAGGTTAAGCTTTTTTTCATTTGGCTTAGAGCTGATTAGAGTTTGGGCGAAATCCAGCTGCGGACAGGGGGGTTTATTAGTGACAGTTTTTGGTTTTTATCAAATATTTCTAAAACAGCTGCATTTTTCAAAGATATAAAAATACCTGGATTTAGACCTTATACATATCGATTAATTATGCTCTATGAAAATTTTTGATATGAGGCGTAATTTAGTGGTAGAATTGAAGTGTTAGTTCAAATTTTTTATTTACCTGAATAACGATTAATTTTATCAGAAAAGGTGTAGACATATTTTTATAAGAAAATTTAATTTTACATAACTGTTCTTTATAATTTTTTTTAATGTAAATCAAGGTAAGTCAAAAAATTAATTAAATATAAGTGAAAATGGTTATACTGCATGATTGTTAACTTTTAGAAGCGGGCAGCATTGGAAATTCCTTTAAGTCAACATGTACATATTAACTGCCTGACATGAAGTTTTAAACGTCATTCTGACAGATTATTTTTTTGTTTTAACAACGTTACCTGTTTTCGTTATGAACGTACAGAAAGGAGGTTGCATGTTTACCTTAAAAAAATTATAATTCAAATTATTTCACTTCTTTTAATTTTTTAATCATCTAGATGTACATTAACTTCTGTCACACATGAAGTTTTAAACATCTGTTTGACATAGCTTATTGTTTCTGTTTTTACAATGTTGAATATTTTCGTAATTAACTTATTATAAAAGAGTTTGCATAGTTATCCTAAAAAAATATTAAAATTTTTTCATCTCTTTTATTTCCATTTTGTAGGTTGGAAGGTCGTGTGGTGCTCCACACTAAATATTTAGTTATAATTTATATAGTCAATCATTTCTCGTTCTACATTGGCACATAGTTCAATTTCATTATCTATTCTACCAACTTTACTGAACACTCTATCTAAATGCGACTCATCAACTTGTTTTACAAACCCATCATAAAGGGTAAACACGCCACTATTTTTATATCCATGATTAAACTATACTACTTTCGTTTTTCCCACTTAATATAGCTTCTTTAGTATTGTTTATAAGGGGTGATTAAAAAAGCGCGCCGGTTTTGAATCGCTCGCCATTTTGTTGTTTGTTGCTTAGCAACATAGTTGTTTATAAAGTTGACATCTGCTAATATTCCGATTTCATTTTGTGTGTCAAAATGGAACGCTTTTCTACTGAACAACGTATGTTAATCGTGAAAACGTTTTATCAAAACGGAGAAAGTTTTGGAGAAACTGTCCAACGACTTCGTGCGATTTTCGGGCGTAATGAAGCTCCGAATGAATCAACAGTACGCAGACTTATAACAAAGTTTATTGAAACAAGATCAACACTCAACATTAAAAATTCTGGTCGTCCTAGATCTGGCCGGTCTGTTGAAAACGTTACTGTAAGAAATTCCCGGATCGGCTCATCTCACTTCGTGGTGATCAGCAATGGCCACCAAGGTCGTGTGATTTAACCCCATGCGATTTTTTTCTTTGGGGTTATGTGAAATCATTGGTTTATGTCAATAAACCCCGAGACATCCGCGAGTTAGAGGAAGAAATTCGACGAATTATCAACGAAATCGACGTGCAAGTTTGTGAAGCTGTAATCAACAATTTCAGGAAGAGGTTTTTGGCATGCCAGCAAAGTAGAGGGGGACATATGCCCGATTTGATTTTTCATTTCTAAATTGGGAAGGTTTGATTAACAGCTTTATGTCTTTTGTAAATGATTTTTTTTAAATAAACTATGTTTTTTTTATAATTAAAACCGGCGCGCTTTTTGAATCACCCATCAGCATACTACAGAACTCGTACGTTGAAGTCACAAACCATTACATATTTGCATCAGTACATACTTGCATAACACATTTATTTATGAATACAATAAAGGGACATAGTAACATCACGCAGCCTTCACTGTCCCCTTGGTTCTCTTTTGAAAGGTTTACTAAAACCCCTATACTACCCTTAATCCATTTATTAGACATTTCTTCACTTCATACTTATTTAAAATGTCCCAGAGTATTTACTCGGTCATACGCTTTCTCCAAGTCTGCGGTCGCAGAGTAGAGATTCTTCTTCACATTAAAACCCTTTGCAATCATGTGCTGCAAAGCAATCATTTGATTCCACGCATCCACTTCCTGCCATGAAGTTACCTTGACCATCTCAAACCTTATTTTGTATTACTGCACGTACTCTATCAATAAAAGGTCTTCCGAATAGCTTACTAGAAACACTTAGCAAACTGGTCCCTCTGTAACCTTTATAATCACCTCACTTTCTTTAACTATATACTACGTAACAAGAATATCACTAGATCTAATTAATCGCTACTTTTCCACTCTTAAGGCGTGTATTAAACTATTTACACAATCGTTCCTCAAAACTTACACATCCATATTTCAAAATTTCAATAGTAATTCCATTCATACATGCAGTTTTACCATTCTTCAATTTTATTGCATGTACAATTACTATAATTGTTTTTTTCAGTCTGATTTTTCGCAGCCATCATTGTCCTTTACGCATCTTTGTTCATGCATACTGTCTTTAGAGATTTAGCTGTTTTCTGCTTACCCATAGTCGCTCTACCACATACCTGAGCAGCACAATTGACAACAGTGCCCTTCAAAATCAACCGCGTATTGCCAATGTCACTGTTATTTATTTGCTCGTTCCATATCACTTGGTTTACAGTGAAATCTTTGCTAAAGCTTTTGCATGCCTCATTCACTTATCGTCAGCTACCAGCTTAATTCTGGACACCTTCTTTGCCCATAGTCACCTTTATCCTAATCACACTGAAGATATAACCAAAGGTGATCCATTACAGACTCCGACCTACACATTACTTTTGTATCCATAAGCAAGTTTTCTAAGTCCTTCATCATAAACGATGAACCAATCATGCTTTAGGTTCTCTGCTGTATGTTCATATAAAAATTATGTTTAAACCATGCATGAAACATAAACCGATTTATTTCTAAACAAGTACTCACCTGGCGACCACGGTTCTCACTCCCTTGAATCTCCAAGCTTTCCTAAAACGCGTTCCTTCTGTTCTACCCCATCCGTTCATATGTCCCAATAAAATTACTGCTTTGCTTGGTTTACATACATTCAACACGTTCTCAACATCGTTCCAGAAGTGTTCACATTCTTAGCCGTTCTCTCCATTTACCGGTGAGGTACACGCAATGAATATGACCTTTCAAAAATCTCACGTTCATTTTAATCCAGATTAACTGGAAAATTTTTGCTCTTTCAATCACTCCTTTTGCCCCCTGGAGTTTCGGTTCTAACCCTTGATCACAACGCCAGATTACGATCATCCATCTTCACAATATCCTTTCCCTTTCGAATTGTCTCTGATACGTATAGTGTATCAAGCTTTCTATTGTTAATTACATTCATAATATCACACTCTTTCTCATACATTCCTCTAACATTCCACATACCAACACGTCATTCCGTATTCATACGGCCGTCATGAACGGGACCTGTTTCTTTAAATCCTGCTGCTCTTCGTAACCAAAAAGGTTCAAGGCATTCATATTAGCTTCGTAAGTACCGGTATTAGCAGGTAGGACAACAACTATCTAAGCCTCATCTCCGACCATGTAACCTTCACTACTGCTCCGACCATGTAACCTTCACTACTAACGGTATCGTCCTACTACCGGCCAGTATTAGCAATGTAATTCTATGCAAGCTGAACTGTCTATACAGAAGGGACTACCTTGCAATCCACCAAATAGTTGCTGAAGCTAAGTCCACTAGGAGGCCTATACGGAGTGCTGACATACCTTGAGCATATTAGTGTAGTATTGTAGTGTTCAGTACATAATTTTAAGACTAGCTTTAACTGAATGATCGATTTACACTAATATTAGCAACACTACATTTGTGAACATTAAGAAGCACCATAGCATTATCTGAATAAGTAAAGGTATAATTAGAACGGTGGGTTTGAATATATTTAGAGAAATCGTTGATTAATACAAATTTCAATAACGGCTGCGTTCGACTTGTGATTAATCAGACAGCACAAGCTTGAAAACATGCCTATAAAATAATTTTACAAAAGTTCAACTTTGAGAAGTATATTCTTAGAGGTTATTAGCATTGGAGTGTACAATGTATAAAGGGAGTAAAAGACTTTAGTGAACAAGTGTATAGAGGACATAGTTACACCTTAATCATATATTTTGTTTCTTGAAAATAGCGTTTGGTGTATCAAGTTTATATTTGGAAACGACGATAGACCTCCAATAGAGTGGGAATGATGTTAAGTAATTTTATTGGTATATAATTTTAAAAATATTAACAACGCTGCATGGTGTTTGCTTCAATCATAGATTTTGTGAAATGCAACCACTTAAGCTCTTCCTCTCACCCTCGTAACTTTTACATCATGACCAACATAATGTCTAGTAATTGTTCCAAACGCGTGCATTAATTAAAGAGATTTTATATTTTTCTAAAATTTAGGTAATTTAACTATAAATGTAACGGCATTCCCGTTATGTTCAGTTCCTTGCAATAGAAGAATTTAATTGCTGTCTTTAACTTTACCTGAAAATTTGGTGATCTTATAAATTCACGACTTTAAAAATGTAAATTGCATTGAACGATCACCTTTCAGGTTGGAACAGTTGACAGTCCGTGAGTGCTTAAGTGCGTAAAGCGGGTAGCATTAGCTTCGATAACTGCGTATTCCTTTACCTACACTGCCCCAGCTTTATTTCTCTAGACGGGATCAAATGTTTGTATCTAATTGAACGCTTACAATTAGCCGATGCATTATTTAAGTATCCCAAAAGTTTCTAACGCGTTCAAATTTACTTCGCGAACTGTTTTAGCACAACTTGCTTCAATTTATCTTACATAATTATGCAGTCATGAACTGCATGATAAAGGCTTAAAATTTAATTTATCTCTTGTTACAAAATTTGAACCTATACTCACTTTAAACATTCTAGCAGTGACGGTTCCATTTAGCAAAACTGTCGTATATGACGCTTTTGTAAGTTGGACCCAGAGACTCAACATGTAGCTTCTTTGCATCTCTGACATAAAATAAAGGGCGACAGCACTGTTTCAGCTTTGAGGTTAATAAATTATCAAATAAACGCAACTAGATTTATATTATTTAACCTTACTTTGTCGAATTGAATATTCAATGGCGCTGTTGTTTTAAATACAATATAATTCCACAATTTGTTTTATATAATTATTTATTTCTCTACTCGTTACCCGTTATAATTTTTATGTTTCATAATTTTACACAATTCTTTAGATATTTAAGTCCTGAAATTCTTGCGTTAATTACGTCAGGGGCGTAATATAAAGTACGTTTCACAAACTATTTTAAACAATTTTAACTTTATTAAATACATAAATAAAAAGGTTACCTCGAGTAGGATCTGAATCTAAGACCTCATTCGCAAGATTAAAACACTACGTTCTGTATGCTACAATTCCAAAAGACTACCACACAAGAACTGCATTTTCATTCGTAATTTAGGGTAATGCCATCTAGTTCATAAATAAAAAATATGGATAAGTGATTTTTATTTCTGGATTGTGCACTAGTAATTCAAAGGCTACCAGAAGAGAATTTAAAAAAAAACATGTTATCCAAATTGTTCAGCGATTGTCTCCCGACGATGGAAGATTTCGGCTAATCTTTTTCAGCAAGATTGTAAACCTTAATATACATCTACTTTTGATGTATATTAAACGAAGGTTAATGCATTTTCCGTTATTGCTCTTAATATCGGGATAGTAACTGAGTTTTTCTTGCTTAATTGCTCAGATGTAATTAGTTTTCATTTGAACTCACAAGTTGTTTGATCTTAGGGTGCCTTTGATTAGCTATATTAATAGCGACTTGCATCGTGTCCATCGTATTCTAGGAAAAAAAAAGGCTAACAAGTAAGTATTACAAAAACGTTAGATAGAGTAAGGTATGTAATTACATTTCGTACTACAAAGAAATTAAATTAGCGTTGGTTGCGAAAAGGAAATAAATTTCATTCAAACGTAAATAAATGAAAATTGTGAAAATCTATTTCAAGTTGCAGTTGTGACTGTCGCTCTCAGTTAATACATTGTGCTTCAGGGATTACATCAGCATTCCCTTCAATAATGCTAATTATATCAAGCAATGTAATCTAATATCGGCCTCCATCAATCAGAATCATATACTATATTACTCTACATGAGTGTGTGGTTTCTATAAGCATAATTGCGTTAGCTACTGTCGCACTTTTTCAATTGTGGTTTCAGAGGCATTGTTGGGGTTAGTTGATTTGATTAAGTCTTTACACGATATGTTTGCGAACGTGTATATGTTGGTATTAACAATTACGTTGTATGTTGAATTTCAGTTAGAAAGAAAAACCTCAAAGGCTTTTTGGGTATTTTGTTTGAGATTCAACCTTTCTAAGAAATTCCGCTAAAATGTAATATAACAGAGGGGAAATTTGAGATTCCTATCATATCAGCAACGTACAAAACAGACCTCTTTCACGTTCATTTTAGTAAATTAAATTAACTAAAAACATTTCTGTTACATCTGTATATTTATATATATTTTTTGCTGTTTGTCTAAGTACGTACCTATTCCGATTATCGTTCACAGAAGTTTCTCTAAATTACTTCTATGATGTTTATGCTTCTATAATACAATTTTCATATTTATTACTAATTAGTTCTTGTATGAAATGCAGCAAGGGTAGCCACAATAATTTTAATACTTACGTTCAATAAGTAAAGGACCCTAAATATCTGGTATGGAACACCACACCCCCTTCCAACCTACAGTTAAATTAAAAAATTTAAATTAAAGAAATGAAATAATTTTAACAACATTTTTTTGGGATAATTATGCAACCTCTGATAAGTTAATTACGAAAATATGCAACATTGTAAAAACAAAAACAATAATCTAGGTCAAAGAGACGTTTAAAATTCATGTCTGACAGGGGTTAATAAACATTTGGATGCTAACTTATGGGTCTTATCAAAAATTGCATAGAACATAATTAATCGATATGTTTAAGGTTTATATCTAGGTATTTTCATATCTTTGAAATATGCAGCTGTTTAGAAGTATTTGATAAAAACCAAAAACGAACCCTAATAAATCTTCCCTCTCTGCCGTTGGATTTCTCCCAAAATATAATCAGCTCCAAGTCAAATGAAAACATGCTTAAATACAAATATTTGAAGTACGCAAGTATCTTCGTTCTGGAGTTGTCGTGGATACTAACAGACATCCACACACACAGAGACAGAGACATCCAGACATGGCAGATCTAGGCGTAACGTTGGGAAAAGTAGTAAAATGAGCTAATAAATCGATTTAGGAATAGTGAAAAAAATAGTCGATTGCATAACCTTCTATACCTATATATGTATATGTAGGTTGTAAGGTAAAAATTGTTGGTAATTCATGTAACTGTCTTCCAACTTTCATATACCGGGTGACCCAGAGGTCCAAAAAAGCCCCATAACTTGTTTACTATTTGAGATATTAATGTGAAAATCTTTTTTGTTTATGTTCAACATGCTAAAAACTATAGTTTTTTTTAATGGAACTAACTGCTCCTCTACTTTGATGTTATTGTTGGATTCTACACTAAATTACATGTTAAATTTATTAAGATCAGTTACACTTTATCTGTCATACTTTTTGATAGTTGTCAATTTTTACTTCAAAATTCGTAGATGCAGAGACTTCTTTAAAATATTTGGTGTGGAACACCACACGACCTTCCAACCTACAAAATGGAAATTAAAAGAAATGAAATAATTTTAATAATATTCTTTAGAATAATATATTTTTATATACTTTTATAATAAGCTCATCACGTAAATGTGCAACATTTTAAAAGCAAAAACAATAATCTATACCACACGTTTAAAACTTCTGGACAGACAGAGATTAGTAGACATCTAGATGCTAACTTAAAAATTAAAGAAATGAAATAATTTTAATTATAATTTATTTAACATAACTTTGCAACATCTGTCATACGTTCATAACGAAAACTGGAAACATTTTAAAATCAAAAACAGTAATCTATGTCAGAATGACGTTTAAAACTTCATTCCAGATAGACATAAATAATACGAGTTAACTTAAAAAAAAATTCCAAAGCCACCCGCTTGTATAAAATATCAATGATACAGTTTAAACATTTTCATTCATATTTAATTATTTTTAAACTTACCTTGCATTATATTAAGAAACTTTATAAGAAAAGTTACGTAAAATTAAATTTTCTTTAAAATATATGTCTGCACTTTATCTAATAAAATGAATCGTTATTCAGATATTGAAAAAAATTGAACTAACACTTAAATTTTACCTTAGGAATTTTTTTACCACAAAAATTATGCGCGGTATCTACAAATTGCGTAGATCATAATTAATCGACATGTTTAGAGTCTTTTCTGGGTATTTTTATATCTTTGAAATATGCAGCTGTCTCAGAAATATCTGATACAAACCAAAATCTTACCCTAATAACCCCCACACGCACTAATAACACACACACACATACACAAACACACACACACACACACACAAACACACACTCACACCACACACACACACACACACGCACGCACGCACGCACACACACACGCAGCACGCACGCACACGCACACGCACGCACGCACGCACACGCACACGCACGCACGCACGCACGCACGCACACGCACACGCACGCCACGCACCACGCACACGCACGCACGCACGCCACGCACGCACACGCCACGCACACGCACGCACGCACGCACGCACACGCACACGCACGCACGCACGCACGCACACGCACACGCACGCACGCACACGCACACGCACACGCACACGCACGCACGCACGCACGCACGACACGCACGCACACGCACGCACGCACACGCACGCACGCACGCACGCACACGCACGCACGCACACGCACACGACGCACGCACACACGCAGCACGCACGACACGCACCACGCACGCACGCACGCACGCACGCACGCAGCACGCACACCACACACACACACACACACACACACACACACAACACACAAACAACACACAAACACACAAACACACAAACACAAAACAAAACACACAAACACAAACACAAAACACACAAACACACAAACACACAAACACACAAACACAAAACACAAAACACAAACACACAAACACACAAACACACAAACACACAAACACACAAACACACAAACACACAACACACAAACACACAAAACACAACACACAAACACACAAACACACAAACACACACACACGCACACGCACGACGCAAGACGCTAGACGCACGACGCACGGCGCACGACGCACGACACGACGCACGACGCACGACGACGACGCACGACGCACGACGACGACGCACGACGCACGACGACAACGCACGACAACGCAAATGCAAATGCATAATGAAATGCATAACGCAAACGCATAAGCATAAGCATAATGCATAATGTAACGTAAAGCAATGATAATGCTACAATGTATAATGTAAATGCATAATGTATAATGATAAGATAAGATAATGTATAATGCATAGCATAATGTAAATGACAAGATAATGCATAATGAAATGATACATGTCAAATGATAATGTACATGAAATGCATAATGTATAATGTAATGCAACAAGCAAGCAAATGTATAATGTATAATGCATAATGAAATGATAATGTACACTAATGATAATGCATAGCTAAATGCATAATGCAAATGCAAATGATAATGATAATGATAAGCATAATGATAATGATAGCATAATGCATAATGTAAAGTATAATGATAATGATAATGCATAATGAACAATGCATAATGCAAATGCATAACGTATAATGATAAGCAAAGCAAAAATGCAAATGCACAAGCATAAGCATAAATGCATAAGCATAATGCATAAGACAACGCACAATGACATAATGCAAAGCAAAGCAAATGACAAGCAAAGCAAAGCACAATGAAAGCAACGCAAACGCAAACAACGCAAAGCACAAGCAAATGCACAAATGAAGCAAAGCAAACGCATAAGCAAATGTACAAGCAAACGCATAAGCAATAACGCACTAAGCACAACGCACAACGCAACACGCACACGCACACAACGCACACAACGCACACGCACAGCACACGCACACGCACACGCACACGCACACGCACGCAACACGCACACGCACACGCACACGCACACGAGCACACGCACACGCACACGCACACGCACACGCCACGCACCCACACGCACACGCAAACGCACACGTACATGCACACGCAAATGCACACGCAAACGCACACGTAGACACGCACACGCATCACGCACACGCACACGCACACGCACACGCGACACGCACACACACGCACGAAACGCACACGTACGCACAGAACACGCACAATGCACACGCAAACGCACACGAACACCACACCACACACACACACACACACACACACACAACACAACACACACACACACACACACACACACACACACACACACACACACACACACACACACACACAACACACACACAACACACACACACACACACACACACACAACAATCATGCCGATCTTGACGAAACTTGGCCAAAAGTCGTAAAATCAGTAAAAGATCAATTTAGCCATAGTGAAAAAAATCGATTGCATATCCTTCTAAATTTTATATATGTACGTTGGAAGGTAAAATCATAATTTCTAAACTATTAAAGATAATTTGACAAACTTATTTTGGTCAACTTTAAACTTTAATACATCGTTTTAAACAGCCAAGCAATTATTTTGGTGTTTCTTAACGCCCTCTGCGGTTTTCAAATATGGTCAATAAATCTTTTTTTAAATGGCATCCCTTGGATATTATGGCACTGATCGATAGCGTTTTTGACAAGCTTTCCAACGATTTTAATTGTCAAATGTAAACATCAAGAATAAGTAATAATTAATAATAGGAATATGTGCAAAACATCTTTTATAGCCGACGTTAAAAAATTTCACTGTTTTGTTCAATACAGATGTTCAGTCTGTTTACAAAAGGAAGCCTCAGGTGCGTTAACATTCCTTTATCAAACGAACGAAAAGCATTAGTTACTCTAATCTTCATATCCTCGACAATTGTTGGTCGAAAACGATATACTTGATCTTTAACAAACCCCTACAGAAAAAGTCAACTGCAGTTAAGTGGAGACCTGGCTGGCAGACCAATTGCCCTCCTCTGCCTATCTAACGATTTGGGTAAGTTTGGTTTAAAAATTGTCGAACAGTTTGATGGTAATGTATAGGCGCTCCGTCCTGAGGATAACATATTTATCCTTGTATTTAGATAAATATTTTGGAAAAGGATCAGAAGATCATTTGAAGAAACTCATATGTTATTCCGTCAACACATGATCAAGAAAATAAGGTTCAATCACTTGATTTAACATTCCGCCCCCACATTTAACGACCATCTGTTTTATCGTCTATAGTTCTCAACCAATGAGGATTCGCAGTGCTGTAATAACTCACACTGTGCAGATTAATAGATGCATTATTCTTAAAATTTGCTTTATCGCTGAATAAAATGCTTTTGTAACAATCATTGCTCATTAAATCGAGCATTAATTCCGAAAAACGAATCCGTGTTTGAAATACTGTTCTTGATACAATTCAAGATGATATGGGTGAAATTTGTTTTTAAAGTGAATCGAATAACACTACTTTGTGACATCTCTATTTCAGCTTCGATTTCTCCGAACTCAACTGCGGATATTATTTTGCATCAAAGAACTTCCAGTTCTTTGTCCTTGTCAATTCTGTGCCCTACTAACCTATTTTTGGGTAGGATACTTTTCCAGTACCTTTAAACCTATCCCTTAATTTTTGAAAAGCGACACTTTGCGGTACCAGTGCTTTAGGAAAATGATAAATTCTACTTGCCAATAGAATATTTCGATCCGCTTCACTAATGTAATATGCCATGTTTATCAACTCTTGGCGTAAACAATTCATTTTAATGATTTTGGTTGAGGCTGCAAGTATAAATTTTTTGACAAAGTCAAAGTTGATATATTGCCATCGCAGAGCTACTAGCCTACTCGAAAATTGCGTTGTTGTTAGAGAAAATTGCTTAAAATGCAGTTTTCTTACTCTATCACAGATGTTTACATTTGACCATACAAGTTTTATATCGTTGGAAAGCTTGTCAAAAAGCTACTGATTAGATCCATAACAAACTGGGCAAAAAATGAGTTAATGACCTCTTCACATGCTTTCTTAAAGTATAGAAAATTGACCAAAAAAGGCTAACAAATTATCTTTAATAGTTTAGAGGTCATGATTTTTAAACAAGTCCCTGCATCTACAAATTTTGAAATAAAATTGAAAATATGAAAAGCATGACATAAAGCATAACTGATCTTAAAATTTCAATAATAACATCAAAACAGGGCAGTTTCATTAAAAAACAACAATTTTACAGTTTTTCGAATTTTGGGACACCCTGTACGTAATAAAATTATTTTAGCTTTTGCTAAATAAAAGTAGCTACTATTAAAAAAATTTTCCGTTAATATATCAAATAGTAAAATAGTTGTTCATTTTTAACTGTGGGTCCCTTCTGGATGTGCCTGTCTGTATGCCTGTGTGTCTGTGTGTCCGTGTGTCTGTGTTCTGTGTGTCTATGTGTCTGTGTTTCTGGTGTCTGTGCGCCTTGTGTCTGTGGGTCTGTATGCCTGTGTGTCTGTGTCTGTGTGTCTGTGTGTCTTGTGCCTGTGTGTCTGTGTGTCTGTGTTGTGTGTCTTGTGTTGTGTTTGTGTTGTGTCTGTGTGTCTGTGTGTCTGTGTGTCTGTGTGTCTGTGTGTCTTGTGTCTGTGTGTCTGTGTGTTGTGTGTCTTGTGTTGTGTGTCTTGTGTCTGTGTGTCTGTGTGTCTGTGTTTGTGTCTGTGTGTCTTGTGTCTGTGTGTCTTGTGTCTTGTGTCTGTGTGTCTTGTGTCTGTGTCTGTGTGTCTGTGTGTCTGTGTGTCTGTTGTCTTGTGTCTGTGTGTCTGTGTGTCTGTGTGTCTGTGCCTGTCTGCGTGTTGTAATAAAAAGAAGGTTGTAACGTGTGTAATGTATTTTAAATAATAAAAGTAAGTTATAAAGTTAATGAAATAATAAATTCTCCAAAAATACTAACCTTACACCACTTATAATTGTGCCTTAGGCTCATGTCGGTAATTAATAGGGTGGATCATTAAAATGATTTGCATTACCACTTACCATCAATAATAAAGAATGTAAAAATTAATGAAGTTATCTCGGACGCCATTTGTTTTTTTAAACATCGGGACAATTAAACCGACTTTACAAAATGTAAATAATAATAACAATATGCAGACTATGTTAATTGAATATTAAATGTAATGATTAAATAATGAAGGTCTTAAAATTATGCTTAAAATAATAAATAAAACTACCTAAATACCTTAGAAATTTTGTACACAAACTTTTCTTTTGACAACCTCTGGTATCTAAATATGATTACGGAGAGGTTAACAAGATGAAGTCATTCTTACTTCATCATGGTGCAATCTTGACATAATGTTATCAGCCACACCCCAAACTGAATTTATCTTTAAAAATCCGTATAAATTTCTTCTTAAAACTTTTAAATCCACTTCTTATTGCATTATTTGAAGTTTTCCATTCAAAAAATTGCTTTCATAAAACGAAAAATGTACGCAACAATAAAATCAAATGCGTACTTAAGATTCAATTACGTTGTAAATTAATTAATGAAAACCTATAAGTAATGATAATGTATAATGCATAATGTAAATGATAATGTAAGTATAATGAAATGCATAAGCATAAACAATGCAAATGTATAATGCATAATGTATAATGATAATGATAATGTATAATGTATAATGCATAATGATATGCATAATGCATAATGTATAATGATAATGCATAATGCATAATGTAAACAATGCATAATGCATAAATGCATAATGTATAATGATAAATGCATAAATGTACAATGCATAATGCATAATGCATAATGCATAATGCATAATGATAATGCATAACGCATAATGCATAATGTAAACGCATAAGCAAATGCACAATGCACAAAACGCATATGTATAATGTACAATACAAGCACAATGCACTAATGCACAACGCATAATGCACAACACAAATGCAAGCAAATGCACAATGCAACTAAGCAAATGTACAATGCACAATGCATAATGTATAATCGCACTAAGCAAATGCACAATGCATAATGACAACTGCTACAACGCATAATGCACAACGACACAACGCATAACGCACAACGCACAAGCACACACACACGCACACGCACACGCACCACGCAACACGCATCACGCACACGCACACGCACGCACACGCACACGCACACGCACGCACACACGCACACGCAAACGCACACGTACATGCACACGACAATGCACACGCAAACGCACACGAACACGCACAGCCACGCACGCACACGCACACGCACACGCACGCACACACACGCACACGCAAACGCACACGTACGCACACGCAAATGCACACGCAAACGCACACGAACACGCACACGCTCACGCACACGCACACACGCACAACGCACACTTACAGCACAGCACCACGCACACACACACACACACACACAACACACACACACACACACACACACACACACACACACACACACACACACACACACACACACACACACACACACACACACACGCACACACACACACACACAACACACACACAAACACACACACAAACACACACGCACACACACACACACATCCAGACATCATAGCCGATCTTGACGAAACTTGGCCAAAAGTCGTAAAATCAGTAAAAAGATCAATTTAGCCATAGTGAAAAAAAATCGATTGCATATCCTTCTAAATTTATATATGTACGTTGGAAGGTAAAAATCATAATTTCTAAACTATTAAAGATAATTTGACAAACTTATTTTTGGTCAACTTTCTAAACCTTAATGCATCGTTTTAAACAGCCAACGAATTATTTTGGTTTTTTTCAACGCCTTCTGCGGTTTTTCAAATATGGTCAATAAATCTTTTTTTTTTAAATGGCATCCCTTGTATATTATGGCACTGATCGATAGCGTTTTTTGACAAGCTTTCCAACGATTTTAATTGTCAAATGTAAACATCAAGAATAAGTAATAATTAATAATAGGAATATGTGCAAAACATCTTTTATAGCCGACGTTAAAAAATTTCACTGTTTTGTTCAATACAGATGTTCAGTCTGTTTACAAAAGGAAGCCTCACGTGCGTTAACATTCCTTTATCAAACGAACGAAAAGCATTAGTTACTCTAATCTTCATATCCTCGACAATTGTTGGTCGAAAACGATATACTTGATCTTTAACAAACCCCTACAGAAAAAAGTCAACTGCAGTTAAGTCGGGAGACCTGGCTGGCAGACCAATTGCTCCTCCTCTGCCTATCTAACGATTTGGGTAAGTTTGGTTTAAAAATTGTCGAACAGTTTGATGGTAATGTATAGGCGCTCCGTCCTGAGGATACCACATATTTATCCTTGTATTTAGATAAATATTTTGAAAAGGATCAGAAGATCATTTTGAAGAAACTCATATGTTATTCCGTCAACACATGATCAAGAAAATAAGGTTCAATCACTTGATTTCCACATATTCCGCCCCACACATTTAACGACCATCTGTTTTATCGTCTATAGTTCTCATCCAATAAGGATTCGCAGTGCTGTAATAACTCACATTGTGCAGATTAATAGATGCATTATTCTTAAAATTTGCTTTATCGCTGAATAAAATGCTGTTTATAAAGCCACAATCATTGCTCATTAAATCGAGCATTAATTCCGAAAAACGAATCCGTGTTTGAAATACTGTTCTTGATACAATTCAAGATGATATGGGTGAAATTTGTGTTTTAAAGTGAATCGAATAACACTACTTTGTGACATCTCCATTTCGGCTTCGATTTCTCGCGAACTCAACTGCGGATATTATTTTAGTATCAAGAGAACTTCCAGTTCTTTGTCCTCGTCAATTCTGTGCCCTACTAACCTTTTTTTGGGTAGGATACTTTTCCAGTACCTTTAAACCTATCCTTTAATTTTTGAAAAGCGACACTTTGCGGTACCAGTGCTTTAGGAAATTTTTATGATAAATTCTACTTGCCAATAGAATATTTCGATCCGCTTCACTAATGTAATATGCCATGTTTATCAACTCTTGGCGTAAACAATTCATTTTAATGATTTTGGTTGAGGCTGCAAGTATAAATTTTTTTTGACAAAGTCAAAGTTGATGTATTGCCATCGCAGAGCTACTAGCCTAATCGAAAATTGCGTTGTTGTTATGAGAAAATTGCTTAAAATGCAGTTTTCTTACTCTATCAGCTTAGATGTTTACATTTGACCATACAAGTTTTATATCGTTGGAAAGCTTGTCAAAAAAGCTACTGATTAGATCCATAACAAACTGGGCATTAAAAAAATGAGTTAATGACCTCTTCACATGCTTTCTTAAAGTATAGAAAATTGACCAAAAAAAAAGGCTATCAAATTATCTTTAATAGTTTAGAGGTCATGATTTTTTAAACAAGTCCCTGCATCTACAAATTTTGAAATAAAAATTGAAAATATGAAAAAGCATGACAGATAAAGCATAACTGATCTTAAAAAATTTCAATAATAACATCAAAACAGGGCAGTTTCATTAAAAAAACAACAATTTTACAGTTTTTCGAATTTTGGGACACCCTGTACGTAATAAAAATTATTTTTAGCTTTTGCTAAATAAAAGTAGCTACTATTAAAAAAAATTTTCACGTTAATATATCAAATAGTAAAATAGTTGTTGGGCATTTTTGTAACTGTGGGTCCATTCTGGATGTGCCTGAATGCCTGTGTGTCTGTGTGTCCGTGTGTCTGTGTGTCTGTGTGTCTGTGTGTCTGTGTTTCTGCGTCTCTGTGTGCCTGTGTGTCTGTGTGTCTGTGTGTCTGTATGCCTGTGTGTCTGTGTGTCTGTGTGTCTGTGGCTCTGTGTGTCTGTGTGTCTGTGTGTCTGTGTGTCTGTGTGTCTGTGTGTCTGTGTGTCTGTGTGTCTGTGTGTCTGTGTGTCTGTGTGTCTGTGTGTGTTGTGTGTCTGTGTGTCTGTGTGTCTGTGTGTCTGTGTGTCTGTGTCTGTGTGTCTGTGTGTCTGTGTCTGTGTCTGTGTGTCTGTCTGTGTCTGTGTGTCTGTGTGTCTGTGTGTCTGTGCTGTGTCTGTGTGTCTGTGTGCCTGTGTGTGTGCCTGTCTGCGTGTTGTAATAAAAAGAAGGTTGTAACGTGTGTAGGTATGTGTAATTTTAAATAATAAGAAGTAAGTTATAAAGTTAATGAAATAATAAATTCTCCAAAAAATACTAACCTTACACCACTTATAATTGTGCCTTAGGCTCATGTCGGTAGATTAATAGGGAGGATCATTAAAATGATTTGCTTAATTACCACTTACCATCAATAATAAAGAATGTAAAAAATTAATGAAGTTATCTCGGACGCCAGATTGTTTTTTTTTAACATCGGGACAATTAAACCGACTTTACAAAAATGTAAATAATAATAACAATATGCAGACTATGTTAATTGAATATTAAATGTAATGATTAAATAATGAAGGTCTTAAAATTATGCTTAAAATAATAAATAAAACTACCTAAATACCTTAGAAATTTTTGTACACAAACTTTTCTCTCCGTAATCATATTTAGATACCAGAGGTTGTCAACCTCTGGTATCTAAATATGATTACGGAGAGGTTAACAAGATGAAGTCATTCTTACTTCATCATGGTGCAATCTTGACATAATGTTATCAGCCACACCCCAAACTGAATTTATCTTTAAAAAATCCGTATAAATTTCTCCTTAAAACTTTTAAATCCACTTCTTATTGCATTATTTCGAAGTTTTCCATTCAAAAAAAATTGCTTTCATAAAACGAAAAATGTACGCAACAATAAAATCAAATGCGTACTTAAGATTCAATTACGTTGTAAATTGAATTAATGAAAAACGTGTAATTAAAGTAAAAATGGTATAAAAAATACGGAAAGAAAACGTAAAGAAAACGCCTAAAAGGAACAAAATGCTTTAATTTTATGTAAATGTATTAAAAATATATCTTACCACCAAATTGATGACGCTTTCACATAAATTTAGGTAAAAATCAAAAAGAAACAGCTTTCTGATTCGACATTAAAACAGGAAGTGATAATGATGGAGGCTTTCGAAGTAGATGAAGCAGTTCTGCGCACATGATATGAACAGAATACTTAACGCAGACGCGTTATGTATCAGATAACAAATGAATACAAATTGAAAGCAGGATTATAGATATGCAAATTAAGTTGCCTACCTCATACCCATATCTCATTAATTAAAATTTTCTTGAATTTATAACTAAGTGAAGGAAAGATCCTAAATTGAGGTATATTTTATACAACACGAAAAAGGGTTGTTACAGTGTCTGCGTGTCTCTGTGTCTGTGTGTCTGTGTGTCTTGTGTCTGTGTCTGTGTGTCTGTGTGTCTACAACACGAAAAAGGGTTGTTACAGTGTCTGCGTGTCTCTGTGTCTGTGTGTCTGTGTGTCTGTGTGTCTGTGTGTCTGTGTGTCTGTGTGTCCGTGTGTCCGTGTCCGTGTCCGTGTGTCCGTGTGTCCGTGTGTCTGTGTCCGTGTGTCCGTGTGTCCGTGTGTCCGTGTGTCCGTGTGTCCGTGTGTCCGTGTGTCCGTGTGTCCGTGTGTCCGTGTGTCCGTGTGTCCGTGTGTCCGTGTGTCCGTGTGTCCGTGTGTCCGTCTGTCCGTGTGTCCGTGCCGTGTCCGTGTGTCCGTGTGTCCGTGTGTCCGTGTCCGTGTCCGTGTCGTCCGTGTGTCCGTGTGTCCGTGTGTCCGTGTGTCCGTGTGTCCGTGTGTCCGTGTGTCCGTGTCCGTGTCCGTGTGTCCGTGTGTCCGTGTGTCCGTGTGTCCGTGTGTCCGTGTGTCCGTGTGTCCGTGGTCCGTGTCGTCCGTGTGTCCGTGTCGTCCGTGTGTCCGTGTGTCCGTGCCGTCCGTGGTCCGTGTGTCCTGTGTCCGTGCGTGTCGTGGTCCGTGCGTCCGTGTCGTCCGTGTGTCCGTGTCGTCCGTGCGGTCCGTGGTCCGTGCGTCCGTGTGTCGTGCGTCCGTGCGTCCGTGCGTCCGTGCGTCCGTGCGTCCGTGCGTCGTGCGTCGTGCGTCCGTGCGTCCGTGCGTCCTGCGCCGATGCGTCCGCGCGTCTGTGCCTCCGTGCGTCCGTGCGTCCTTGCGTCCGAGCGTCCGTGCGTCCGTGCGTCCGTGCGTCGTACCGTGCGTCCGTGCGTCCGTGCGCCCGTGCGTCCGTGCGTCCGTGCGTCCGTGCGTCCGTGTGCGTCCGTGCGTCCGTGTGCGTCCGTGCGTCCGTGCGTCCGTGCGTCCGTTCGTCCGTGTGTCCGTGCGTCCGTGTGTTTTGTTCTGGACAAAACTTGAGTTGATTTACGATGCCAAAAATAAAAATAAGGGACGCATGGTTTAACGATGAAAATAAAGGCATTTTTGCTTTTGACCAAGCTGAACGAGGGAAGGTGTTCTGTCGAGGATGCAATAAATCCGTAAAGGTTAAATTTTTTAATATTTCGTAAATTTTAATTCTTTTAGATTTTATGTACCAAAAAGTCTCATTTCGACCAACATAAAAAGACAAGTATACACCAGGAGAGGCTAAAAACAAATAGTAGGCAACTGTTAATTTCTGAATCCACAGAATCAATTGAAAAGAATATATTCGCTTTAGATCTATGTTCAGCATTGGTAGCTGCAAATATACCTTGGGCTAAACTGGACTGCTCACAGTATAGGGTTTTTTTAGAAAAGTACTGCAATCGACATATCCCTGATCGAACTACACTTAGCAAAACGTACCTACCAAAATGTTATGTAAATGTAAGAAACATTACATAAATTTTTCAGTCAATTTATTATTTTAATATTGAGTATTTGAGTAATTTTAGTGTACTGAAAACATAAGAGCAGATATTGGTAACAGCGATATCTGGATATGCGTGAACGAAACCACCGATAGAACTGGCCGTTATATTGCCAATTCAATTGTTGGCAAAATTACAGATGAATGTGGAAGTACTGCACATCTACTGGCTTGTAAAGTTCTTGAAAAGACAAATCATGCAACTGTTGCTCGTTTTATGAACGATTGCCTTTGTAAGATTTATTTATCATTATTTACATGTGTTTTCAACAAATAATTTGCAGTGTTATTATGTCCATCTGGTGTACATTATTCAAAAGTAAGTCTTTTGGTATTTTATCCAAAAATTTTACATTTTATATGTTTGGCACATGCTTTAAATCGTGTTTGTGAAGTTATACGTGAAGAATACAGTGATGTTAATTGCACACTGCAAGGAGCACTTACCAACAGTCGCTTTGCGTCCAGAACCCACGATAACCAGATGGGGCACCTGGCTACGAGCAGCGGTTTTCTATTGTGAACACTATGATTCACTTAAACAGGTATACCTAAAATATTGGCGGTGTTAAAAAATCTTAGATTATAGTTTGATGAATAATCTAGGTTGTAATGGACTTTAATCTAACGGATGCTGCCGCTATTAAGAATTCACAAAAATTATTTACTATACCCACAGTGCAGGAAGATCTTATTTACATAAGTACTCATTTTAAAATTATTGAAGAAAGTATAACTAAACTAGAAGCTCGGGGATTACCTTTAACAGAGTCAATGGACATTTTCACCAAAGTGTATACCAATTTAAGGCATCGTCTGGAAGAGTTGCTAAAAAAGCATCGGACAAATTAAATCAAGTCATTGCTAAAAATCCAAGCTATGAAACTGTATATAGTCTGTATAAAATATTTTCGGGAGAAAAAGTATCTGTTGACAAACCTAAAAATAAAATTGCTGTTTGTGAGGCCCCAAATTTTAAATATATTCGCGTCACTTCATATGACGTAGAGCGCTCTTTTTCACTTCGTCACAATTTAAACCCTGAAAATATTGAAAATATAATTGTGTGCTACAGCAGCAGTAAAGTGTATTACTGAAAAATTATGTATTTACTTACCTATTAGAGGTATTTTAGTTTTGTAAATAGAGGAGCTTGTAGTTTTTTAACATGCAATAAATTTTACCTTTGTTCATTCAAATTTGTTTGAACTATTTCACCTAAAACGTAAATTTTGTATCCTAAGACGCATTTTTTTTCTGCCTTAACGCCTAGCTATTTTCAATAATAATAACACGTAATTGAGCGGCAAACAAATTCCTAAGGTAGAATTTAAGTGTTAGTTAAAATTTTTTCATTATCTGAATAACGATTAATTCTATAAGAAAAGGTCTAGACGAATCTTTTAAAGAAAATTTAATTTTACATAAATTTTCTTAATAAATTTTTTTAATATAAAGAGAAATAAATATCAAAATTAAATAAATATGATTGAAAGTGCTGAAGCTGTATTGTCGATATTTTTATAGAAGCGGGCGGCTTTGGAATTTTTTTACGTTGACATGTATTTATGTCTATATATCTGACATGAAGTTTTAAACGTCATTCTGACATATATTATTGTTTTTGTTTGTACAATGTTGCCTGTTTTCCTTATAAACGTGTAAACTAGAGGTTGCATAGTTCAAATTAGCATCTAGATGTCTATTAACCCCTGTCTGTCATGAAGTTTTATACGGCGATTCAGTAGTAAAAGGTCTAACCATGTTTCAATTATCTATGATTCCCGTTTATAAAAAAAGCCGACAATTATCGACCTATCACAACTGTCCTTGTAGTCAGCAAAGATTTCGAATAAATTCTCAAAGACCAAATGAATACTTTGAAAAAAATAACTTATGTAACAGAAATCCTCTCTTTGGGAACTTATTAAGGTATTCGACTGAATAAATAGTGACTCGTTAGCTGTAAAACTAGGTTATTACTGTTTTGACCAAATCTCTACTAATCCACTATTGTCTTACCTAACAGAAAGATTCCAGATAGTCAGATGCAACAATTTACGGTCACAGAAATTGAAAGTAAGCTGTGTATTGTCACAATGGTCCATAAGGGTTTCCATTTTAATCATCATATTTATAAATTACCTATTTCAAAGCGTGGCTACTGACAAGTTGATACTCTACGCTGATGACGCTACCGCAATTAATATCAGTAATGATATTGAATCTGTACAATCAAAATGTGATATTTCTAACACCCAAATGAATAATTGGTTGGCTATTAATATGCTAGTGCTCAACCTTAATAAAACCCAAAAAATGTGGCCTTCTCTGAGAAACTTGGACGGTATCGAAAATTCAGTCAATGTGAACTTGTTATGAGTGATTGACCCTAATCTGACGTGGCATGCTTACATAAACTATGTTGCAAGTAAACTCACTAAACAACTTTGTCTCATTAAAGTTTAAAGAAAAATTTTCCCTTAAGAGGCTAATGATGTTCTACTATGGTACTTTTAGTAGTGTATTGTCTTATGCAATTACCATTTGGAGTGACTGTTATGCTGAAAAACGGCTGTTTTCAATCCAGCGTCATGCTGTCAGAGTACTACATAATTTAACTTAAAGGCAGGACTGTAACACTTCCGTCGTTTTTTATACTCCATTCGATAGTATACGTATTTAGTCAAAATCATCTTGTTGACCGTACGCACAGTCACTGCCATGTTACACGAAATAAAAATAAATTATACTTGCCCTTTAAAAGACTTAACAAAACACAATCAGGATGCAAATATATCTGTTATACATTAATAATAACCACTTTCCGAATACTTGGAAAGATTTTAGTTTCATGTTGTTTAAAAAACAGTCAAAGAATGTCTCTTTGATCAAGCGTTTTATAATTCTAATTTTAGTCGTGTTTTTACTCTAAATCCTTACAGGTACCTTGTGATTTGAACGTGATGAATGTGACAAATGTAAATACTATGTACCCTAACATGGAAAAAATTATTATTATTATTATTAATATTATTATTATTATTATTACTATTATCATTATTATTATTATTATTACCATTTTTTTTTATATGTATAAGCACATCGACTGCCGTGGTCTTTAGTGCTATTTACTATTCGTATTTAGTTACTATAATTTATTGTACATATTTATTGCTTTCAGGAACTGTATTGTGTTTCTGATACGCGCACTGCATTTTAAGTTATCTCTAAGATTGCCAGAGATATAGAACAGGTTCCGTATCCAGGTGAACGTTACTCAGTTACATATTATGTGTTCAACGGTTAGCTGTGTTTGGCATTGCATGTAGATTGGGCGGGGTGTTTTTGATATCAAGTAACTGTGCGTTAACGATGTGTGACCTATTCTAATTCTGTGAATAATGCTACACTCTTTTCTAGTTAGGTTCTTTGGAGCTTCCAATTTTATAACAGATGGATGGATAGTTTTCAATTGGGTGTTGCATCTTGTCCAGTTTTGTTGCCATAATTCGTTTAATTTATTTTCAAGTAACGTAGAAAAGTTATTATAGTTGGTAATCCCGATGCTTTCATTCACGTCTATCGCTGCTGCTTTGCGGGCAGCTTTATCTGCAAGTTCATTTCCCTCGATCTTACTATGGCTCGGGACCCATAAGAATTCTATTGTGTATTATAAATCTGTAAGGTATTTGATCGTAGAAATAATGTATTGTACTACAGGGTCTGTTGAGTATGGATTTTGGATGCTGGTTAGAGAGCTGTGCGAGTCACTGACAATAAGGAATTTATGGTTGTTGGTAGATAATTCGCAGTAGCGCCTGCCATATACAGTACAATTCAGCAGTGTATATTGAAGTGTTTGGTGGCATAGTCCAGCTGTGCTCACTGCCATTGACTGAGAATGCACAGCCCACACCCGTACTTGTTTTTGACCCATCCGTGTATAATATTATGTGGTATATATATTTGTATGTCATTTATAATTTTAAAACACGATACTAGCCAGGGTGAAATTTCTAGTGGTCCAAGTGGGAGCATGGGTGGGAGTTGCCCTATAAGTTCTAGTGATTTTTTTACACTATACCATAATGCGCTTATGTAGTCTTTTTTCGAATCGGGATGGTATATCATTATGAAATAGAATATTGTAGTTTGGGAGAACTTTAATTTTAGATGCATACATTAAGAGCTTTTTTGTTCTATGTAGAGGTAAGGGTAGAATACCAGTTTCACACATTAGACTCTCCCTTGGACTAGTATAATGTGCGCCTATTGAATACCTTATTGCAGCATTTTGTATTATTTATAAAGGCTTTAAAATACTTTTTGAAGCCGATGAATATGCTTCGCAGCCGTAATCTATTTTTAACTGAACTGTCTGTTTATAGACTCGTTAAACAATTTTAGGATCTGCTCCCCTCTTGAGACTTGACATTGCTCTTATAACGTTAAGAGCTACCTTGCACCGTACTATCAATTTATTTATATGTTCCTTCCATGTAAACATGGAATCAAGTGTTAAACCTAAGAACACTCCTGAGTTTTTATCCTGAACATTATTATTTTTTAAGGCCAGAACTGGACCGTAATGTGGTCTTCTCGATACTATTATTATTCTTATTATTATTATTATTATTATTATTTTTTTTTTTTTTAAGACATTCAACTACTAAGGTCATTTCGTCTTAAAAACTCACCAATATAACTTCAATCTATTTCAATATCTATATATTCTGGTACATATTTATTGACCTTAGAAACTGTAATGTGTTTCTTATCCTTTCTTCGCACTGCAGGTTTTCTTGCAAGTCACGTTGTATGGAATGTAACATCCTTTTATTATTGTAGGCCAAGCAATCACAGATTATGTGTTTTACGGTGAGTATCTCATGACATAGCTCACACATAGGTGCAGGGTTACCTTGTACCAGATGCTCATGCGTAATTTTGCTGTGTCCAATCCTTAAGCGATGCGTTTTCACCATGTCTCGATATGTTTTTATATGGAACATTCCTTTCACAAGCTTTTTGATTATTGTTGTTGGTGTTAGTAGCTTCCCATTTCTGTTGCCATGCATCCATTGTTTTTGTTTCAGATACGTTATAACGTCATTTACATCTATCTTGCTCTCTTGTACTGGTTGGGCTGCAGCTTCTCGTGCTGAATTATTTGCTAGTTCATTTCCAATTATACCCTTGTGACCTGGTATCCATATAAATACAACGGGAATGCCAGTATCTTCCAAATGACGTAATGCTGATTGTATCTTCTTAGTTAGGGCATTTTCAGAGTAGATTTCTGGTAAGAGTACATTTATATTGTCACTTGCAATAATATATTGCCTTTTTTCAAGTATTGACGCACAGTATAGAAGAGCTTGCCAAACAGCATACTTTTCTGCAAAGCTGACACTAGATTCCTGATGTAAAACCCACTTCTGTGACATATTTTTGGTGATAATCGAGCATCCCACGCCACGATCGCTTTTTGATCCATCCGTATAGATTATGACGTAATTCTTATATTCATTACATATATTAGTAAATGTTTCTTGATAAAGCTTGTGAGGGGTGTTCTTTTTATTCAAATATATCAGATTTTTTCTTATATGTATTTCAGGCAGTATCCACGGTTCCAGTTCCGACACAGAGTTACTGAATAGACGGGGAATAATAATGTTTTCATGCATTAAGTGTTCCGAGCATCTTATTGCAGCTGGTCTGGTGATGGTTGGTCGTAGTTGATATGTATCGTTATCTAATTCTATAATTACATTGTTTGGGTGATTTGGTATCGATTTAATTTTACTGATGTATTTCATTAATATCAACTTTCTTCTCATGTCTAGTGATGATAAGCCTGACTCGCAGTAGATACTCTCAACAGGGCTGGTTGGAAAAGCACCAATAGAGTATCTAATTGCGCTGTTATGTATTTTATCAAGTATTGATATCATAGATTTGCGCGCAGATGAGTACACAACACACCCATAATCAATACGAGATAGAACCAATGATTGGTAGATCCTTAATAAAATGTTAGGTTCGGATCCCCATTTCGTGTTTGCTAACACTTTTATAACATTAAGGCGTTTTAGGCATCCATTTTTTAAGTTTTCGATATGTGTCGACCAAGAGAGACGTCGGTCAAAAGTTAAACCCAGGAATTTCACTGAATCTGCACATCTTATCGGATTACCTTTTGTGTATAAAATTGGGTCATAGTGTGGTGTTCTTAGCCTACAGAAATGCATAGATTTTGTTTTTTCCACCGAGAAGCTAAACCCCACATCATGACCGTTTTGAATATCTTCAATCCACGGCCAATTGCATTTTACGTTTAACATCCCTCATGTCTTTGCCTGAACAAAAAATTGCAACATCATCTACGTACATGCACTTCGTTATTGAGTTACTGACATTTTGTGTTAACTCATTATTATTATTATTATTATTATTATTATTATTATTATTATTATTATTATTATTATTATTATTATTATTATTATTACTATTATTATTTGTTGTTGTATTATAGCGCGTCGAGATCTTGGGTCATTGGCGCTTCCAGTGTTGATTTTATTTATTTTAACAAATTTGTGTTCCTAACGTAAGATAATAGTTTTTTTTTTATTTTCGCCGAGTCATTGCATAGTATAGTTGCTACACTTTGCCCGAGACTGTTTCGTTGTCGTTCATTGCTAAATAAGGGATAGTCTACCATCAAGTGACTTACTGTAATAGGCACATTACACTCGCTATATTTGGGTAGGTCGTTTCCCGTAAGGTAATGTTCAGAGGTAATTTTAGTGTGCCCTATGCGTAGTCTGGTTAGTGTTACTTGCTCTTCTCGTGATACATTTTTAAGGATTTCCCAGCGCTATACCGATAGTTTTATTTGTCTAAGGAATGTATCCGATCTGTCCCACTCTCTTTGCCAAGATTTTGTTAGTACAGAAATTATTTGTTTTGCAGTCTCTTCGTACGTATATGGTTTGGCTTCTATTATGCCTTCCTTTTCATCTGTTCTGATTGCAGTGTCGTAAGCTACGCACATATTGTTTAGTTGTTTATAGTCAGTTACTATCATGAAAGTAACTACCTTTGAGGGTTTGTGTATTTCTTGTAGCAGTGAAAGAATCAGTCGGTCCATGGGATATGTTGTAAATTTATTCATAACGCGTCGACCGGCTATTTTGGATTTGCTTATGATCAGGTTTTTTGCAGACTGGCGGGAGATGTAGCAATACAGTAGTGCTGATACATCGAGTACACTTCTGCCATTATATCTGAGCTTTCTGGAGGGAGAGACCAGGAGTCGAGATAAATCGCACTAATAACACCTTTTTCAGTTTTGATTCCTAACGCATATAGTACAGTTGTATTGGAATACTGGTTTATGTTAATTTTATTTGATGAATTTATCATAATCGGTATTCTTATTTTCCACGGTGGTACTTCAAGATTATTAGATTTTAAAATTGTAGGCAACCTAATCTGATATTTCTCAAGCACCTCGTGCGCTCGTATTCTAACTGGTCTAGTTATGGTGGGGTATTCTTCGTATGTGTGCCTTTTTTTAAACAAGATGTTATGGTTTGGATGCCACGGTTGTGCTTTTATGCGCACTAAATAGCAAAGCAACGTTCTCTCTCTTCTTTTTTCAAGGGAAGGTACTCCTGCAATAAGGCTCCTGTGCAATACCTTAATCCAAAGTGAAATACGCTATTGATGCCGTCGAGGGTACTTTTCATGGCCGAGGCGTATACTATACAATCATAATCAATACGACTCAAAACCATTTCTTTAAATACCTTCAGAAGAGTTTCCCTATCTACGCCTGACTTGGTGCCAGCCAAACATCGCATCATATTTAGAGTACGACGACACTTAAGTAACTTGCCATCTATCTGTAGGTGCCATCGTAAAGTACCATGTAAAATTAGCCCCAAGTATCGAACGATTTGTATACACGTTATGCGGGTGTCACCTATATAGATTTTAGGGTCAGCGTGAGGGCGCCTAAGTCTGCAAAAGTGAATACAAGCTGTTTCCTCCTGAGATAGTCTAGAGCCAGCACTTTCCAAATTTCTTAGGACGATGTTAATTACTATTTGTAGATGTGAACTCACTTCATGTATTGTTTGACCTTCAACATATATAGATAAATCAACGTATAAACATCTCCCGATTTCTTGGGGCATGTTTGCCAATATGTTATTAATGGCTATTGCAAATAGGGTAACGCTTAATGTCGATCCTTGTGGTACACCATTTTTGAGATTACGCGAAGATGAAAAGGTATTTTCTATTCTTACCCTAAAGCCGCGTTTTGATAAGAAGGCTTTGATAACTTTAAGAAGGTTACCACGGAATCCCCAACTATATAAGTTCTTTAATATACCGTACCTCCAAGTCATGTCATATGCCTTTTGAATATCCAAAAATGCCGCTACCAAGTGAGATCTTTCTCTGCATGTGTCTTGTATAGCGTTCTCTAGCCGACCATACTTGGTTATATAGATTTCAAAGGAACGTTTTTAGCCCAGAGTTTAGATGTTTTATGAAATCGTAGCTGATATTGTCCTGGCCCACTGGAAATGACTACGTTTTTTATTGCATAATTTAATTTAGACTTAGAAAATGGTGAAGTATAATCTAACATGTGATCCGTGGCAAAATCTCTCTCAATCTCTCTCTGAGTTTTGATTACCAAGAAAGTTCTTTCATAATTATCATTACTCCTGGCCGACTCAAATTGGGTGTCCATTGTCTCACGAATATTAGGCGTCATGGTGATGGATGTATTTTCTACAACTAGTTGCCTGATAGTTATACTTTGGCCGGTGCCACTTGTAGCCTTAACTTTCCTCCAGGTTTCCGGAGCTGATGAACTAGAGGTAAGTGTGTTCACGTACTGCTTCCACGATTCCCTCCTACTTTCGAGTATTACTCGTCGAGTGACAGCTCACACCTTTTTGAAATGAGTTAAACTTGTTGGTGTTAGATTTCTACGGAACGGGTTAAATGCCTATTTTTTGTTTTTTTATCGCAGATGCTACTTTTTCACACCACCAAGGCAGACCACCTTTACGGGGTTTTCCGCTACTTGCAGGAACATATTTGGAAGCTGCGTTAAGAGAAGAGACCATTAAAGAGATGTCAGCTGCTATGGACTGTGATCTAAGAGTGAATGAAAGATATTCTTAGTAAAGTGACCAATTTACTTTATTTACAATCCATCTTCTAGGAAAAGGATCGTGCTTGTCCTAACGGCAGTTGTGTGAGATGGTAATGGGAAAATGATCGCTATCGTAAAGGTGGTCCTTGGTTTTACAAGTAAGCTGTGGTGCTACAGCAGGAGTTACCACCCTCGAGCTGCAAGGTGAGTTACCAATCCAGTATTTAATAAAAATAATCATTCTCTCTCAATTAAGGTTTCAAAAAGGCGGCCTCTAGAATCTTTGCAAACAGTAAGCGCTATTGGGTAGGTTGTGCGAACTGCCACTGCCTGAAGTGGAGAGTCTGTGTTTATAGCAGTTGTTTTAATTCCGTTTCCAATAAGTATTGCAACGCCTCCACAGGAACGGACGTCATGTAGAAAGTATTTTCTATAAATTTGGAATCCTTTTAGTTTATAAGGTTGATCTGACTTTAAATGGATCTCTTGTAGACAAATAAATAATGGGGAAAATCCCTTATTAATAGTTTTAAATTGCAGTACCGATTAAGTATACCGTTACAGTTCCACTGCAATATGAAGGTATGCATTTTGAGTTTTAGGGTTACCAAACATATCAGCGACTAGAAGGGATACATAACAAATATTGTATAAGTAAAACAAAACAAATAAATGTCTAGACAAATAAAATGACTAGATAAATAAATATAAAAATGGCTAGACAAATAAAAGGATAACATGGCTAGATACATAAAAAATAGCTATCACAGTTATCACTTTAATCTAAGATGAATCACTAGATCTATTTAGGTGGTTTCCGGGGTTTTCCTTTCGGACACCCTTTACCCCTTCTTCGGAGGTTTTCTATCTCTGCTTGTTAATGACGATAGAGAGTCTCTACCATCACTGGAGGAGTAGATTTCATCTACACCTCTTTTTCGAACGTCTGATGGGCTTTCAGTTTGGGGAGTTACGGAACGATTACCGGGTGCTATAAAGCTCGGGACTTGTAACGTAGTAGGAGGCTGTTCTACATTATCTGTACTTTTGGAAATAAATGGTTTAATGGCTTCTACCATTAGACGAACTAACTCTTTTGCCAATGTTGGGATATCAAATGTTAGTTGTTTATCCCTGGTGGCAGTTGCGTAACTGACTCCTAACGTTGGTGTTGGTACGTAATTTTTTCCCTAACCTTTATGTCGTGTATTGGTGCTTCCGTTTCATGTTTACGGCATTGGGTGGATCTGTCTGAATGAGGGCCGTTGCAATTTACACATGCTATAGGGTCCTCACATCTGCCCCCTTCATGCAATTTCTTGCCACAAACACACACTTGTGGTAATTGACAATTTAGAGATGCATAAGCAAACTGTTGACAATTGAAACATCTCAGTGGCGGAGGTACATATAAACGTACATTCAGCGAATAGAACGCTACTTTGATTGTTTTGGGAGTAGTTGGAGAATTTAATGTGAGCACATGCACAGGACTGTCCCCTAATATTCCATCTTTCTTTGACTTCAATCTGCGCACTTCAATTACTCCCTGCGAATTAAGTTCTGCAAATATCTCATTTTAAGAACAATTCAGCAGATCTTGACAATAGATTACAGACTTGGATATGTTCAGCGTTTTATGAGGGATTGCTTCAATGTGATAACCTAAGAATGTGTTACTTTGCAATATACATTTTGCTTGGTTAACGGATGCAGATTCCACTAAAAGACCTTCTGTAGTTTTCCTTACCATTTTCACCGTACCAAACTGCCCATATATGCCTTTACTAATAACGAACGGGCTGACCTTATCAAAATTAACAAACTGTTCATTTGACTTCCTTTTAATGAGCAAGAAGCGGGTGACCTTTTCTTGGCTCGTTTTGTTTACAGTTTTTTTTTGTTGGACCTGCACCAACGTCCATGATTTGGGATATGGTTTTTTGATATGGGTCCACCGAAACCTTTAAGCGTGGATTTGAGGGACTCATAATGATCCCACGAGTTGTGATTAAGAAAAGTCGATTACAACAGTACGCCCATACTATAGCGAGGTATTTATACTGTAGGGGGCGCCTCCTCCCCCACAGGCCTTTCAACGCTAGCGATCAGGGTCCCCATGGCCACGCTCAGGCTTCCCCGCGCGCAATTCCTTCAGTAACTAAAACTGCCAAACGACCTTGGGATTGGGGGATTTTCTATAGAGGTTACCTTCCTCGCAATCCAGACGGTAAAGCCAAGACCACCGACCGCTAGCTGTACGATGTTCCCTAGCCACGCCCTGCTAGAGTTTCTAAAGTAAAGTTCGCGGTTGCGGTATTAGGAGACGGCTAGCGCTCAGCTGCCTCCAGCTAGGACATCCTGGGATAGCCACACCCGTATGCGCTTTTGACGGTGCATGTCCTGGGAAGAGTAGAGAGAAAAGGAAAAGGTCTCTCAGCTTTCGGTGGGAGCCTCAAGAGAACAAGAGTTGGAACGAGGGTGCTCCGACAGAAAAGAGTTAAAGTAAGGGAATCGACTTAAGACCAATATAAGAAGTGTACTTCCAGCTCGGGGGACGCAGGGTTGCTATCCCTGTCCTGCTTAGATACAAGGCCCCACGTGGACTGGCCCGTGACACCGTACCCTCTAGAGCTAACGCTGGCGGTTTACCGCCATATTTCGGTGTTGGCCTTGCATCACTTACGTTCATTTGCAAGGTTATTCCCCTATCCGCTACCTGGGACGCCGCTAGGAATTATTATTATTAATATTATTATTATTATTATTATTATTATTATTATTATTTTAGAATTTTACCAATTTGTTTAATTTTTATCTTACGAACATAAGAACTACTTCCAATTACCAACATCACCAACAACCCCGTCTCCCACAGTGTATCCATTTAAATCGGACGAAAATAGGAGAAAAGTCTTTCGTAGTATGCAAATAGCTAATTGAGTTCTAATATATCATATATTAGGTTAAAATTATGACGCTCATAGAAGGACGGATATTTCATTTCAGTATGGGAACCGCAAACCAGATATTCGAGCTCCCTTTAGATTAATTTGACTACAGATAACCAGGACTACTTTCTTAAGCGAACATTCAGTAGAATTACCATCCGATTTGATTGACGTTAGAGAAAGTAATTTGAGCGTGGAGAACTGAAAACCAATATTCTAGTGGTCGTCTCTATAAATAGCCGAGAGTAGCTTGTCTATATTTCTTTCGTATACACTGAAATGGTACAGTTTGTGGAAAGTTTTACTATATAAGTTTAAAAATTGCTTATATGAAATTTCATGAAAACCCAAAGGTTCTGCCTGTTTAGAATACTTATTTCTTTTATTTACTGGTCATGTCTTATACATTTTAAACACCAAATTTGTTGGTGATTCTAAATTTTACTAATACCATGGTGGGTTTGAAGCTTTTGCAACAACGTTATCAGCGACGAATATTCAGTCGAATTTTAAAAGTTACTTGGCAGATTTAGAGTATTTTAATAATCAGAGGTGGTTAGTGTTTTTTTGAAAAAGCCAAAAGTATTGTAACCGGCTGGTAGCCACACTTCCACAGGAATGCTACTGAAAACAAAGAAAGCGAACTTAAAAGTTGTGTAGATTACGATTATTCATAATTATGAATTCATATTGTACATTTTATACATCTGATGAGCATTTTTATTTATACCTTATTTTCATTACAAAACTTTTTGGTATATTTAATGGCAGTTGATGTCTCAACTTCGTACATAAATTCTTAAAATTGACTTTAAATTTGTAAGATGCGATAATCATTGCATAACGTCTAAAAATCTTAGTTAATACCAAAGTAAATAACAGTTACATAAATTTAGAAAACACCAAAGCTAAGCAATGCTACAGGAAGTTTACATGTATAAAAATGTTTCGTAAACTTTGTTTAGTTTTACTTTCTTTTGTACCTTTATGAGATATACACAATATTCGTAAATATGCTTACAGATTTTTATATAGGTCAAGGTTAATAATTAAGTAAACATTAATTAACTAGAAAGGTACTACTGTTATTACGCAACTATCAGCTCTATTACTCTGCGAATGAATTGTAACAACCCAGTTACTCATCTCTTTAGTCAGATTTTAATTATTAGAATTCTATTACATAAGTCTTACCTTAAATTGCTCAAAATATGTAATTACTGTATTTATGGCGAACGTGATAATTGGAAATGGGATCGAAAACTCAAAAAATTATCAAGCTTAAACTCCACAAATTTGAATCAATTAATCGTAGTCGATATAACGATATGTTAGTGGTGTGTAAATGATCTTTTCAATTGTAAAGTAATTCTAATTTTTAACTATAAATATAACTTTCATAATCTGTTATAATATTTAAAAGGACACTGAAACAATTCTTCAACTTTAAAGTTGAAAGCACTTTTATCAATTTCACGAAATTTAACTGTAAAGAAAAGCCTCGCCATTTTGCTTTTTGTGGCGTTATAAGCCACGCCTGCTTTCACCACGTAGCCACGCCCATTTCCCGGCCTTCTTTGTCGGTTTCATTTCCGGCGATGTAATTAACCCCTGGATGACGTATTTATGGTCCTTACCCTGTAATTAGGACCCTTTTGGCCATACTAATAACCTTTTTGGCAGTCCAGTCCCTGGAGGGTAGACTACCGCAGTCGCCATAATTAGAAGTGCGCGCGCAAGCAGCGTCAGCCACGCGTCGTGGTTGGAGGGCAGTAATTGCGCCGCTATTTACATGAGTCATAATTAAATTGTATCGCCATTTTGTTATTAATTATCAGTCATAATCAAATTTTATTTTAATTATGAGCCGTAAGTAAATTGTGCCACCATTTCGTTTTTAATTATGAGTCATAATTAAATTACACAACTTTTTTTGAATTATGGGTCATAATTAAATAGCGCTGCCATTTTGTTTTTAATTATGAGTTATAATCAAAAGTTGGGGGCCTCAATCTTTTAATTATGAGGCGTAATTAAAAGTGGAGCTTTTGATTGTGACGTCCTAATTAAAAGTGGTGGGTCAAATCAATTAACCAAACCAATTAATAACAACAATTAATCAAATCAGTTAACCAAATCAATTAATCAAATCAATCGATTAATTAATTAATCTAACGGCGGCCACTTTGGTTTTGGGTGGCCACTTTTGTTTTGGCGGTCGTTTTTGTTTTGTCTGGAAACAGCGCGGCCAATTTAATTATGAGTCACATCACATAGACTTTTACCGGAGATGCCACCATCGTTATTCATAAAAATATTTCGGTGGAAAAACGACCAAAGATATGACTTCAATGTCCAGTAAATGAATAATATGGAGTTCCTACAACCACATGGATTGGCCATCCTACGCGGTGTGAAAGTTTACTTTCACTATTGGCCAAAGCCGAGTTAAGGGGTTATGAGGGGAGATTTTTAAAAGGGCATATTTTCATTGTATTCTAATGATAGGTTTTGACGAAAAGAATGGTTTACCGCCAACTGTAATCCCTTCCATCCTCCTATAAGCTAGATTGGTGATAACTCCGATATGGGATATGGTGGATACCTCATGCGACCACTCGCTGGAAGGCTTTCGACAAGCGGCATACGAATTGCATCACTCCTCTCTCCTAGCTGTTCTCCAACCTACGCTTGCGGGAAAAAATTAAAATTATTTAGGCGGATTTAGTCTCCCCAGAAAATGTAAGAGAGGGAGGGGTATAATTTTTCCAGATATACCTTCATGATACTCGAACGAAAATCCTCAACGAAATAAGTATTTTCTTACCAACTCTTATCCCCCCTGACCTCATATAATAGAGAGATTGGACATAATGTCGAAACGATGGGTCGTATACCACTCATTAGGAAGCTTCCGACAACCGCATAGAACTGTGGCACTCCGGCACTTTTCCCGACAACATCCACGAGTGAAAAAGGTAAAATTTTTTTCCGCAGATTTGGACTTCCAAAAAAACGGACTATACCCAAGTATGCCTGGACGAAAGAGGCATATTTTCACTAACTCATCCATTCCGATCCTCTATAAGTAAAATTTGTCATAATTCGAAAATGATATATTGTAGATGTAATGCTACCGCTTGCCAAGAAAGCTATCGACACTCCTACTGCCACCCCTTACGGAATGAGAAAGGGCTAAAGTTTATTTGCGAATTAGGTATTGTCACACAGTGGGAAGGCTGTTAAGTATACTTTACTAATACTCCAAAGGAAAGGTTTCGTCCAAACGGAATGGTTTTCCTCCTACTTTCTTCCACTCATGCGGCCATTCGTTGGAAATCTCACAAGCCGCATTTTTTTCAATCCGATTTCCCTTCGGCCACCTCTCGCTAGGTGAGTAAGGGTTACAGTCTTGTCCTTTCAACCGCCGGTTTAAAAAAGTTTATTCATTTATGTTTTTCCTAACAAAATGCATATTGCGTAGTTTTTACTTTACGTTTGGTATCCTGCTGAAGTTCAGGATCCTGCGTGACTACCGTTTGCCTTTATTGCAATTTATTGCCTTGTACTATAACCAATAGCGTGAATTTTATCTTCTCTCGTACCGAATAATTCAAAAACAACAGAAATGAAAGTATGACATTACGAGTAAATCCAGAAACCTAAATATGCAGATTGACTTTATTTTCCCTCGTCCGCAATAACTCAATACTAGAAAAGGGATTGCAATAAAACAGTTATCTTAACTTTATTAGTTGAGTTGATCGGCCTATTTCCACAGCTTTTGCTTTTATTGCACGACGTTACGGTGGCGGACCCTGCTTCCGTCATCAGACTTAGTCCTTGTTAACTACTCTCAGATTCGAACGTTGTAACTTTCACTTGTAAGTCTGACACCTTTATCACTGAGCCACTGAGTAATCCAATATATATTTTGCAGAACTCGAGAACACAATTGGTCTCAGAGGAATTCGTTCCTTATGGATCTTTGGTAAGCCGTACAGATGCGGTGGTTTTCTGTAGTCTGGGGTAAGTCTAGTTCTTTGGTAATCATAGAACCCCCCTTGTATTTTGCCAGCTTTTGGAATATCCGTCTTTCGATTGATGGTGTGGGGTCTTTTGTTATTGGACCTTACTGTTGTAAGTCTCCATATCCATTACCACAGTCGCGTTTCTTTTGTATGTCGGGAGAATTTTGATCGATAGGTTATTCTTGAGGGAAATCACCGCTCTCCTTTCTAGGTTAGAGAGGTTAGGTTTAGTTCGCCTAGATGAATCTAAGTCTGATCTAACCTTACTTTTGTAATTTTCGGCTTTGTCAGGATCTAATTTCATAGCTGTTTCTTCAACTGCGGTTATAAAATCTACTTTCGGAATATACCTCGGTGTTATTGAATAGTTCAAGCCTTTGTTCAGAACCTTCACTTCATTTTCGTTCAACTGCCGTTTAGAGATGTTTGCGAGAGTGTTTTTCTTTTTTTTTCCTTCACTAGCTTTTCTAGGCATTTAAGCCTAATGATTTTTGGTGATCTATTGGATATGGAGTGTGTATTCATATTTTTGAGATACGTGCAAATCATATAACCAGGCAGCATTGAAATTTGAAATAATTATTCAGTATATAATTTATAGACTTTTGCAAC
Organism: Vesta saturnalis; assembly: GCA_036346205.1. NCBI lineage: Eukaryota > Metazoa > Arthropoda > Insecta > Coleoptera > Lampyridae > Vesta > Vesta saturnalis. The sequence continues at coordinate 331,765 of JARFJB010002090.1, forward strand.
TTTTAATTGAATACCCTTAAATAATTGAAGGTGGGGGAGTTTTTCGAGTAGAGCCAGTCACATCTTTTTAATAACACGTATAGACTAGAGCGTGATTTTCTAATCACTCCATTCTGTGCCAGATCTTTTGTTACTGTTCGTATTGTTTGATTAATGAATAATGGTCTGTTTGTTTCAACATCTTTACGTTTACATCAATTAAGATCAGGTTTATAATGTCCAACTCATCCATTTGCAAAACAATTATTATTAATCGTATTTACGACATTGATGATTAATTAATTCTATTAGTGTTTACGTATGAGACACACCTGCACTCCACTATAAGCAATATTATTTCAACTGGTCGATTTTAAGCGAAAGTTTCTTAACTTAATGCCTCTGGCTATAATTTGATGTTTTTGCGTATTTTGTTTTGTGAAATAGGTTACATTTTTACGACATCGTCGTTCACTTTATGTTATTTCTTAACTCAAATGATTTAAATAGTTTAAATTGGAAATGCATTTTTAATCATATATTGACCTCCAGAATTCCAATTTCTTTATGTTTAATAAGTAAACCATGGCAACGGTAAACATATTTAGGTTTAAACAAGCTTTTACGTGCTTTAACTGTAGAAATAACAATTTTAATATAATTTCCGATATAAATTGTTACATATCCTGTACATGTATTATAAATAGTTTTTCAAAAAGTGTTTCAATATATCATTTAAAACTTTTGGATAAGCAGT
>JARFJB010002090.1:337500-652500 GCA_036346205.1 Vesta saturnalis
TCTGGCATATTAACAGAAAAGAATTGGATAAATATTTGACAAAACCGTTTAAAGCGAAGCTAACCATACATCACTTTTAAGTCTTACAAGAAGCTTTTAATAGAGTGCAGAGTACTCCAACTAAATACTCAAAATGATTGAGAAACTGTCTGAAAAGTAAACCACATGAAACCAGCATTAGATAAGGAGAAGCCCTTGAACCACCTATCCTTTAATATTGTTTTTAATGAGATGGTAAGACGTTAAAAAGACAAGAGGAGGCAGGGTGGAGGAAAATCAAGTCATAACAGTATGCTATGTTCACCACGTAATAATAGTAGTTAATAACGACTGCGAATTTCAAAGATTACTTCACTACAGTCGCAGACACACTGAGATTTGAGAATGTTGCCTTATGCAGCTCATTGTTGCTGGCGTTTTTCATGCTGGCAAGTGCTAGGATCAATCACATTCAAGTCCGGCCGCAGCGCGTGGTACTTGTACTTGAAATGCATTACATTTTGGTACGTAGCAAAGTATTTTAGACAAAGCAGGTAGGTACCAAATAGGAAATGGTCGGCTTTAAAAAATAATCTGAACTAATTTGTTGTTTACTGTAAGTATCTCAACATTTTTATGCATAATAATAAAATAATAAACAAAGAATAAAAAAATTATAAAAAATATTGGGAAAAAAATATATTTGAATTTATTATAATATATTATGTTTTAATTTCTTACACTCCATGTTACCCGTAAAATATTGCATATAAAAATAAAATAGAAGTGAACAAAAATTTTAAGTATGGCCTTTATTTTCTTTCGAAATCGCATTAAGTTATTCCTAGAACAGTAAATGAAAAGTAAATGAAATAGAGTTGCATAGTGACAAGTTAAATAATTAACATACTTCACTTCCTTTGCAATATTCGTTTAATAAATAAGAAATTTAAAGAAGTTTTACCCCAAAAGTTTACTTTGTCGATTGAATTCAAATACATTTTATTTTCAAAACAATAAAACAAGAAAGCGGGTAAATTGTAAATGTTTTTTTGTAATAAACATTTAAACATAAAAGATTATCGTACTTTTAAGTTAAATAAGTAGCTTTATTTCGGTGCTTTCAGTTAAATACATGTCAATAAATGTTAAATAACAACTTCTAAATCAATTAAATAAGGGTAAGCGTTTGAACAGGTTTTTATACACAGCGGTTTGAATATTAATAATAAACAAAGATAATGGTAATCCAACCAGTAAAAGGCTCTTTAGTTGAAATAGGCGCGAAATAACATTTAGGATTGCTACAGTATTTACGAAAAATACCGCGCTATTAAACCCATGTGATTGTTAAAACTTTAACTTTAAAAAATTATAAAGCAAACGTAAACCTTTTGTCTAAGGAGTGGACCCGAACAGGTATACATTGTTGCAATAACGATGAATTCATAGAGAACTAATAAAATATTTGTTCAAGTATCACAGCTCGCGACAATAATAAAACTGACTTGATAAATAAATATTAAATGACATTGAAATAATTATAACTCGAAAAGCTAAAAAAAAGAAAAAAAAATTATAAAATAAATAAATAAATAAAAATTGAATCGTTTGGTCTCTAATAAATACCAGCAAGTCCGGTGAGGGCGCGAAACCAGGAATCGCGTGTAGAGCAGTATGGTTGAAACGCGTGGTGTGAGTGAAAGGTAGGTAAGAAAAAAAAATGTACATGTATATGTACATTTTTGAGATGCATACAGTAAGTATACGATCCATTATATATATATATATATATATATATATATATATATATATATATATATATATAATGTCCTGACAGTAGCCATAACTGTCCGGTAGTAGGACGATACCGTTAGTAGGGAATGCTACATCGTCCGGGGCACGATTTGGCCAGTAACCGGTCTGCTCGCTAGGGTATTACTCAAGAGAACAATACAATTGCCTCGGATCGACCTGGCTACAAGGGTCGGTCAAGGTCGAAACAGACAGGCCCCGTTGTTGACGACTGTGCAAGGAATGAATGGCGAGTCGGTACGTGGAATGTTAGAGAGCATGGTGAAGAATTTGAAATTTCGAATGTAATGTATGAAAGACACCTAGATATTCTGTGTGTATCGGAGACAAAGCGCAAAGGAATGGATGCCGTGGAGATAGAAGATGGCAACCTGGCACTATGGTCAGGAATTGAGACGGAAGTGCATGGCGCAAAAGGAGTTGGGGTGATCATAAGTGAAAGAGCGAAAAGATGTGTCAAACAGTTGGTATCTCCCCGGGTAATATGGGTTAGAATGAAAATGGAGTTTCGAAGAATTTTTCTTATTGCATGCTATGCACCGGTGAATGGAGCGTGAGAACTTCTGGAATGAAGTGGAGGACGTGTTGAACGTATGTAAGCCAAACGAAAGAGTGATTATATTGGGGGATATGAACGGATGGGTGGGTGTACAGAGAGAACATAGTGAACGCGTTCAAGGAAAGTTCGGAGACCAAAGAATCAACGAGAATGGTGAACACCTGCTGAACATCTGTGTGGAGAGAAGCCTGTTCGTATCCAATACGTGGTTTAAACATAAAAATGTGCATATGTATACATGGCAAAGAGGTGAATCTAAAAGTATGATAGACTTGATAGTGTATGATGAATGGCTTAGAAACCTGGTGAAAGACACAAAAGTAATGCGCGGAGCGGAGTGTGGATCGGACCACTTTTTGGTTGTATCGAGAGTGTGTATAACATTAAAAAGCGGCACCAAAGTATAAACACTATAACTGGGCCAACTTATAACATTAAAACAAAAGCGATGATGTAATAATCAAAACGCAAATGTCAAAAAACGATTTGCAATTGATCAGATAATTTTAATTAATAAAAATTATATTACCAAATCACAATCGCTACTGCCGTTGGCTCAATCGGTAAATTAAGATAGGGAGAGTTCTAATATACTGAGTAGTTTACCTACCTGAAATGCTACTTGCTTCCCATCTGCTTAGTTATTTTCACTGCACTTAATTAATAAGAAATGCAATATAAAAAATGATAAAATCTCGAGCGCCATGTTGTATTTTTTTTTATAGGAACAACAAAACCTAGTTAATGAATAATAATAAACAATTTATCAAAATGAAAATAAAATAACATGATATACTTAAGTTTATTCAATATCTAATTGAAAAGGTTAAAAATCAGAAGTCTTATACTAATCTAAAAGTATATAAAAACATTACCTTTGAACGGTTCGGTATATAAACTGTATTACTGCTGGTAACTATGAAGCAGAATGGTGAACTTGGTGAGGTTAATGTCTTGCTAATTTATCCTTAATATATTATGTCCATTAATTTAGTGATTTTCTTTGAAGTTTAAGTATGTAGAACTTGCGTTGTAAAATGTAATTCAAGTAAAAATTTCCATTTAAATTAGAAAAATAATAGATTAGTAAATTAGTGACTTATAAGTGCCATTAAAAGAATGCATTAAAAAAATGAGTAAAATATGAGTGCCTAAAAAAACAAATGCTTTAGTTTTAAATATAATGAATTAGAAAATAACTTACCATCAAAATCTGACGGCACAAAATATAAATATTAGGTAAAAACCATGCTTTCTGCTGTAACATTCAGCATTAAGTAAAAAATATAGCGGCTTTGAGAATAGCTCCTCTAAATGTTTCCCCCAAGAGGTTGTCACGCGTTGCGCGAATACAATCATCCGAATCCAATTTTGTTTATGAAATATTACACCCAAAAGATGTGTTCTAGGAAATGCAAATTAAATTGCCTTTCTCAATTCTACATTTTAATAATTAAAAACTTTTCTAATATTACGCCAAATAAAAGAACGATCCTAAACCAATGTATTTTTTAATACAACCACAAAAAAGGTTGTTACATGTGTTTAGGGAAAAAGTGGGTGTGGAGAAGGAAAGCAAACGTAGTGCGAACGTCCAGAATTAGGGTTGACAAACTAGTGAATAATGGTGCGAGAATGAACTACGCAGATGCTGTGAATAAAGAGATGTATGTGAATGAAGCAGTGTGGAACGAATAAATAAAAGACACTGACGTTGAAAGTGCATGGATAAGCTTGAAAAACTCTGTTGTCAATTGTGCCGTGCGAATGTGTGGAAGAGTGATTGTAGGTAGACAGAAAAAATGTGCTTGGTGGAAAGAGTCCGTAAAAAAGGCAGTAAGTAAGAAAAAAGATGCATATATGGCAATGATAGCTGCAAAAAATGAGAGTGAGACGAAACGATTGTATGAGGTGTACAGATTAAGAAACAAAGAAGCGAAGGAGGCAGTGAGAATAAGTAAAGAGGAAGTGATGGCGGTGGAAGGAGAGAAAATGCAGAATGATTTTGAGGGAAACAAAAAACTCTTCTGGAAATGGGTCAAAAATACAAAACGTGGCCCAAAACAGAACGCTGCAGAAGTGATGAATGATAGAAACGAAATAGTATGGGACGATTGTGAAGTGAGGAAATGCTGGCAAGAGTATTTCGGAAAGCTGTACAGTAGTGAGGAACGTAAGACTGAAGGGTTAAATAAGGAGAATACAGAAGAAATGATGAATGAAACTGAGAAGGATATTGGAATAAATGAGGTAGAGAAAACGGGAAGGGAGCAGGCGTAGATATAATCACTGGTGAAATGTTCAAGTATGGTGGTACAAAGCTTAAACGAAGATTGCGTGAATTATTCAATGTATGCCTTATGTGTGGAAAAGTGCCGAGTGATTGGAAGAGCGCGATCATTGTACCATTGTATAAGGGTAAGGGGAACAAGAGTGATTGTAAGAACTACAGAGGAATAAGCTTGCTCAGCGTACCTGGTAAAGTATTTGGAAGAATACTGATTGATAGAGTACGAGAAACTACACAATCTAAGATGTGGGATGTGCAGGGTGGCTTCATTCCAGGGAGAGGATGTGTCGATCAGATTGTTGCTCTCCAGCAGGTGATCGAAAAGTGTTTAAAGGTAAAAAGGAAGTTGTACTGTGCGTTTGTAGATCTGGAGAAAGCATATAACAGAGTGAATAGAGAAGCTGTGGGAAATATTAAATGAATATGGCATAAAGGTCTAATAAATGGAATAAGGGCAGTATACAACGGTAGTCGGGCATGTGTTAGGGTGAGAGGAGGTGTGAGTGAATACTTTAATATTGAGCAAGGAGTGCGACAAGGCTGTGTGATGTCACCGTGGTTGTTCAATGTATACATGGATAAATGTCTTAGACAAGCATGTAACGATGCAAATGGTGTAATGGTTGGTGACGTAAATGTACGACTCTGGTGTATGCAGATGACACAGTCTTATTAAGTGACAGTGCGGATGAGCTGCAAACCGCTCTGAGGAAGTTTGATACAGTCTGTGAGAGCATGGACCTAAAGGTAAATGTGAACAAAACTAAGATTGTGGTGTTCAATCGGGAAGGTGGAAAGGAGAGTAGAGTATTTACTCTGCAAGATGAAATTGTGGAGCAAGTGGACGAGCTGGTATATCTCGGTAGAATGTTTACTGCAGATGGTACAATTGAGAGCGAGATTGGACGAAGGGTCAATGCTGGAAGGAAAGTGATTGGAAGTATGTGGACGATAATGAGAAATAAAAGCATGAGCCTAGCTGCGAAACGAGCAATCTATAATGGCGTATTCGTCCCATCAGTACTGTATGGAAGTGAGCCATGGGTATGTCAAAAAAAGCACGAAAGAAAAATAAATGCCGTGGGTATGAGATTTTTGAGAAGCGCATGTGGTAAAACGAGAAGGGACAAGATAAAAAATGAATGCATAATGAGGGAGTGTGGTGAGGAAAAGACGATGATGGATAGATATAAAAGTTGTACATTACATTGGTTTGGTCACATTGAGAGAATGAACAACGCAAGATTAACGAAACAAATATATGTGGGTAAGGTTAGGGGAAAGACCGGGCCTGGTAGGCCGCGTAAAACTTGGCTGAATGTAGTAGAATCTATGATAAAGGAAATAAAGATAAGGAGCTCTAAAAACAAAAGGGCATGTCAGAGACTATGTATGAATCTTGCGGAAGCTAGGGAGGTATGCGGGGATAGGAAAGCATGGCGAAAGATTGTGAATGAAAAATAAATAAGAAGCAGGGATTGTTTTGCCTACCCCGCTAGGGAATGGCGTGAAGGTTAAGTAAGTAAGTAAGTAAGTAGAACAGTACTACATTGTTACCTGTACTTAAGATAATTATGACTAATTACTAATAAACGACATTAATAATAGTTCGTTCAATTTTGTAAACCCACCTATCTAGAAACACTTTGTTTGCGGTTTTTACGATTATTTTTCTTAAAAACTAGAAACGTAAGAGAATCCATACACACAGTCCTAGAATGTATATAAAAGGTTTATCGATATCGATTCAAATTCATTCAATAAACGTCAGGGGATTCTTAATCTATATAATTTATGTTTAAAAAAATGTCCTGAAGTTAATCTTGAAAGAAAATATTATTGGATTGTGTGTATAAATTATTTTTTAACACTTATAGTTTTCAGGAAAAAAATGAAACCAAAATGCTCTATGCATGTAACTTTTCGAATTATGCCCACATTTAATAATCAATACCGAGCATTTTTCAAATAATCTCAATAAATAGAACATTTTTAAAATCAGGAGATGAACAGAACATGCAGGGTTGCCATTTAAAAATATGAACTTTGGGGTCATATCCGAAAAGTGCGGAGCGCCATCTATATGTGCGACACAGCATAAAGTTCGGAATCAAAATAAAAAATCGACGTGGCGCAGGATTTTGACCACAAATTAACGATTTCGAAAATAATGAATTTATCTTTACTTTCCGAGCGCACTGTATGCTTATTTCAATATTAAATGTTTCTATCCAATTTCCTTTAAATTTGAAGCTGTTATTTTTGCGCGACTATGCTCTATCTGGTGGTTTACCTCGTCTGTTTCCACGACAGTAAGTTTTTTTACTAGTTGCTAAGAATAAACACCACGGTAAGTATTTTAGCGTTCTAGAACGGTAAGTAAATTTATTCAATTTTAAATAATAGCAATTTTTATAATTTACCTATTAACATAAATATTGAAAGTACAATTATTACAATTTCCAATTGTCACCGGAAACTTATTTTGGAAAACAGATGCCGATGAAAAAATTTCAGCACCATTTATTGGAACCTCGTGCGACTCTTGTGGATGAGTTTCTTTGTCGCTACAAACTAATGTACCCTCTCCAATAACCTGATTGGTGTATTTCCAATTTCAATAATTTAAAAAGGAATGAAATGATTTTGCATTTTTTGGACGGGGATTTTTACATTTGTAATATGTGTCCAAATAGTTAACTTTATTATGTACAATGTTAATAACAACAAATGATCGCTGATTATTGTGTGTGTTTGTGTGTGTGTGTGTGTGTGTGTGTGTGTGTGTGTGTGTGTGTGTGTGTGTGTGTGTGTGTGTGTGTGTGTTGTTGCGTGTGCTGTTGTGTGCGTGTGCGTGTGTGTGCGTGTGTGTTGTGCGTGTGCGTGTGCGTGTGCGTGTGCGTGTGCGTTGCGTGTGTGTGCTGTGCGTGTGCGTGCGTGTGCTGTGCGTGTGCTGTGTGCGTGTGCGTGTGCGTGTGGTGCGTGTGCGTGTGCTTTGCGTGTGCGTGTGCGTGTGCGTGTGCGTGTGCGTGTGCGTTGCTGTGCGTTGCGTGCGTGTGCGTGTCGTGTGCGTGTGCGTGTCGTGTGCTGTGCGTGTGCGTGTGTCGTGTGCGTGTGCGTGTGCGTGTGCGTGTGCGTGTGCGTGTGCGTTGCGTGTGCGTGTGCGTGTGCGTGTGCGTGTGCGTGTGCTGTGCGTGTGCGTGTGCGTGTGCGTGTGCGTGTGCGTGTCGTGTCGTTGTGTGCGTGCGTGGCGTGTGCGTGCGTGCGTGCGTGTGCTGTGCGTGTGCGTGTGCGTTTGCGTGCGTGCGTGTGTGTGCGCGTGCGTGCGTGCGTTCGTATTGCGTGCGTCGTTTGCGTGCGTGGCGTGTCGTGCGTCGTCGTTGTGCGTGTGTGCGTGTGCGTTGCGTGCGTCGTGCGTGCGTGCGTGCTGTGCGTGCGTTGCGTGCGTGCGTTGCGTGTTTGCGTTTGGTGTGCGTATTTGCGTGCGTTTTTGCGTGTCGTGCGTGCGTCGTGCGTGCGTGCGTTGTTTGTTTTCGTGGGTGCGTCGTGGTGCGTGCGTTTTTGCATCTGCATGCGTGCTTGTTCGTTGTATACGATGAGTTTTTTTCATTATTTGTATGGGGATCTCAGAAAACATGAGTGACACATTTGTTTAAATGGGGAAAGATTTGCTTCCTTAGAAGATTAATCCAGATACGCTTTTGTTGATTTATGAACATGCATAGCTTACTTAGATAATTATAAAAAAGCAAAATTCTCCAAAATCGTTTCAGCGCTTTAATTCGTTTATTTCTAAATGTGGATAAAAATTGTTTAAATACAATTTGTATTGTATATCATATATTAACAGTGAATTTTTTTCTGATTGAAAAAATGTAAGGGTTGTATTACTTATTTTAATGGATAAAAGCACAATACACGTTTTTTCTATTAGGTTTAACAAAAATCATATCTTGCCACGGAAAACAAAAAAAAATTATAGTAAATGTTCGAAACGTCCACCATTATTATCGACACACATGCCACACCTTTGCAACACGGAGTTAACAGTTTTCCTAATTTTACACCCATCTGATCTGCTAACAGCTTGTTGTAGCTCCTGGTGGGTTGCATAATACGCATATATACGTGATCTTTTATTACTCCAAATACAAAAAAGTCTAAAGATGGAAGATCAGGGGAATGTGCAGTCCATAAAATTTCTGGCTATCCACAAGTTTGGAAGAAGTTCATCTAAATATCTTTTAACTTGGGCCTGATAGTGGGGTGGAGCACCGTCTTCTTGATACCATAAAATAAATGGCCCAATAAGCTGCGAACCAATAACACCGCATCAACAATTGAAGTCAAACTGGTCGTCTATCTTGTAAACGGTGAGGATTTGCATTGGAAAGTTGTTATTTTCATCGCACATATTTATGAACCAATTAAAACAATTTTATCTTCCTTCATTTTCAACAGGGTGCAAAGCTTGTCCAACCGAATATTACCACCAATATTACACCTATTTCTGGGCTAGACAAAACTCCAAAGCTCTTTTAAATTGTTGTATATATTATTGAAGGTGTCTAAAGATGGTTGAGGGCGACAAAGCACAATAAAAAATAGCGTTCGAGATTTTCGAAATTTGTTGACACGATAATTAATTTTCTAAAACAACTACACAGTGACAAAACCGACAAGAATTACACTAACGAACGAATTGTCAAAGATGAAGATAAACAACGGTTCAGTTGCTTTACTTTTGTTTTTCATGGCAAGACATGATTTTTGTGAAACCTAATAACAGAAAAATGTGTATTGTGCTTTATTTATTAAAATAAGTGGTACAACCCTTACATCAATACAACCCAAAAAAAATGCACTGTTAAAATATGTCATAGCCAACTATGGTTTCCATTTAAAAATGTTCAACTTTGCTTCATAAGTTCAAAATACTAAGCAAAATTAAAAACACTATTAGGACGATAGAATTCGGCACAAAATTATCTACAAATTGCATTAAAGCAATTTTATCTTTCTTTAGAATTAAAATTCTGAAACGATTTTGGAGAACTTTATTTTTTTACAACTATTTAGTAAGCCATGCATTTTCTTCAATCTACAAAAGCATATCTGGATTGGCCCTCTAAAGAAGCAAATCTTTTCCCATTTAAGCAGATGTGTAACTCTTATGGTTTCTGAGAGCCCCATACAAATAATGGAATAAAACTCACTACATATATGCATTTGGTTAAATGTACTTGTATTTTACTTGCTAGGTTTGTGAGGTTGCGTTGACGCACCCTGTATGTAAGATGTTATAATGACGTGTATTACGTGTTTTAAGTACGGCTGTATTGAGTTTGAACGGAAAAAAATTTTTTTGTGTATATGCATAATGTATGTGGGTGGGTGTTACGCCACTGGAAATTTAGGAGAAATATTATTCAGTATGTAGATACGTGTATTTGAATGTTATAGAGACATTGGTGTTTGAATAAATAGATTCTGATGAATGTAAATGTGAAAAGAAATTTGTCGATGGGACGATAATGTTTGCTACTGTGTTGCTACAGTTTTGCTACTATAAGAAATGGAATGTTGGAAGATAGAGGAGTAATCTTGGCCCGAAGATGTGAATGTATAAGTGTAGAATGTTTTAGAAAATATGTAGAGAAAGATTGGGTATGTTTAATTGTTAATTTCAGAAAGTTTTCGTAATGTTGTGCAATTTGTTTTGAGAATACATGTATGTATATGGGATTTGAGACCTTAGACTGTACTTATTTTTGAAAATGTTGCGGAACGAGATCGATCGCATGCGGGAGATAAGCGTTGAAAGTTGTGTAATGGTCCAGAGTGGCCACTGAATGAATGTGATGACGAAAAATGGCTTCTTCATAAAGTGATTGTAAAATTTGTAAGTAAAAACAAATATGGCGATGTATTGTAGTTATAAGCATGCTTGTACAGATGGTAGCATCTGTCGGGACTAAGAAAGATTGAGTGAATACCATTGGAGAATATAGCGCGGAAGGAAGACATGTTTAAAGATGGATGGCTGAAGGTATAAATAGGAAAGTCAGAGATTGACGAGAGTTAGCTTAAGTTTTGGTTGTCGGTGAGACACGCGCGCGAGGTGATGTGTGACATCAGAATGGGTTAAGTTGGGGTTTTATTTGTGAATAATATAGAAGGCAGTCATTGTTTAAACAACTGCGTAACCCGAAAGGGGATGAATCGTATAAAACATTCATAAATAAAACAATTAATAAAATTGAGATTGAAGATAAAATTAGTTTGTTTATTTTCAAGAAAGTAAAAAGTGCTTAAGCAGATTTATAAAAGATAACAGTTATTACGTTAAAGTGTTGAGTGCGGCGCGTGTTCTTGTAACGATATTTAGTTAAATTTATTTATGGGACCACCTTTAAGTAAACGAAATTTTCGTAGTAAATTAAGCCAATGTTAAGGTAATTTTATGTGACATTAAAAGTTTATTTGTGTAAGGTAGGGCTATATTGTCCTAACAGTAGCTAGAAATTTTAAGAGGCAACCAAACGTGTACAGATTATTACGTGTTATTGGACTATTTGTGAGTACAGAAAGGAATAAGTGCTTGTGAAATTGTGAAGCACTGGTTATGTGCCTTCAGGCAATTTAAGGATTACAAATGGACTGCAAATCATTGATTTACGGGAAGAAAGGAAAGCGTAGGATAAATAGACAATTTTAAGTAAGAATTATATTTAAGGACCTTGAAAATTTAGTAAAGCACGATTATCTTTTTGTTTAGTTTATTTGCGTAATGTTGGGTAATTATTAATTAGTTTAGAAGCGAAAAGATAATCGTTCTCGAGTTATGTTGTTTTGGGTTGTATAGTAGTAAGAATTTTTGCAGAAAGTTGTATTGACAGTGACGTGTGGTTTTGATTTTCAACCACGCTGTTGTGGTATATGTTTATCGTTACCTTTTTATTTTGTTGTTTATTTAGCCAGGTATGAGATACATTTGTGACGATTACTTAATTGGTGACCTAGTTTTGACAAGTTAAGTGTAGACTTTGCATATTTTGGATTTTTAAGATTAATGAACAACCTGAAAGGTTATATTTGCCAGGTTGATTGTAAAAATTTTTATGTTAGTTTCATTAACGCAGTACACTAATGACGGATCAGCTGTTAATTAAAATTTCATTAAGTATAACAAAAAGTTGGAGTTTTGAGAACTTAAATATTTACGAATGTCCAATACGATTCAGAAGTATTATAAAAGTTAAATTAAATTTAAAAGATATCGTTCATGTTAGGAATTTTAAAAATTAATTACCGATCATTGAATAGTTTATTCATCAATAAGTAGAAGTTTAACTTTATATGTATACGAGGGATACGTAGAAAATATAACTGTTGGTTACGTGAATGCAGTTAAATTTGAGTGATAGATTTTATTTTGGAAGTTTTGGTATACGAGGTGTATTCAAAAAGTTTTTAATAACGTGGGTAGTACTAAATATTTTTGAGTTTGAGTTGAATTGTTTGGGACGAGTGTTTGTTTTAGAACCCTCGTGTGAGAGTTTACTGAGTAAGCACAATCCTACTTTCCGCAATCAAGTAGGGTTATTTAACACCCAGCTTAAGACAATTATTTCAGCAAAGTTTCGATTGTGGTGGCGCCTAGAGACATATTTTCCCGGACTGAGCTGTTTGAATATCGGTGTAAGGTGTTTGAGCGTATTAATCATTCATTTTACTTATTATTTCGACCACGCCCATCTCCCTGTTAGCTGGCTTGGCAACCCGCTTACATTAGTAAGCATACACGACGCCTAGTGCGGTTTGGACGTGTAACAGGTTGTTACCTTTTAATTAATTTAGCCTTCTTTTTGTTTGCTTTATCTAAATTTCGCGTTATGAATCTATCTTTTCTAATTTTTTATGTTCTATTTTTCGTATTTGTTAAATTTATTTTTACGTTTAAAAGTTAAAGTTCACTATCAAATTTTAATATCATTAACTGTAAGAATTGTTCTTTTAAGTTTGTCGTGTTTTCATGGTTCCAACAGTTCGGGTGTGAGAATAAATGTAGGCAACACATTAGTGTAAGTTTCTGTACTAATTATTTTTATTCTTTGGCTTTTTTGTTTATAATAATAATAAAAAAAAATAAATAAATAAAAAAAAAATAATAATAATAATAATAATAATAATGTTTATTACTCCACAGGTACAAGAACCCAATTATCAATCATTAAAGAAAATACATATAAGATACAAAATGAAGGGAAACTAATATTTTATAATAAAATTTTAAACTTATTTAGTTACACACTATTAATTACTTGGCTTAGGAACTGAGAAATAACTTTTTATTCTGCTATTCATTCGAGGGGTTTTTATTCCAATTTTTTGTACTGTGTACAGGTTATCTACATTACCTAACATTAATTTTTGCAAGGAACAAAACATTATAATTGTTTTTTTCTGTTCAATCGTAGGAATTTCCTTATAACGATCATTTAGATAGCAATGCTGATGAAGGAGGTATATGCCATTTTCACGGTAATAATTTATATTTAAGAATTTGTAGCGAACACTTTCCAGCATAAGTTTCTATTTATTATAAAGGGGGTACCAAACTACTATAGCGTACTCCAGCTTCGATCTTACATAGCAATTGAACGAAGCTGTAAATGCTGATGATGAGAATTCTTTGGTACATCTAATTATGAATCCCAATGATTTGCTAGCACTTTTTAGAATATTTACAACATGGTCTGAAAAACTTAACTTATTATCGAACCACACGCCTAAGTCGCAAATGCAGTGTTTATCTAACAGTATTGCATTGAATTATTTAGTATGCACGAAGTTTTAGTCTGAGTCACTTTTCTATTATACGACACAACATAACATTTATCCACGTTTAAGTTAATTTTATTTGTGACACACCAGTTCATTATGCTGTTCAAATCTTCTTGAAGTTCATTGGCAGTATGTACATCATAGGTTATCTGCATAAAGTAGAGCTTCTGAGAAAGTTAAGCAATTCACAATGTCACTGAAATATAACAGAAAAAGTAATGGGCCTATGTTGCTACCTTGAGGTACCCTTGATGTAGTAAGAAATTTTCGCCATTTATAGTTATTGATAGACACATAATTATATCTGCCACTTAAATAATCTGTTAACAAAGAACATAGATTCACTGAAAAGCCGTGCATATCATTTAGCTTCTTATTTAAGAGTACATGATTAATTATATCAAAAGCTTTGGATAGATCGGTATAGATGACATCCACTTGCAGCGATAAATCAATCTTTTCAGAAAGGTATTGTGTAATACAAGACAGATTAGTTACTGTCGACCTATTTGGTATGAATCCATGCTATCTTGAAGAAATTACATTTTTACATGGTTGTATTTATGCTGGTACAAGAGTTTTTCAAACATTTTTGCAGGCACACTAAGAATTGGTATCGGTCTGTAGTTTTTTATAATTGAGGGATTTCCACTCTTGTGCAGTGGTGTGATTTTGGATTGGTTCCATTGAGCAGGAAATAGACATTTAGTTATACACTGGTTATAAATATGAGCCAAAGGTGGAGCCAGAAATTCTATGTAACCTTTGTAAATATATGGAGATATAGTATTCGGCCCTGCGACCGTACTTTTTATTTCCTTCGCTACATTAATAACATCAGTAACAGTCACAGTAGTTAAATTACTAACATAATTATTGATGAATGTACCGTGTGAGTAATACTCATCAAAAGGAGTAGTTTTCGGACACATTTTCGTCAATGTACACCGAGCGAAAATATTCGCTAAATGCATCAGCAATCGCTTGACCACAAGTAATACGTTCTTCATTAAATCACATCAGTGATAGAATAGAACTACATCTTTTTTTAGAATTAACAAACGACCAGAATAACTTAAGATTAGCTGCAATTGTGTATGAATTTACTATAAGCTGCTTTTGTACGTTTCAGAACATTTAAAAAACAGTTTTAATTTTTAAATGTTCTGATGAAGGGAATTAAGAAAAGCTTTCATATTTCCCGAAACGTACGTAAACAAAAAAGTCAAAGAATAGAAACAATAATTAATACACGTACTTACACCACTGTGCTGACTACATTTATTTTCATACCCGAACTGTTGGAACCATAAAACACGACAAACTTAAAATAATATATTCTGTATTGTTGTGTTGTTAAGCGTAATCTTTTTTGAGTTTTGGGGCAATAATTACCCACAAAACTCGTAGTGCACAAGATCTTTTCTTTCTTTTAGCCTCACTGCTATCGCGCCTAGTACTGTACCGCCAGATTCTAATCTGTGGCCGATACGTTCATTATGAGATATAAACTTCACTGGCTGCACGTTAAAAATTTTTGAAATCCCGTCATGCTAGGGCTTAACGATCTGTTTTTATATTAACTGTCTCTTTTATTAATTTTACTGAAATTGTACTTTTTTAATGTGGCTTGTGTCTCAGAAATAGACGTAAATCGTTTAGTTAAGAGTGAATTGTTTATGAGTTGTATTTCGAGGGTTGAATTCCGATTTTAGTGTAGAAAGAGTGCGTACATATATTCATAGTTGTATTCAGTTATATTCCAATAAATCCTTGTTAAGCATTGTTCATGACATCAATTTTGTAGAACCTTCTTAAGCGTTACATGTACATTTTGATGACTTAACTTGTTCTGTAGATCCATCTGTTTAAAATAGCAAAACCGCTGCTTGTTGTCGTTTAATAACCGTTACGATACATGCTTAGGGCAGATGGAAATTGATGAATATAAATTCTGGTGAGGAAATTAGGGAAAAAAATAAAATTCTGGTAGAGTTTTCAATATTGAATGACCAGTAAAATTCAAAGATTCAGGTATGTTACTGCTATAGTTTTCTTCACGATACATTCTTCTAATCCTAACGTCGCTAGATACACCAATCCCATGATTGCTTCAACCTAACTGGTGACTAATGAATCTGATTTAATTTCGTCGAATGATAAACCTTCTCAGGGTATGACTGATGCTCCGGTTTTGACTTTCTGACTTGTCTTAAGGAATTTCGTGTCGCTAAAGGTGTATCCTCCCAAATGCCTCGTCTGGAATCTTTAGGTTCCTGAGAGGTTAGGACGTAGTTAGACTGTTCTATTAAAGGCAGAATTTTTTTCAATTGACTACAAATAAGATTTTAAACGTTGAGTATGCTTGAGAATATCAGCGTTTATGATGCCATAATCAAGTTGTATTTTAACGCTTCTACGGCTTAGTTTAATCAACTCCTTCAATTCCTTTTTATCAAACTGCTTTAAACTTTCAGTAAAATTAACTCTATTGCCGATTTACTATCTTATGGCAAGAACTTGGAACATTGCAAGTTCTGTATTGATTTTTGTAGAGCACCGCCTTCTAAGTGCAACACTAAGTTTGTGTACCAAAGCCTTGCATACATGACAATTGGTTATAATTTCAGGAACGACTGGGTTTAGTGGTAGTCAGCCGTATTTCGAAGGTTTAGTGGTGCCTGGTCTCAAAACAGCTTATCTTAGGGATAAATTTTTGGAAATCGATGAACTTTGTACGTGACACTCGTTATGGCGAATGAACATTTATTTTTCCCCTTTCTGTCTTACTCCCACTCAACTACCTTCACTTGAGCTTATATTAAATACTTCTTGTTGTCAGTCATCCCATCTAAGGTGTACCACTTAGTGAAATATAATCTTCGAGTTACTATTAATTGCGAACCAATTAAGAAGAGATACTGCTTTCTCTCTTCTGTACTATAAAAAGTGGTTAATGAAGAGCTGTATAGCACGTTTTCTTTAGATTTTCTCATACTATATAGTATTAAGTTGGATTCTGGATTGCTTATTGTGCGATACTTTTATAAAATAATAATTTTTTATTGTATTCTAATCAAGAAAGCAAATCACCAGCATGTAACTGTAATTACCATACATTTGGTTTACACTTTAAAAGAAAGATATATTTAATTTTAGGGGAATGTCGTGGCAATTTTAATGCTGCTAAAATTGTACGTAATTGTAAAGTGTCCCAAAGTAATTACACGGGTAAAAAGGGTATTGGCTACATTAGTCTATTCCTAACCAAACTAAGTTAATTAAACTGCATAATCTTCCACAACGTTTGGTAAGACTGTAACAATCCTTTTTTTGAGTTGTATTGAAATATACCGTAATTTAAGGGCTTTCTTTCATTCATTTGTAAATATAAGAAAATTTTATTAATTATTGAAATATAGGTATGAGGTAGGCAACTTAATTTGCATATCTTCATAGTGCATACTTTCGTAAAGGTATATATTCCCATTTTAAATTTTCTTCTCCTCAAATACGTTTACGAAATACGTCATCGTGACGTAATCCCTTACGCAAATCCTTTGTCGCACAACTACATGATCATCTGACATCATCCTACTTCCTAAGGATCCATTTTGCTGACTTCCTGATGCACATTACAGCAGGAAGCTTTGTTGTGGTTTTTTCCCCTAAAATTTATGTGAAAGTGCCATTAATTTTATGGTAAGATATCTTTTAACTCGTTATACAAAAAAACTAAACATTTGCTCTTTTCAGGCACTTTTTTTTACTGCACTTTTATTATAGTTCAGTTTTTCACTGTTCCTTTTATTTTGCTTTTACTGCGATTTACACTTTAATTGCATTTTAAGTACGCATTTAATTTTACTGTTGCGTAGGCTTGCATTTTATGATTGCAAATTTTATTGGAAAATTTCAAAGAATGCATTAAACAGATTATTCAAATTTTAAGAAGATAATTCCAGTGTTGGGTGTGGCTGATAACATAAAAGCATTGTTATTGCATAAATTGCGCAACATTACACAAAGATTACGTCATCTTAGTTTGCAGTTCAGCATCATTTTTTTATAATACCAGGGATCCTCAAGAAGATTTTGTATATATTGTACAGGTATTTATTTTTAATGGTTATTAGTACTTTAAGGATAGTTTTAAGATAAATTTTATTTAATCATCATATTAACTGTCAATAAACATAATTGAATATTTTTATTGTTTTACATTTTGATAAAATTTTTATTGTTAACAAACTCGGTTTAGTTGTTTCGAGATAATTAAAAAAGCAACTTGGTGTCCGAGATCATTTTATTAGTATTACATTGCATTTTTTTTATTTATATTAAGTGAAAATAACACAGCAGATTTAGTGGTAATTAAGCAAATCGTAAGATTTGAACTGGCCCAATTGAATTTACCGACTTGAGTCAAAGGCACTATTTGTGGTGAATGGTTTGTATCTCCAGTCAGTTTGACAATTTGTGTTTTGGAGAACTTATTTCTTTATTTCATTATTACTTACATTTTTTATTAAATTTATTATACCATTTACACCACATTTTTTATAAGATGAGCCATTAGATTGTAACAATTTAACTTGTTCATTTCTGTTTGAATTTCATTTTATTATATTCCTTGTTGTTTTGTTGTTGAGCTCAGTCCTTTTTGAGTTTAAGGACTATAATTACTCACTAAATTCTTCGTGTCCATGCTCTTTCCTTTATTCAGCTTACTTATTCCGTATACTTTTGGACTTTAGCGCATACGATCATTTTAACGTCTTACTTCACTAGGTGCATTGAAAAATGCGCTATTAAACGGCCGTATCTAAAATCAATTAAAGATAAAAATATTTTCATTGCATAGTAGTTAACCAGAATTAATAGAATTTTATTGCGCCGCCAGTAATACAAGCACCGACCTTTTCAACAGAGTTAGATGTTAAACAACAAAAGCTATTCCAGTAATTCACCCGTTTTAATAAATGAATTAAAGAATATTTGTGATGAAAATAATATATAGTAATGTAACACTAGTACGCGTAGCACACTCGTTGCAAATCGGTAAAGTGCGTGCAACATTTTTGTTTTTTTTTTATTTAATTCTTATATATTAGTGTTTACCATATTATTTGTGTAACACAAATATTAAATACATACATACTTGGGTATAAAGAGATTCCAAGCGTAGAATGATAATTGCTTGCTAAAAGAAAGAGCGCATTACCATAGGAATCAACTAAAAGCAAAACGTAACAAAGCAGTAAATTATATATTTGCATTTAAATATTGTGGTAATGCATAATCAATATTTTGAACTAATTCAAAGGCGTTATAAGAGCGTATATGGTACACTAAAAATGGTCATAAAATTTTATGGTAAATTCTGACCACAACAAACTGCAATAAGATAATTAAATAGCCGAAATACATCGTATAGTTTCCATTATAAAGTCCAGAGATACTTGGATTATATATCGGACTCCGAATAACGATCAGAATGTAATAATAATCTGCGGACAAGCTTCCAATACAACAAGGGTTACAATGGCTTTGTTTTAGCACAATAGAATTTGAAAGCATCCATTTATATGACAAGTTTATTACTTACCCGGTAGGATACCATGGTTAATATGTTAAAGACATGAAAAAGCAGTTCGTTTTTTTGCGATTAACATTAAAGACATTATGGAAGTTAAGCAATGCGTATAGTAGCCGACACATGTTACATTATGGTAAAGTCTTTATCCTTTTTTTAAGTGTCTGTTTTACAAGAAACAATAGCGACAGGATTTTCTACATTGTTCCTTGCTTACTTAACAGCATAAAATACATTCTAGAGTGTAATTGTTTAGCGTAGCTTCCTTAAGCTTTGCTACTGTTAGCATTGTTTTATACTATCGCTAGTCCTTTGATCTTAACAGATGCTTTATAATTAGATAAGTACTTATTACAATCACATACATTAAAAGTTTTTACTTAGTTTTTAATCACTTTTTAGTTAAATAAATTAAAAAATTAAGTCCGAATGTTTTTAAAATAATAATTATTTTACTCGTTTTCGAAGCGCTGCATAGTGTGGTTCAATTTCGACGGAATTAAATGAGCAACTGTCCTACGCGCAGATGCATAAAAATAGTTTAGGTACTCCTGTTCTAATTTTTCATGTCTATTTCATTACAGAAATATGTTACCGGAATTGTTTTTCTCCTAGAGATAAAAAGTGGAGAATGGCTTTCAATTTGCTTCAATTCCATATTTTCGAAGTTAGAACAAAATTATTCAGGCACAATGTGTGATACTTTTCAGTAATAATTTCTCGACAGCTAATTTAGTGTATTAATACAAAATCCTATTATAACATTTGCCTCCTATATTTGGGGTGTTTTATTATTACACCAAAGGTATGCTGGTATTAGACGGTTCTCACTAACCTCAAATATGATTATGTCAAAATTAATTTGACAGTTGCTGCATTTAATTGAAATGAATAGTAATCACGGATCACTATATAATAATAGAAGGAGCCTATTGAATTTTGAATGAAGAAGTAGAGGTCCACCGTATTATAACTTACCAATATATTTATTCTGGGATGTCTTTCAATTGAAATAAAAGATTTTCACTAAATTTCACAAAATAATTCGATACAACCAAATAACATTTATTTTCAACAATATTATCCTTCAGGTAGTTTAAAAATATTTAATAACTGCCAAATCAATCGTGAGTTGAGGATCTTTCAAGAGATTCTGGGTCAAAGGTGTCTAAGTCCAAGTCCTTATTCCATCTCCAATATTTCTGAATTATGTTCATCATTTTCAGAAGAAAGTTCTGAATCGGAATCTGATTCATCGAGAGCAATGGGATGGGGGTAAACGAAGTACTTCACGACCATGGTTCTTTCAAATGTCGTCAATTACAAACCGTTTAGTATGATGTTCTCGAAATGGTTTAATCAACTCCCACAATTGTTTTTTTGTTAAATTATCGTTAATTTTCACATTGGGACTAATCAAAAAATCCTGCGTTTGAGATTTCTTACTATAAAAAGTTGGTGGTTTGTTTAACTGCACTGAATGATACGGTGTATTGTCCATTATCACCACACATTTTGATTGCAATCTATCCAAAGCAGGAATTACCTAATTAACCACCCAATTTCGGAAAAGTTCTGCAGTCATTGTCTTGTGATAGTCACGGTCATTACTTTGTAAGTCCAGTAAGTAGTCGCACCCCTCTAAGAAGCCAAACTTACAACCTGCGTGTAATATTGTAAAACGTTTGCCTTCAGACTTCATTGTGGGATGATTACTTTTGAAATCAGTATCATGCACCCAACGACAAATATTACTCCCCTTATCATAAATCTACGTTTTATCCAAAAACACGGATATCACATTCTCACTTGAATTTAGAAAATGGATTAACTTCCTGAGAAAACTGATTTTTAATTCAACGACATGTATTTTGTTTTCGCATAGTTTTTCACGCCCAAAATTTTATACCCGTACCCGTCGACTTTATGATTTAAACTTGATCTACTACCCTAAAAATCCAAATGTTCGCGACTTTCGGATAAAATCTTGTCGATCGTAAAATGTTCAGATTTTGAATTGTATTGCCAAATGAGTTGCTGTAAATCCTTCCGAAAAACATAATTTGCAAACATGTCGTCACTAGTGGTTGTCGGTCAACCTATTTAGCAAAATTTTTCTGTTCGTCACATCCGTTCACAATTTTATTGATGCTATTTATATAAACCTGACAAAATATTAATTTAATATATTAAACTATTTCATATAAACTTAAACCACTTAAGCTATTAAAAGTTTTTGTTATGAACGAATAAGTTCAAAGTTAATTAATTCTTAATTACATATTTAACTTTGAACTTATTCGTTCATAACAAAAACTTTTAATAGCTTAATATTAGTCAAGTTTCTTTGGTATGTGTGAATCCTTGCGACATTGCAGGCTCACATTCCATTAATATAAGTAATTTGAATGTAATCTCATTATATTTAGAATTTACATCAGTTCTACATACATAAAGATAAAATTTACATCGATTGGGGCTTGAACCTTGGTGGCGCAGTTGGTTAGCGCGGTACTCTAGCAAAGTACAGGTCGTAGGTTCAAATCCTACTCGAGGTAAACTTTTTATTTATGTATTTAAAAAATTAATAATAATTTTTAATATTTTTAAACCACTTACATTAAATATTTTTCCCGTTTCAATTAAAGCTTTTGCACGAGAAACATTATTATTTATCAAACTTTGAAAGGTTTTTTTATGCAAATTATCATGTTATCTAATTTTTTAGGCATTTTGAAGTTTTTAAAGTGACAATATTAATCAATTGCAAACTTTCAAACTGCTCTGTACGTTGCTATGGAAACAGATATCTAAAAAAATCCTCCTTTTTAATACTTTGTAATAACATTTTTTTAGGATTCATCTTCTACAGTGCGATCATCATTGTTTGACCGTGCCGCTCCTAGAACCGTACTTCTGTTCCGCATCCTTAAAATGAAAATTGTGCTATGTCCAGTAGCGTAAATGCAGATATTAAAATGAATGACAAAAACTTTGGTGAATGACGAATTGCGTATTATGTAGACGTACAAAAACTTCAATAATTGTAATTTAGTCTTTCTTAAGACTAAAGGGAAATTGTTATAAGGTATGTAAAAATTTGGTTAAAAATTATCATTTATTATTTTGAATTGATATTACAGATTTTCTGGTACTCGTCAAATTGAAGTTTTGTAAGTGCTTTTATATACTAAAAGTAATGTTTAAAACAAATTTTGCTTTTTAACCTCAATTTGGTTACGAGAATAATGTACAGTTTAGAGAGTAAAATCTGTTTAGATGAGAGTTTAATGATCTTTTCGTTTATATTGACATGAGTGGTTTGAAATAGGCAATAATGTATGAATCTTGTTGTCAGGTTGAAAATGAATAATTGAAAGGTAATTCATAGCCAAGGGCGGCAAATTATCTACAATGTGTACCAATTTATGAAAAACAAAAAAGAAGGAACGATGACAATGCCATTATCACAATTACAGGAATGTGTTGCTGAAGAAACCGTTCTAGACAAGCTACTAGTTGAAAATGGTCATGCTGTCCTTCGTCTCCCTTTGTACCACTCTGAATTAAATCCCATTGAAAAATCGGATAGCACTGAGGAATGTGACATTTCAAATGGAAGGTGTTAAGTAATTGGCAATGAAGAATTGAAAAAATTACAGCTGAGAACTCGAAGAAAGTGTGTGAATATGTGGAGAGTGAATATTTAAAAAAAGGAGTGATATTGGATGATGTTACCTTTACAATGACATTAAAACATTTAAATGAACTTTTAAAATGAATTTGTCATTAATCAGAAATCAATGTATGATATATTTGTTAAATAATATCAGTGAAAACAAATTACATGTATGACTGGTTAGTTTATTATAAATGCATACATTCAACATATTCAGCACAAGTCAGGTACACCATTTTTGCTGACCACTGGTGAACATCACAAATACATTATAATGGAAAAAAAGAACTTATTTAACTTAATGCCAGATATCACTTTTGCATTACATTTTAATTTCTGAACAAAAACTTATTTCAGGTTATTTACCACTGATTTAGTCCTTCTCATATGGAACTAGTCACCATGTCTACTTTATGATGTACCCATTGTTTTTTAAGATAACTCAAATCTGTACATATTGATCTAAAGCACAGCAAATGATGAATTAATAATGCATTGTTTTTTTAGATCTCAGACGTGCATGTAAATGAGATCAATTCAGCTAAAGTATAGTAAATAATGGGTAAAGATTTTTAATTAGTGCGCATATTATTTACATACAAATATAACGATATCCCGACGCACACCTCACTACCCGTTGGAATGAATGATCTGTTATATGTTTATATTACAGTTAAAAATAGAAAAATCAAATTAAACTTGGCAATTATCTATAAAATAATTTCAAAGTGACCACCATTGTTTGCATTACTCTTCGTTTCATATTTTCAAATACATTTATTAATTGAGCTTCTGTAATATTTTGAATTGCGTCAGTTATTGCATTTTTTAATTCATCAACTGTATGAAGGCGTGTCTTGTAGATTTTATTTTTTAAATGTCCAAATAGAAAATAATCCAGTGGAGTAAGGTCAGGTGATCTTGGGGGCCAAACTCCCGTACTTATAACTCTATCAACAAAATGTTCACGTAAAAAGGTCAGTGTTTGATTAGCTGTATGAGCTGTTGCGTTATCATGCTGAAAATATCCATGTTGTAGCTCGTCATCGTGCAGTTGATCACTGAAAGGGTCCAAAATAGTTTTGTATCGAGCAGCAGTTACTGTATCTTCAAAGAAAATGGGACCTACAATTTTTCTTCGTGACATAGCAGCCCAAACACCTATTTTCACAGGATGTAAAGTAGTTTCTCCAAAAACGTGTGGATTTTTTGCTGACCACATACGGTAATTCTGCGAATTCAAATAACCAGATAAATGGAACCAAGCTTCATCCGTAAAGAAACTTTAGTTTAGTATTTCGTCATCTCTCAAGTTGTTGTTGAACCATCGTCAATATTCTAAACGCTTTTGAAAATCTAAAGGTAGTAATTCTTGCACAACCGTTATTTTGTAGGCATGAAAATGTAGTTGAGGTTTGACTGCTTTATGGCATGTACCATAAGAAAGACCTGTAACAATTGCAACATGTACAATGTTGTCAATCTAACTTTGCTTGTGTAATGTTTTGGTTTTAAGATTCTTTTTATTTTATTGCTTACACATTCATGTCAACCATGTATTGTATAATGCAAAATTACCTGTTTGCTGGGCCAATTGTCTTAACGGTTTTGTCGGACTTCTTCTTTCCAAATGTGTGCGTACATTTTCCTCTACTTTCTCTGTAAGTACAATTGTGCGACCCGTAGATTTTCCCTTGCAAACACTACCATGCTCATGAAAACGACTAACAATTCTTCAAATGTGTCGGCATAAAACATCATCATCTAATTCAATGTTCTGAAAGTGATGTTGATATTCTTCAACACATAATCGTACTGAATACTTCCAGTTTCCATCCATATTTTTCGCCGTTTCGGAAATAAGCTTCCAAAATAAACTTGTCTTGTTCCACAGTAAAAGGCATTACAACCTAAAAAAAATTTATTTACGAAAAAGGCATAAAATACACGAATAAATTCACCTCGAAAATCCTGGTTAATTTACTAATGAGTTTTGAAAAAAACTATTTTATTGTAATACAAATGTAGATAAAGGAATAATTGAAATAGGAAAAATCTATGTACGTTTATGAAATGTCAATCGAAGATGAAATAAATATTTGTGCCTAATTTCACTAGTAACTTGGAATAAACTTTTGACAAAAATTCTGTAAAACGCAGTTTTTTTCGGTCATTCTTTGTTGATATCTCGGTATAAGAAGCTCATTACAAAAATAGGCAACATTGTAAACGCAAAAACTATAATCTATTTCAAGCACACGTTTAAAACTTCATAACGAAAACAGGAAACATTGTAAAAACAAAAACAGTAACCTATGCCAGAATGACGTTTAAAACTTCATGTCAGATAGAGATTCATAGACATAAATACATGTTAAGGTAAAAAAATTACAAAGCTTCAGAGTTTTCAATCATATTTGTTTAATTTTTGCATTTATTACTCTTTACATTAAAAACTTTGTAAAGAAAATTTATATAAAATTAAATTTTCTTTAAAAAAAACATCTACACTTTTTCTTATAAAATTAATTGTTATTCAGATAATGAAAAAAATTGAACTAACATTTAAATTCTACCTTACGAATTTTTTTGCCGCTAAATTACGCGTCATATCAAACAATTGCATATAACATAATTAATCGACATATTTAAGGTCTATATCCAGATATTTTTGTATCTTTTAAATATGCAGCTGTGTTAGAAATATTTAATAAAAACCAAAAACTACCCCTAATAACCCCCTCCTCTCCGCAGCTGAATTTCTCCCAAAATCTAATCAGCTCTAAGCCAAATGAAAGCAAGCTTAAACAAAAAATTTTAAGTACGTAGGTATTTTCATTCTGGAGTTATCGTGGATACTAACATACATCCATACCGATCTTGGCCAAAAGTTTTGAAAATAAATTAATCAAATTTGACGTTAGTGAAAAATATTATACCAACTTTGTAAAAATAACTCCCAAATTTAGGGGGCAAACAAAAAATAGTAAATTAAAGTATAAGTGGATAAAAAGGTCTTTAAAACACGCGCGATCTTTGGATCACGAAGGCGCAGCCGAAGTGATCGAAATAGAGTAAGTGTTTTAAAGACCAGTTATCCACGAATACTTTACGCTATTTTTTTAATTGGTGCACCTTAGAATCATAAATACTAGTATTATTACTACACAAAATGGAAATAAGGACTAATAATGTAAAATATGTAAACAAAAATAAATATATTTAACAACACCAACTGTACTTTCTATTTTCATTTATGAAATTAAAAGTGTTAAATAATATTTAAAAAAAGGTTTTGAATTTGTTAGTAATATTTTATTTGACGTTACAAGGTACTCCTGTCAATAATCAAAAACGTATCATTTAGATTTCACGCTTCTTGAGTTGTTGATGTAATTTTAAAAAACGCACGTTTTTGAAAGTTCGATTTAAACACGCTAAGGCGTGCTTTAAATAGGTAAAATGGGGCACCAATAAGAAAAATATAGAATATATAGGTCTACTAATAAGCAAAATTTTTTGTAGAGAATTTATTTATTATTTTTGGAAAGCTTTTGCCATGGCTTAATATACTTTAAATAAAAAAAATTAGTTTTGTTTATAGCGCTGTCATGGAAAGGGCTAGAAAAAATGACTGTTAGCATTGAATTTTTCGCTACGCCTGAATAATAATCTTGATCTAACTTGGAAAATATACGAGTTACAGCAAATTGAATGTATGTGCTCCAACAAGAAAGTTGCTAAGCAAAGTGTGTTACCACTGACTTACCCGATCGGCGTCATTCGTTATTTGTGGTATAAATTATTAGTAATAAGCAGCATAACTTGAATGTTGCTTAAAAATTTTAAGTAAATTATGAAGTACAACATTCAGGGACATAAACACAAATTTTACAATCAATTATTTTGTTCAACGTATCTAATGAAAACAAAGACTTAACGGTTTAGGGTGATATTTCAGCGATAAGTGGTATAACGTTGTAAAATATACAAGCTGCACAACAAAGCTGTAGGTGTGCCATATGTTTTTGTTATGGTCAATATTACCTACCATCGCTTTTGCGACTGCAAAATGACAATCTTTTGCCAAGCTGTAAATAGCACTTTAATATTAACTTTAGCTGATATGCAGCACAATGAACATAAGACGTCGAACCTTTTTGTATCATAATGCAGAAAAATTAAATGGAAATATATGATAAGTAAGCTATGAAAGTTTTTCCATCGTCAATTGTTGTAAAAGACTGTGTCCTCACGAGAAATAGTTTTTCCAATTCGATCTGACAATATATTTCCTATTAGGAACTGTATAATTCAAAATCATGAAGGCACCAAAAGCGCAATGCAATGTGCACATTTTTGAAACTAAATATTGGATCCCCTGTTGTATACCTAGTGCTGTTGTATGTAATTCAAAAAAATGTTGGCTGCCCTTTGAATAATTGATGTGTGCTTTTTAAATTCTGGGTACTAGCAAATTTCCTCAAGAAAATAAAATTTACAATATTCTATGAAATGAATGAAGTGCGCAGTACTGGATGTGTGTAAATTAATAGAAAATGGATAGAAAAAGTTTTTCAAATTGAGGAATCGAACCCCACATATTTTCGTATTAATTGGTATGCTTGGGATTTGTTTCTCCGCTAGGGATTTTTGGTGTATGTAATTTGTTAACCTACACATAATGACAGTAATGTTAATTTGTATGCAAATATAAGGGCAGCAGTGGGAAGTTGCCGATGTACCGCCCGTGAAATCCGCATCTGAGTAGAAGGATATCCTGTAAACCCAAACGACAAGTTCACTAAATTAACTGAGGGAGATGCATATATCTCAGTTGTAGTCGTTTAATATAACTGATTTACGAGTATCATTGTGGACTAGTAAGTTTTAAAGCACTTATGAACAAAATATTAAAGATA
This sequence comes from Vesta saturnalis, assembly GCA_036346205.1. Lineage (NCBI taxonomy): Eukaryota > Metazoa > Arthropoda > Insecta > Coleoptera > Lampyridae > Vesta > Vesta saturnalis. The sequence goes on from JARFJB010002090.1 coordinate 365,188, forward strand.
TTATGTAAAAATAAAAATAACGTGTCGTGTATACCAGCACGTCACTGCATTTATTTAGGACGGTTACGTTTCTCGCAAAATGAAACGACAAGGTTCAATGGTATCGACGGTAGACGAATCAAAATTATAAAATTATAATGAGAGATAACTTTGGCCAGTAGGGAAAGCTTTGGGTTGCCTTTTTAGCCGTCTCTAGAACTACTAGTTGCCGAAAGCGGTTTTGATTTCATTTACTCTACGTCACCTCAAGGGGGGTTTTCTACTGCTGGTCTGTGCAACGTTACCGAAGATGAATTCTACAGGTTACACAGGTGCTTTATTCAATGTCAGCTGGAGATAGGTCTACTGGTGGTTTATTCAATGCCACTAAAGGATGTCAGGTACAACTTCACGGAAGAGCCTGGAGATTCTTTAGAGAAAATGCTATATTATAAATTACGGTAGGTTAGCTATAAGAGATAATACACGATCAAATCGAACTAGGCGTCCTGAAGACTTACCAAGGTGAGGGGATTGTCAATCTAACTACAAAGTAGTAGGAGGGTGATGTAAAGTAGTCAAAATTTATTTTCAAAAACCTTACACTTAATTTAATCCTACCCGACAGTGGAAGATAGAATTTTAGCCTACTCGATGAGATAATACACAACTAACTCACTCTCAAATATTCAATACGCACAACCCCCGTTTGGATTAAAAGCATACGTTAAATTTTATCCAAATGATTTTAATAATATTATCTTAATACAAAACTACCAACACGTACACCAATTAAATTTTGAAAACCTTTCAGTTCAATTAATGTTAAAAACAAAATCGCCCAATTACATACATACATGCATATTCATACGGTATTAAGATATCGTCCATTCGCTCACGCTACCAGTTTTAACCTGCATTCCTGAAAACTACATAGCTACACAGTCGCACACATGATCGTCTCAATAAAGGTTTTACTAAAATATTATTTCTTATGCAATTTAATTCTTTAATTCTCACAATATTTTATACCAAACCTAAAAAATATACTTTATGTAATACTTAACGCTTTACTATAAATTCCAGCTGATAAGAAAATCATCACTGATATACTTCTCTTCGAAAAAGCGATCCTGCTCTACAGGAATTGCAGGTCGCATAATGGTCGAAATATTATAATATAACATCCACCTTGTAGTCCAGATTGAGAACCAAACAAGTATTATTCTCTCGTAAGTTCAAAAAGTAATTACTCTGTCGGAAATTTTCTTCCGATGATGATCTGGAACCTGCAATTAATGAATATTGTGATATGTTATCAAAATATTTCTTTGAGGAGTCCGTTTATTACAAAAACGTTATAAATCAGAAATTGAGGAAAATATTTCTTTGGTGCTATTCGCTTTTCTTCCATAGCTAGGTAGATTATATAAAAATTTCCCCTCTAAGATGCATTGATTTATGAAATTACTCTTTTAAATTGCTCTCTAATTAATTAATGTTTCTTTCCATTCCTCTTTGTCATTGACTGTTAAATCTGAAATTAATTTTAAAAGAACGAATCCACAATGTTCGTAATTTCTTTGGGTCCCTTCAAAATTTCTTATGTCAATATATTTTTTAAAACATTTCTGCGTTTGATTTGAATTTGAATTTCAGTTAAAATCACTAATTACCTCAAATCGATTTATAACGTTCCACGTCTTCCGATGCCCAATAGCCATTGATTTCGATCTGTCAAAGGGTCTTCCTCGAGGTGCCTCTCTGATTTCTCGATCTATTCCCTCTAACTAACTGAGGCGTGGTCCTCCTCACCTTCGCCTTCCCTGGGGTACCCATTGTAAGATCTGTTTAGGTAATCCTTTTTCGGGTATAAGTTGAACAAGCCCGTACCACCTCAACTCTTGAGTTCCGATATTATCTACCATCGTATGTTGCCCGTTCATAATTTGTCGTATTGTTTCATTTCTGATGTTTTACAGTCTGGATTTTCCCGCTGAACGAAGCCAGAAGTCTATTTCTGTAAGATCCAACTTCTTTTTGCTCGCTCTTTTAATTGCCATACTTCGCAACTATAAGTGGTTATACTTTTTAAGAATGGTATTATAAATTCTGTGTTTGTTAGTGTTGGATATTGTTTGATCCCACAGTATACTATTGAGGAGCATGATGGCTTTCCTTCCTTGGTTTCGGCCTCTCAAAAGGACTTCTTCCAGGTGTCTACCTCTGACTTCTCGGTGTGTTCCCTTCTATAACAGAGGTGTGGTCTTCCTGATATTCGTCTTCTATGGGGTGCCCATTGTAAGATCTATTTAGGTAATCTTTCTTCGGGCATACGTTGAACATGCCCGTACCGCCTCAACTGTTGTTTGATCCCACAGTATGCTGTTGAGGTGATACCTTTCCTTCCTTAGTTGTTTCTTTCATCTATCGCTTTGTCTAGCTTCCATCTTTTGTAATAGTCATTCCCAGATATTTATAGTCCTCCCAGTGTCCAATTATCTGTCCATTTTCCATTTTAACGTCTCTTTGTTCATCACCAACACACATGTTCTGTGTTGTTTATGTGTATATCTATTCTCCACTTTTTGTATTTTTCGATTAGTTTCCTAGTCATATATTATTCAATATCCTCGTAATCTTGGGATAATATAAATTAGTCATCTGCTAAGAACAATGTAAACACAATATTTTTATTAACTGGAATACCCATGTTTTTACACTTCAGTTTACATAGTTTTAATGCCTGTTCTAGGTATATTTCAAATACTGTATGCGAAGGCCAATATCCCTTTTGCGCGTCTTTGTGATTATGAAACCCTTTGATATCCATTTCCTATCGTAATCCTTGCTGAAACATCGACACACAAACTTTTCACCGCTTTAATCAAATTTAAGTTCAGGTTAGTGCAATGCAGTGCTCCCCTAGTTTGCTTGTGGTATACTGCCATACGCCATCTTCAAATCCACAAGCATCAGGTGTAGTTCTTGGTTGTTTGCAGTCATTTTCTCTATAATTTGATTGATGCAGAAAAGGTGGTCTACCGTTGATGTTCCTTCCCTGAATCCGGCTTGTTCCTCCGCTTTCAGATCGGTATATTCTCTTTATATTTTCTTGTTTATAATTTTTCCGTATAGTCTGCTTTTAGAGCTTGTAACAGCAATGCCCCTATAATTGCTGCAATCGTTTCGGCTACTTTTTGTTGATATCAAAGCTATCTTCCATTTTTACGGACATCTCCATTGATGCAGTTCAGTTTTGAAATATCTTAATTAAACCGTTGTATAGTTTTTTACTACCGTATTTTATTAATTCAGCCGCTATGTTTCTTGGTCCTGGCATTCTGTTGTTTTCTAGTTCTTTACAAGGGTCCATCACCTCTTTCGCTGTTATCCTTATGGGAGATGCTGACGTGCTTATATTCTCGTTGTAGTTATCCTCTATAAATTCTGGTCCATCTTCTATCAGTAGTCCCTTGAAGTAGTCATCCCAGCGCTCAGAAGTTATTATTGGTATTATATCCTTTTTCCTGTCTCGTCGCATGGATCTTAACAAGCTGCAGCTTTACGTACTTCTTTCTCCCAAGTCTGTATTTAACATATTAGAGTTCCTTTCCCATTCCCCGTTTTTGTTTTGGCATATCATTCTGCGAACTTTTGGTAGGGATTGTTTGTTTTTGATCTTGTCATTGTTGTCTCTTGTCTTTAAGTATTGTTGATAGTGTATTCTCTTTTTTCAATCTCATCGTTCGTCACACCAATATGGTAGTTTCTTTCTTCCTCTTACTATCTATCACAGAATTTCGCTTGACGCCTCCTTTAAGCATGTTTTCATGTGTTTGTGGAGGTCTTCATTATGAGCATAACGACTCCTTGTTGAGCGCGCTTTTCCTTCGGTGCTCCATTATAAAATCAATTATATTCCCTAGATTTTCAGATCCCTGTCCTTTCTTTTATGTTTTTGTGACTACCAGTGTGTTCATATCAAGTCTTTTTAGTTCATACATAACTTCATTTATTTTAAACCAAAACCTTACACATTTCAAGTACGAAAACTCATCGTATCGAGGAGTTAGCTCGATGCCTCAACCCCCAAACTTGCATGGCCAGGGTTTTAATGTTGGCGTCTTCGTTCTCCTATATAGCTTGCTTTCACTACAGCTTAAGGATATCACCTGTCCTACCCGTTGGTCCAGGGGTGGTATTCTATTTCCCACCTACCCGTCAACTGTAGATGGCGAGGGCACTCTCCTATTCGCCACCTAGGGTCGTGCTCTCTAGGGTTACAGAATCCCCCTAGAGTAAAATCCCTAAAATACTGTTACAAATGAAATCATACAATTAACAATGTATTCCTAATCTGCCTTGAACAAATTTCGACGGTTTTTATAACATGGATGATTGGTTTGACTATGCACTAGTGAGATATCAGCATGGTTAATGAGACATTCATACTGCACTTTTTAATGATCTATGTTAACCTAAGGTTAAAAATCCAAACCATTTTAAATTTTTCAGAATTATTTCGACCATGTTCTGAAAAAAAAATTAAATGGAAACATTCGAAAATTAGAAAAATGAATGACGACATTCATATACAGTGTGTCCCAAAACTTTCGAAACGCTCAATTATCTCAGTTATTTGTAAAGTGACTTAGATGAAATATTGTCAGTGATACAGTGTTGCCGCTTCTACTAAAAATTAAAAACGATTTTGATAATTCAAACGAAACACCATGTATATTATTCAATTTCGTAGTTCCCGGAATAAATCTAAATACTTCTTAAGTATGAAGCCCTATACCTATCTTCAACCATTTACGAAATAATTGACAGACCATTTCTACACTTTGACAGGCTTTAAAATCTATGACGATTTCGGTAGAAGTAACGAATTTTGTGAGATTATGATCGCTAAGTGGGATGGGAATAATGATTGCTTCAATAACATTGTGTTTTCTGATGAAGCGACATTTATGCTAAATGGGAATGTGAATCGTCGTAATTATAGGCACTGGTCAGATAAAAATTCGCATTGGATGAGGGAAGCGCATTTACAGTACCATCAGAAAATAAATGCTTGGACAGGGTTGTATTGAACTCGGACTATAGGACTATTTTTCATAGAAGGGAGTTTAACAGCGGAGAGATATTTGGATATGCTTCAAGATTTTATCGTTCGTGAAATTCATCCATTTGTCTGGCACAAACTATCAAAGTACTTGGTTTCAGCAGGATGGCGCTCCTCCCCACTATGCTCGTATAGTGCGGGAATATTTGAGTACAACTTTTCCTAACAGATTCATAGGCAGAATGCTTTCTATGGAGTGGCCAGCGGTGTCTCCCGACCTCTCGCCATTGGATTACTTTTTCTGGGGAATCTAAAAAATAAAATATACGCTGCAAAACCGGAGAAACTCGACGATTTGGGACAACGCATACAATTTAAGTCTGATTTTATTATCGAAGATGTCGTTCGCAAGGTTATCGAAAAATGTTACTACCACCTAGCCTTTCGCCAGGAAGTGCAAGGAAAACATTTTGTACAAAGTACCTAGTACATTGTTTCCTAATCTTTTTAAACAAATTTTAGATAAATTTCTTGTTGAAGATTAGATGTTTTTGTATTTGTCAATCGATAGCTTATGAAAAACTAAGATAGGGACATGTAAACCGTTTTTCTTGATCTCTTAACGTTTTTATTTTACAGCCTGTCAAAGTGTCGAAATGGTCTGTCAATTATTTCGTAAAAGGTTGAAGATAGGTATAGGACTTCATACATAAGATATATTTAGATTTATTCCGGGGCATTAAAAAATTGAATAATATACATGGTGTTCAGTTTGAATTGTCAAAATTGCTTTTAATTTTTAGTAGAAGCGACAACACTGCATCGCTGAAAATATTTTTATTGGATAGAGCATGTTCGCTATTATAAACTCCCCAATTTTCATCTATGTCATTTTACAAATAACTGAGATAATTGAGCATTTCCAAACTTTTGGACACACTAAATATCACATTTATATATTGGACGTTGTTTGTTCAATTAAAAATGAGAAAAACCTATTAGGATTAATTTTATCCTTCCTAAACTTAATGAAGGATGCGCAGAGTCACAAAAATAAGTCAAATGTTCATGAAGACAGTAGAAAATAGATTTAACTATGTTGTGATTCTGAGCAACTTTTGTTAATGGCACTTTAAATAAAAACACGCTTAGTATGATTTTTTCGTTTGGTACTTAACTGTGGAAACGTTTAATAAAGTTTGATTATTCTATATAAAATTCAATTTTTAAAGGATATACAGTAAAAAATTATTTCGAGTGGGTATTGAACCCACGACATCTACCTTGTTCTATCAATTGAGCTATCGAAGATGCGAATTACACGCAACTTGAACAGCATGTACTTTATTAGTTGATCGCAATATACCAAAACCTTCATATACAGGGTGTCCGGTGAGGAACTGTACAAACTGAAATGGTATTTTACTTGGGTCAATTTAAGTAAAAGTCCAGTAAACATAGGTCTGATTCAAATAGTTACCCAGATACAAGCGTTTAAAGTTTATAAATGATCACATATTTTTTCAAAAGTAATTAGTATTAGTCAACTGGAAAAACAAAACCGAAACAATCTGTCATTTATTCGTTTGTGTTCTAGTAATGACAAAGTGGATTGTAGTAAATTAAGTGTAATTTAAATTTAAAATGTCTTTTCAATTTTCTAACGAAGAGTATGCTGACATCATTTACATTTATGGATTTTGTGATGGAAATGCGAGAGCTGCCATACTGACATACGGGGGACTCCCGTTCGAGAAGAAATTCTTGTAACACTCAACCCTGGACTCCGATCAACCATCTGTAGAATGTTTTCTTGCTCATTCACATTTAACTCCACAGGACGATCAGATCTTATTGAAACTGATGGAAATGAACCATGAGTTCGAACGTGTTGAAACACAGAAGAAAAGGTTTGGTGATTTGGAATCCTCCTGTTGGGAAATCTTCGTTCATATTCCCTAACGGCAGCTCTCGCATTTCCATCACAAAATCCATAAATGTAAATGATGTCAGCATACTCTTCGTTAGAAAATTGAAAAGGCATTTTAAATTTAAATTACACTTAATTTACTACAATCCACTTTGTCATTATTAGAACACAAACGAATAAATGACAGATTGTTTCGGTTTTGTTTTTCCAGTTGACTAATAATAATTAATTTTGAAAAAATATGTGTCCATTTATAAACTTTAAACGCTTGTATCTGGGTAACTATTGCGAATCAGACCTATGTTTATGGGACTTTTTTACTTAAATTGACCCAAGGAAAATACCACTTCAGTTTGTACAGTTCCTCAACGGACACCCTGTATAAAGAGGTACATACAGTTTACGTTTAAATCGAGCGTAGTTTGTTTCTTTGACAGCTCGGTTGGTAGAGCGCTACTCTAGCAAAGTAGATGTCGTTTCGATGAGAACTTTTAGAAGATTTTTGTGATTTGCAGCAACTTTATTACCATGTCTAATATGATTTTATTTTTGATTATTTATAAGTGCGTGATTGCAAATTTCTTTTAGTTGATCACCAAAATTTGACACCGCTGAAAAGTATTTGGGCAATATGAGTGTAAAAAGTTGGTCGTACACACAGTGCTAGTCGTAGGAAGTTTACAAGAAAAATGTTTACTTGTGATTATGTGATCTTTTATGAAAACCGCTTAAACAAATACTTGATATCTTAGTGATTTGCTTTAGGGATTGTGATCGGCTTTGAATTTTTCTTTGACATTATTTAAAAAAACTGGGAATAGAGGATACAATACTTAATTTAATTAATGATAAATTGAAAGATAATGTGCAAGAAATTCAAAATCTTCTTCCTCAGGCTTTCTTATAAGGAACAAGCTTTTGGGTGTGGTGATCTCAGTGTGTGTTGGTTATTTCGTGTATTAAAATGGTTGAATCTAAGAGGTTACTAACGTTTTTTTATTGGTTTTAAAACCAGCCACAAAAACATTATTGATTAAATTGTTTAATCCATATGTAAACCATTTTCTTGAAAATAAACTTATTAATGAGTAAGTATAAAATAACTTTGATTAGTGTTACATAATTGAATCACCACACTGTATCGCTACCAACTAAGGAATTATGTAATGGTTAAATGCATTCTTGTGGTGGGAAGTTGGACAATGTATTTGAGCCATTCAGTGTAACTAAGTCAGGTTTAATGTTATTGCCCAAATACGATTGGCAAGTTAATGGAACAAGAAAAGTAGATATTTGGATACAATAATACAACAAATTGCACATTGCACTGATGTTATAATGCAATTATGGTTTGTTCTTTGATGTAAGCCTTCTATTTACTCGTAATTGAACTAACATCAAGTGTCATATAATCCGGATTGTTCTTCACAATAATATGCAAAATATCGAATTTAGGTTAAAGTAACTTATTGCGTTTAGGACAATTTACTAGTTACCAAATTTCAAAATATTTGCTTTGGTTAGATTAAACTGGCAGCATCATAATCCGATAAGATCCTAATGTTTACATATTGACTAATCAGGGATGTTGCAAAACGGATATGAATGTATTTCTAAATACATTTTTTGATCCCTTCAACAACAACATTTAATTCAAGTGTCTAATAGGATAATGGTAGTTTATTGTATAATTTAATTAAAAGGTAGTTTGAGTAATCCCTGAATTGTCTCAAACAACATAATACATTCTAAGTCAGTATAACAAAATAGTTATTCTCAAGGGAAAATCATCTGTCAAACGTGTGATTGATGTTAAAAATGAATCGAAATATGATTTTTATATCCACAACTGTTGAAAGTTACTGTTTAAAGTGCATCATGACGCATTATTGATACATTTAAACATAAATTAATATAAAAACTATAGAACTTGTGATAAAACCAGTTAAAGAATGTTTGATTAAAGTTTTTTTTTTATACCGGAAGTATAAATACAGGTACACTTACTGTAATAATTAATACACGAGCATGTTCTAGGATACGAAACGAGCCGCTGGTGAGTTTCGCATATAACATGCAAGTGTATTAATGGCGATTACATGAAAGTTGCATGCACTATTTAGAAAAATTTTTTACATTAACAATATTCAGGACTTTGTAGAGACTATAAATTATGAATTTTCGATAATCAAATTTACCTATGAGATAGAGGCACATGACGATCGACCGCAGCAAGCATGAAAATTCTCTGTACCATGTTTTCCTGTGTCCTAACGAACCATTTGAACGAAACATACATTTGGCACACATTGTATTAATAATGAAAGCATTGTAACTTAGGATCAGCGTTGGAATTGTTAAAAATGAAGTTTCGTAATCTTACTCGTTGGTAACAGCAGGTGGATAGGCCTTCAATTATAGGTGCCACTAGGGAGATAAAATTAAATTCACAAATTATTTATTTTAAACATAATACATTCCAATAGTTTTACATTAGGGTTTTGTTTAGTGATTCAATTTTGGGTATTTTTGCGTAGTCGCTCAACACTACTATTCAGTGGCGGCTCGTGGCGTAAAATAGTGGGTGTTCTGCGGTCTGCGACAGGTTGTGTATGTGAAAATACTTACGTAAACTATAAATACAACCTTACCTATATTTTACATATCAAGTCGATTCGACGACTTTCTAATTTGCAAATTTGTCGTAAAAGCTTTCGTTTTCGGAAATTCATTTTTTTTCAATTGAGATCATAGACAGAGCTGTTAGACGATCTTCGGGCATGGTATTACGAAGGTACGTCTTGATCCGTTTCAAAGTCATGAAACATCGCTCGGCCTCTGCTCTTGTCATGGGGGTTGTTACAATAATTTCCAATAATTTCCTCGTTTCTCGCATTGTTTCACCTAAATTGATTTTAACAAATATTTTAAAAGAGGTAACCAACCATTTATTTCGCTACTGTGTTTTCTAGAATAAATGACCGATAACTCTGTTCGAAGTCGCCCTTTCTCAAGTATGGGGTATGCTGAACGAACGATATTTAACTGATCATAAGGAAACTTGCTGCCACATATTCCAACGTTCTCAGAAAATAAGAAAGATGCAGTTAGTAAATGGTCTTTGAAACTAAACTGATCTTTAACACAGTTGGTAATCACACAATTCTAAAGCGGCGACGTAGTGATCAAATTTGCTCTTATTAGGACGTTTTAGTTTATTTTATGGTTCATCTAAACACGGACTTGAAGCTTCATCAACAATTTCTCCAATTTTATTGCTAATGATATCCATGCTTTGCTCAAAATTATCAATAGCATGTTTCACTTGCGTTGGATCGGTCTTTCGTTTTCGTAATTGGCGGAATAAAATATCCACGTGAGGTATAATACGGTGGAAGAATATGAGCCAAAAAATATAGTCTGAATACTGCAAAGTAAGTCGAATACTGTTAGCTGCACTGCAGACAGTTCCTTGTGTAAAGTTTTCCATTATGTTTTCCATACATTCAATGAGAGATTCCCGGTTTTCAAAAACAACATTTATCGTACGTATGTTAAAATTCCAACGAGTTGTAGCGCCATGCGGAATTTTTCTTTGTACAATGTTATTAAGTACTTCTATTCGGTGTGGGGAATTGCTGAAAAATCTGGAAATGTCTTGCAGGTTTCCAAAAAATGTACGAACTTGAGAGTTGGAGTTAGTAGCTTTAGACACAATTAAATTTAATTGATAACCGTAATATATTTCTGTCTGATGTTTACTTGAATACATAAATGTTGTTCGCTCATCACCGCTGCTCCATCATAACTCTGTAAAATGAGCTTTTGTGGAGAATTTCCAATTAATGTATCTAAAACATTTAAAATATTTTGAGCAAGGGTTTCATCGTCACATTTTTTTGGGTTTAAGTGTGTCCAGAAATGTCCATTTACTTCATTACCACGTATATGTCTAAAAATTACCACAAGTTGAGTTTTTGCAGATGCATCTATTATGTCATCAGCGATAACTGCTAGAAAGGGTGCTTGTTGAATTTCTTTCATTATCTCTTCATGGCAAACCTCAAGTACGTAGTCCAACAAGTCGTTTTGGATTTCTTTGGAAGTACCATTAAATACAGAAGCGTTTGTCAGGTGCTCACTCAAATCTTTGTCAAGTGCGGCAGAGAAATTTATCAATCCACGAAATATTCCTGGATTTTCTGAATCGACAGTTTCATTAAGTGCTAATTCGAAAGCACCGCAAAACTTTACACAATTTAGAGTTTTAGATAGGACATGTCTGTTTTTTCGAAATTTGCATGTTTTCTTTTTTATTTTTTCACTTAGATGCACTAAGTCAGTCACACCCACCTCCGACCATGCTTTAGCTCCATTAAAATAACGCTTTCTTTACATTTAAAACCTTTTATTCAAACGTAGCTGATTTATTTTAATTTAGCCTTGGCAACAGCATAATATTGTTTATTTGACAAAACATTTTACTTCTTATGCCAATTGGTGGATCTGCAGCTATGCAGCACTTATACACCAGTCGCCACTGCCACTACTGTCAAACCTAGGATAGTAATTTACACTAACTATCCAAACTGAAAACCATATTTTCAAACCATGGTTGAAATATTTTTGGTGCTGTTTGCATTACCCGCTCCATCTTATTAGGCGTAATTTATAATACTCCTGCGGCAATTATACTTTTAGCCTCATCAATATTTCGTGGTGGTGTTGCATGAACTTTTTCCTTAATGAAACCCCAAATAAAGAAGTCCACAGATTAAGATATGAGGATCTCGCCGGGCGTAAGATGGGTTCATTGGAGAGTTACAAAAGTCAGATCACGCAATGTAGCCATTTTCATAGATTTCTTTAGATGCAATAGATTTTCATTATGAACGGTTTATGACTGCGAACATTTAATGTTGCAGTATCCTTATACTGCATTTTATCTCTGCTCTTCAAGTTTACCCCATCCATATATATATATATATATATATATATATATATATATATATATATATATATATATATATATATATATATATATATATATATAGGTGATTTTAAGTTGATTCTTTTTTTTTTAAACTGTGTATAGAACTAATTAAAATGAACAACTTTTTCAAATAACATTTTTTCGTTTTGCTTTAATTGTTGCTGCTGCCTGTTCTATGCACTCAATTAATTATTCCCGCGTGTTTACCGGTGTTATAGCCTCATCACGCACATTCGGGTTGTTATGGAACTGCAAACAATCTCTGTGATAAGACGGCTGTTAATTTTGTTTTGTTTCTGTTTACACTTTTTATGTCAAGCAGAAATGTGTCAATTTGTTGTCAGTTAATCGCGTGTTAGATTTCAGTCAGTTTGTGATTATTGAAAAATAAAGAATGGCTCATGTGTATGAAAATAATGAAATCGTGGACATGCTGTTGATTTATGGAGAGTGTCGTCAAAGTGCGGCTGCAGCCGCAAGGTTGTATGCAGAACCGCTTTCCATCAAGAGTGTTCAGAGGGTAAGCGATACTGGTTATTTAAAAGAACACCGTGGATCGTATGTAGGAAGACCGAGACAACCTGTGAGTATGCAGAATGAAGAACAAATTTTGAATATTGTTGAGGAATATCCATCGATAAGTAGTAGAGAAATTGCACGTGAGGTCGATGTAAGTCAAACAAAGGCGTGGAAAACATTGCGGGAAAATCAGTTGTACCTATTTCACGTTTAACGTGTACACGCGCTACTTCCTCAAGACCACCCCCGTAGAGTTGAGTTCTGTGCATGGCTTTTACATAACAATGCAGATCATTTGAATTTTACAAGAAAAAATTTGCGCGTGGATGAGGCAATATTCACCAGAAATGGAATCAACAATTTCCGCAATACTCATGTTTGGTCATTTGAAAATCCCCATGCTATACGGAGATAAAGTTTTCAAGAAAGATTTTCTGTAAATGTTTGGACTGGAATTGTAAATGGAATACTCATTGGTCCACACATATTGCCAGACCGTTTAACGGGTGAGAATTATCTGAATTTTTTGGAAAATCATCTACCTCATCTGCTGGAAGAATTGCCATTTGATGTAAGACAAAACATGTGGCTTCTACAAGACGGAGCACCTTCTCATTTTAGACGAGAAGTGCGGGAGTTCTTGGATTATACTTTTCCAAACAGGTGGATTGGTCGAAATGGGTCAGTTGCGTGGCCACCTCGCTCACCAGACCTTACACCATGCGATATTTTTCTGTGGGTTACATGAAAGCGTTAGTTTTTAAAACACCGGTAAACACGCGGAAAGAATTAATTGAGCGCATAGAACAGGCAGCAGCAACAGAATGGTGACAACATTGAACATGTCATTTGAAATAGAACTTGACTGCTTATTCCTTTAAAACGAAATATCTCTTTTATTTTTGAGTTAATTAAAAAATGTTATTTGAAAAAGTTGTTTATTTTAATTAGTTCTATACACAGTTTAAAAAAAAAGCATCAACTTGAAAATCACCCTGTATATATATATATATATATATATATATATATATATATATATATATATATATATTATATATATATTTCAAATCATATCTTCAAGGACACTATACGATGTATTATATAAAAATGTCCCCATTCATATAATTCCTTTGCTTTCTCAACAACTTCTGGTATTTTCTTGCCAACTCTTGCTGTTGTCTCTGCTAAAATACCTAAAATACAGATCTTTAGACCATTTTTAAACTTCCGAGTGGACTAATTTCAAATAAATTCAAATAATTTTTTCAAAATTTTACCCTTTCTAGATTTTGAAAGTTTTACATCACATTTGATTTATGCGATCTAAAGCCAATCTACTAAGTTTGTCAAAAGTTGATCAACATATTTGATGGAATATCTTGATTTCTGAATTGCTAAGTTTAGGTTCCTTTTTAACGAGACATAACACTGGAGACTCATAAGCTTCAAGCGAACGTGCTTAACTTTACAAAAATGGTCACCGAGATGGTAGCGTGGTAGTGACACGGCCTGCTTAGCATTCGGGAGGTAATGGGTTCGATTCCCGTTACCGTCTACCCTATATGAGGTTTTTTCAGGGGGTTTCCTCATAGACATGTAGCAGCATGGTCACTGCGTATATGCTCACCATGTGCGGCTACTTAGGCGAATGCTATTTTTGCTCAAGAATACCTCAGAAATTCAAAAACTGATTACGAAACATTGGAACAATGATATTTCTAGTAAAGCGAACAACGTCCTAAATGAGAAAAAATGGGAGAAACCAACATTGGCACCAATAACCGACAATGCACAAAAATTTAAAAATTATGTTACAGTTTTACCCACACACCTACTCACACCGACACACACCTACACAGACCTACACACCTACTTATACCTACATACACCTACACACACCTACACACATCTACACACACCTGCACACACCTACACACACCTACACACACCTACATACAACTACACACAGCTACACACACCTACGCACACCTTCACAAACCTACACACACCTGCACCCACCTTCACACACCTACACACACCTTCACATACCTATACATACCTATACACACCTACACACACCTCTATAGCTATTTTGGTATGTTATCTTTTTCGTATGCGATCATTTGTCGTGCGACCTTTTCGCTGCGATCTTTTGACGGGTGACCTCCTCTTGTCGTTTCGGTTATGGACAAGAAAGTTAACCTCAGCCACGTCCTCGCTACTACTTCACTAGGTACATATTCTAATCACGGATGCTATCCTACTTGTAGGCTTTCGCAAAGTTTGCAAAAGTATTATTACCCATAAATGCAGGAAAAGGATTATAATTTAAGGAAGGAGTTTAGAAGAAATTGAAATTGCAGGAGAAGTTTTAGACTGTGATGAAGAGAACCAGAAAGATAAAGAGCATAAAGAAAACTGTGAAGAATGGAAACCAATATTCGAAGACTACCTGCAAATTTTACTTATTCGGGCCTAAGTTGCACCAATGCTAAAAGGACGTGTTAATTAGTCTACTGATGCAAACAAAGTCATACTTAACTGTTTTAAACACCATGTTAAAAGTAAGATTGCGCCCAAAAGGAATAATGTACTACTCTGAAACATAAACATTTAAATTTGTTTGAGTAAGGTGACTGGGTATGTAATAAAACGAAGTTTATTACACATATTGCGAAAAGTAATCAAGTTCTTTAGAAAAGACACTTATTAAGTACAATATTTTTTTTGTTTCTTTTCGTCTATTTGTTTCTTTAATATTGAATTTTTGTTGTTTTATATTTTCATACAATAAATACATTTATGACCATTGTCTCCTTTTTCTAACGTTAATAAGTGATTCCATTTCGTAAAATCATTTCAATTGTATCTGAGGCAGTTGGCAGTGTTGCGAACCAGATGTGTACACGATTTGACGTACAACCGTCTCATCAAGCCCAACATATAAACTTCAAACGCAACTAGCACTGCCTTCTTTTACTTAAAACTATAAGAAGATAAATATACAAACACACTAAATTTGGAAGTTTCTAAATTATTGCTGGTTGTCAACATAGCTAAGTTGTGTATGCTTACTTTAATTCAAAATCAAACATGGTTTTACTATGATACCAATAAAAGAATATCATCGAAACGAGAGTAAGATCTCAGTAAAAAAAATTCCATAGTTCAGTAGAATATGAGCAATCCATAATAAAAAAAATGTATTACAAATTGAATTTTGTATCAATAATTTATGTAAAGTTTAATCTTCCTATACTCTATCAGTGTCACATTGTTCTTAATTCTAATGAATGGTGCCTGTTTCGGCTCAGATGTATAATCACAAAACAAAATTAAGGTGGATTAATTACGTTGAGAGTGATATATTTAACCGTATTTTTGTTTTGTTTTACCTCTTTCATTTTATATTCACCTCAAGTAAGCGGATCTTCTTCCTAATATATATAAAATTTATCAACCGTGCGATGAGGGTAAAACCGCCAATTTAATTTTAGATATAAATAATTTTATTATGAAATTTTGTATTCGTAATAGTGAAATGTGTAACTCACTCCTTCAGTTGTATTCAGTACGACCCCATGCCTTAATATTAGTTTATTAAATTGCCCTATCTCTATACGTCGATTGCGAAAATGAGTTTCCTACCCTAAGGTTTCATTACTTTAAAAGCCTTGCTTATTATTCACCTACTTTTTTTATGATCTGTGTTTATTCCAAGTGAATAATATGAACCCGGTCTAAGTAGTAAATTGTGATTTTCATTTCAAATCCTACATAGTAAGGTTATTTGACTATTTCAAAATTAAACTACTTTCTACCCAGAAGAAAATTTATTATTACTCACTGCCGCACGTGTGCGGCAGTTCTAAACTTTATTGAGGTAATTTTTCAAATTTTGTTAGAAAATAAAGATCCCAGGAGTAGTTGAAGTTCTTAGAGTGATGGATTTTTAAAGTAAAATGAAATTTAATAAGAATGTGGCCTTAATAAACTTGTAACCAAATAAAGTTTACTTGAACCACAGTTGGTTTTTATTATGTTTGTTATGAATTATGCCAAAAGCGATTATCTTGCAGATTGTTGAGCGGGATGTTGTTATAAAACATAACAACCACAGTAACGTGCCGCTTTATGAGGGTGTAAATTAAGGAATGCACGATAAAATGTTTCCTTTGCTCTGAAAGTTGTTTATTCGCTGTAAAATTGCCGACGTAAAAACGGAATCTTCTTTATGGTGGCTAGATTTTTATTGTTTTAGTGTTGCCTAAGTGTAAAATATGATTTTTACTATATACTTATACAAAGAAATCTTTTAATATAAGAATTTAAATGCTACTACTGTGTTGGTCAGCAAAAAAAAGGAACATTACTAACAGCAGTAAGCTACTTTCATGTTCAAATTAATTCAAGTGGAAGGAAATGCAGTACAGTGCGTATTCTGCTTTTCTATTTTATTGAATGGCTTTACATTACCTACCATTTGTAGCAGCGTTTCATAAAGTGCCTAAGGTACGTTATTAATGTCAATTCGTTTTTAAGAAATTAACTTGTTTATAACGAGTTATTTATTTGGACCATGTTACACGTTATTGTAAATTTCATTAAAGCCATCTTGTCACAAATTTATTTTCAGGATCTTAGGGTAACTTCCACATATACGACTAATTATAAAGGCACTGTTCTATAGAAAAAATATAGGTAGATGTCGGACTTTACAAAGCCCACAGGTGCAAAGTGTAAAAATATGAAATTTATTAAATTACTGCATGTAAGAAATTTTCTCATTGTACAATTATGGCTATAACTTTTTTAAGCTTCAAGTCAAATCTCTTAACGAACCTTGTCACCCACGTACCTTTTTGTTGTAACTTCATAATGATGTATTTTAAATGTTTCCAAAGTTGGGCATTAATTTTATGGAGAAGGTACAATTTCAATTCTACTTTGTGTAAGTTAATTATAATGTTAACAATGAAATAATTTGTATACCCGGATTATATTAAATCTAATACTAAACCTGCTGCGTTATAAACATAAAGTTGAAATGTATCTTATAAAACTTATGAAAGGAAACAATTTTGAAGGACGAGCAATTGAAAAGGTTGCACTATGATACACCTTACATAATATTTTGAGCATTGACTATATCGATAACTTACCGGCAAAACATCGTAAGCGACGATTTTGTAGAAATCTATATTTTTGGATGATCGTAACCGCCTTCTGTATAAGATTCGTATCCGAAATAGCTTACAATGATAGCGAAAACACGTACGTAAGCCACATTATTTTTACCGAAAAATTATGTATATACGTCGCTAAAATATCATATGTCCGACAGCGACCTGCAGTACATCGTAACATTAAGTCATGTAATCTGAATTATGTCAGTTACGATACATTTTCTGCTTGGTGTTACTGTTTTTTTTAGATTAATATTATTTTTTGTTCGAAAATGTTAGTTCTTATGGTGTAGTTAATCATTTTGCATTATGTAAATTTGGTACACCCAAAAATTTGGCAACATTGCGGTCAACTTTATAAAACTGACATGTCATAACCAATGAACAGGTCACCTGATTATGGCTAAATTTGCAAATGGCTTATCATAACAATAATAGTAATTAAAAATTATTATTAATTTTATTAAATACATAAATAAAAATTTTACCTCGAGTAGGATTTGAACCTACGACCTGTATTTTGCTAGGGTACCGCGCTAACCAACTGCGCCATCAAGGTTCAAGCCCCAATCGATGTAAATTTTGTCTTTATGTATATAGAACTGATGTAAATTCTAAATAATAATAATAATAGTAATTGTTACTGTGCTTTAGAGCATGAGGTTATTTATATTTTTAACATTCATTTATTTAATTCAGGTTTAAAAATTGGTGATATTGTAAACCTAGGAAGTAACTGCATTATAATGGAATGCAGCAAAGTTATTAACATAGAAAATTTATCTTCAATATGTGTAAGTAATCCGATATTGACTAATGAAAACCTTATTACTACTGAGGAGATGGAAAGCGTACCTTGTCTTGAAGGCAACAATTTTTCCAACGTAATAAAACCCGTGACAGCATTTACGAAAAAACTTGTGGATTATCATTTCTAGTAAGATGAACAATCTGATGTTAATAATAGCAATAAAATTAAAAGCGCTCCACGAAAATTTCGTCGTCACTCATCTGACATCTTTCCACGAAACTAAAGCATCTTCTGATCAGTGTGAAAATCTTAGTGGCGAAAGCAGCTTAGATCATCAAGGAGTGGGCAATCCTTCTACAAAGAAATAAAAGATCTCGAAATGAAAGTCAAGTATGATAGAAAAAAACTATGGAAAAGGAAAAGAACTGCAACCTAATCCCTGAGGAGATAATTGCCCCAATGATTGTTCTTTAAAATTTCCTGGACTGGTTCGTCAAGATGTACATGAATTCTACTGGGGATTAGGTAATTCATAAAGCCAAAAGGACTGGTTATTGTCATGCATAAAGGAAGTTGAGATAAGAAGAAGACAAGAAGCTGAAGTGAGCAGAAGACATAAATCATACAACTACTTTATTCCATGGCAAAATTTTGATGGATCAAGCGTGCCAAAAATTTCTTTTGCAAACTTTAGATATCTCTCAAATGACCCTAAGGTACACAAAATGTAATGCAATTTCATGTATAATTTCCAAGGCTGATGCAAGGGGACGACATGAGCCTTCCGACAAGACTAGTCATGAGCTAAGTACAGATGTTATTAATTTCATTTCAAAATTACCAGCTGTGCGTTCTCACTATTATGGGGTAAAGACTTCCCGAAACTACTTACCTACACAAAAAACAAAAAACCAAAAAAAAACCAAAAACCCAAAAACCCAAAACACCAAAAAAACCAACCCCCAAACCACAAACCCCAACCAACACACACACACACACACACACACACACACACACACACACACACACACACACACACAACACACACTCACAACACACGCACGCACCTCTATAGTTATTTTTGTATGTGTTCTTATTTCGTATGCGGTTTTCTGTCGTATGCGATAATTTGTTGCAGGCGATCATTTGTCGTGCGACATTTTGACCGCGATGTTTTGATGCGCGACCCTTTTCCTATAATACTTTGACGTCAAAAGATCACAACCAAAAGGTCGCGCGACATGAGATCGCGGACAGAATGATATTTAATCGCATGCGACAAAAGGTCGCATACGAAAAAAGATCGCAGAGCAAAATAATTATATGCCTACACACACACCTACCCACACCTACACAAAGCTACACACGCATCTATACACATCTACACACACCTACATACGCCTACGCACACCTACACACACCACATAACACACACACCACACACACCTTCACACAACCACACAACACACACCCACACACACCACACACACCCACACACCCCACACACACCCACACACACCCACACACCCACACACACCCAGCACACCCACACACACCCACACACACCCACACACCCCCCACACACACTCACACACACCTACTCACACCTACACACACCTACACACACCTACACACACCTACACACACCTACACACACTTGAACACAGCTACATATAACTACACACACCTACATTCACCCACACACACCTACACACATCTACCCACCTACACACACCTACATACACCTACACACACCTACACACACCTACACACTTCCACCCGCACGCACGCAGCTCAATAGTTATTTTCGTATGTGATCATTTTTCGTATGCGGTCTTTGGCGTATGCGATCAGCTGTTGCAGGCGATCATTTGTCGTGCGAAATTTTGAACGCGATCTTTTGTCATGCGACCTTTTCCCTACGGTCTTTTGACGGGTGACCACTTCTTGTGAATATGCGTCAAAAGATCACAGCCAAAAGTCGCGCTACAATAGATCGCGGTCAGAATGCCGCACGATGTTTAATCGCATGCGACAAATATTCGCATACGACAAAAGGTTGCATATGAAAAAAGATCGCAAAGGAATATAATTATATGCCTACACACTCACCTACAGACACCTACACCAGCTACACGCACATACAGACACATACACACACACCTACGTACACCTAAACACATCTACGCACACTTGCACACAGCTACATACACCTACACATAACTGCACACACACATACACCTACATTCACCTACACATGCATACATTCACCCACACAAACCTACGTACACCAGCACACACCTACATATATCTACGTATACCTACAAACCTACACACACACACGCACGCACCTCTATAGTTATTTTTGTATGTGATCTTTTTTCGTATGCGGTCTTTTGTCCCATGCGATCATTTGTTGCAGGCGATCATTTTTCGTGCGTTTTTTCTTCGCACAACCTTTTGGCTGAGATCTTTTGACGGGTGACCACTTCTTGTGAATATACGTCAAAAGATCACACGGCAGATGATCGCATGTGACAAATAATGGCATACGAGGAAAGGTCGCATACGAAGAAAGGTCGCAAACGAAAATAATTATTCATCTACACACACCTACACACAACTATACACAGCTACACACACCTACACACACGTACACACACCTACACACCTACACACCCCTACACACACCTGCATACACCTACACACGCCTACACACACCAACACACACCTACACATACCTACATATACCTATCCACACCTACACACACCTACACACACCTATACACACCCACACATACCTACATACACCTAAACACACCTACACACCCCTACACACACCTGCACACACCTACACACCTACACACCCTTACACACACCTACACACACCTATAAATACCTACACTCACCTACACACACCTACATACACCTACACACACCTACACACACTTACACACACCTACACATACCCACACACCTACTCACACCGACACACACCTACACAGACCTACACACCTACATATAGCTACATACACCTACACACACCTACACACATCTACACACACCTGCACACATCTACACACACCTACACACACCTACATACAACTACACACACCTACACACACCTACGCACACCTTCACAAACGTACACACACTTACACCCACCTACACACACTTTCACATACCTATACACACCTCTATAGCTATTTTGTTATGCTATCTATTTCGTATGCGATCATTTGTCGTGCGACCTTTTGGCTGCGATCTTTTGACGGGTGCCCTCTTCTTTTTGTTTCGGTTATGGACAAGAAAGTTAACCTCTGCCACGTCCTCGCTACTACTTCACTAGGTACATATTCTAATCACGGATGCTATTCTACTTGTAGGCTTTCGCAAAGTTTGCAAAAGTATTATTACCCATAAATGCAGGAAAAGGATTAGAATTTCAGGGAAGGAGTTTAGAAGAAATTGAAATTGCAGGAGAAGTTTTAGACTGTGATGAAGAGAACCAGAAAGATAAAGAGCATAAAGAAAACTGTGAAGAATGGAAACCAATATTCGAAGACTACCTGCAAATTTTACTGATTCGGGCCTAAGTTGCACCAATACTAAAAAGGACGTGTTAATTAGTCTGCTGATGCAAACAAAGTCATACTTAACTGTTTTAAACACCATGTTAAAAGTAAGATTGCGCCCAAAAAGGAATAATGTACTACTCTAAAACATAAACATTTAAATTTGTTTGAGTAAGGTGACTGGGTACGTAATAAAACGAAGTTTATTACACATATTGCGAAAAGTAATCAAGTTCTTTAGAAAAGACACTTATTAAGTACAATATTTTTTTTGTTTCTTTTCGTCTATTTGTTTCTTTAATATTGAATTTTTGTTGTTTTATATTTTCATACAATAAATACATTTATGACCATTGTCTCCTTTTTCTAACGTTAATAAGTGATTCCATTTCGTAAAATCATTTCAATTGTATCTGAGGCAGTTGGCAGTGTTGCGAACCAGATGTGTACACGATTTGACGTACAACCGTCTCATCAAGCCCAGCATATAAACTTCAAACGCAACTAGCACTGCCTTCTTTTACTTAAAACTATAAGAAGATAAATATACAAACACACTAAATTTGGAAGTTTCTAAATTATTGCTGGTTGCCAACATAGCTAAGTTGTGTATGCTTACTTTATTCAAAATCAAACATGGTTCTACTATGATACCAATAATAGAATATCATCGAAACGAGAGTAAGATCTCAGTAAAAAAAATTGGCAGATTCCATAGTTCAGTAGAATATGAGCAATCCATAATAAAAAAATGTATTACAAATTGAATTTTGTATCAATAATTTATGTAAAGTTTAATCTTCCTATACTCTATCAGTGTCACATTGTTCTTAATTCTAATGAATGGTGCCTGTTTCGGCTCAGATGTATAATCACAAAACAAAATTAAGGTGGATTAATTACGTTGAGAGTGATATATTTAGCCGTATTTTTGTTTTGTTTTACCTCTTTCATTTTATATTCACCTCAAGTAAGCGGATCTTCTTCCTAATATATATAAAATTTATCAACCGTACGATGAGGGTAAAACCGCCAATTTAATTCTAGATATAAATAATTTTATTATGAAATTTTGTATTCGTAATAGTGAAATGTGTAACTCACTCCTTCAGTTGTATTCAGTACGACCCCATGCCTTAATATTAGTTTATTAAATTGCCCTATCTCTATACGTCGATTGCGAAAATGAGTTTCCTACCCTAAGGTTTCATTACTTTAAAAGCCTTGCTTATTATTCACCTACTTTTTTTATGATCTGTGTTTATTCCAAGTGAATAATATGAACCCGGTCTAAGTAGTAAATTGTGATTTTCATTTCAAATCCTACATAGTAAGGTTATTTGACTATTTCAAAATTAAACTACTTTCTACCCAGAAGAAAATTTATTATTACTCACTGCCGCACGTGCGGCAGTTCTAAACTTTATTGAGGTAATTTTTCAAATTTTGTTAGAAAATAAAGATCCCAGGAGTAGTTGAAGTTCTTAGAGTGATGGATTTTTAAAGTAAAATGAAATTTAATAAGAATGTGGCCTTAATAAACTTGTAACCAAATAAAGTTTACTTGAACCACAGTTGGTTTTTATTATGTTTGTTATGAATTATGCCAAAAGCGATTATCTTGCAGATTGTTGAGCGGGATGTTGTTATAAAACATAACAACCACAGTAACGTGCCGCTTTATGAGGGTGTAAATTAAGGAATGCACGATAAAATGTTTCCTTTGCTCTGAAAGTTGTTTATTCGCTGTAAAATTGCCGACGTAAAAACGGAATCTTCTTTATGGTGGCTAGATTTTTATTGTTTTAGTGTTGCCTAAGTGTAAAATATGATTTTTACTATATACTTATACAAAGAAATCTTTTAATATAAGAATTTAAATGCTACTACTGTGTTGGTCAGCAAAAAAAAGGAACATTACTAACAGCAGTAAGCTACTTTCATGTTCAAATTAATTCAAGTGGAAGGAAATGCAGTACAGTGCGTATTCTGCTTTTCTATTTTATGGAATGGCTTTACATTACCTACCATTTGTAGCAGCGTTTCATAAAGTGCCTAAGATACGTTATTAATGTCAATTCGTTTTTAAGAAATTAACTTGTTTATAACGAGTTATTTATTTGGACCATGTTACACGTTATAGTAAATTTCATTAAAGGCTGGTAGCCATCTTGTCACAAATTTATTTTCAAGATCTTAGGGTAACTTCCACATATACGACTAATTATAAAGGCACTGTTCTATAGAAAAAATATAGGTAGATGTCGGACTTTACAAAGCCCACACGTGCAAAGTGTAAAAATATGAAATTTAGTAAATTACTGCATGTAAGAAATTTTCTCATTGTACAATTATGGCTATAACTTTTTTAAGCTTCAAGTCAAATCTCTTAACGAACCTTGTCACCCACGTCCCTTTTTGTTGTAACTTCATAATGATGTATTTTAAATGTTTCCAAAGTTGGGCATTAATTTTATGGAGAAGGTACAATTTCAATTCTACTTTGTGTAAGTTAATTATAATGTTAACAATGAAATAATTTGTATACCCGGATTATATTAAATCTAATACTAAACCTGCTGCGTTATAAACATAAAGTTGAAATGTATCTTATAAAACTTATGAAAGGAAACAATTTTGAAGGACGAGCAATTGAAAAGGTTGCACCTTACATAATATTTTGAGCATTGACTATATCGATAACTTACCGGCAAAACATCGTAAGCGACGATTTTGTAGCAATCTATATTTTTGGATGATCGTAACCGCCTTCTGTATAAGATTCGTATCCGAAATAGCTTACAATGATAGCGAAAACACGTACGTAAGCCACATTATTTTTACCGAAAAATTATGTATATACGTCGCTAAAATATCATATGTCCGACAGCGACCTGCAGTACATCGTAACATTAAGTCATGTAATCTGAATTATGTCAGTTACGATACATTTTCTGCTTGGTGTTACTGTTTTTTTTAGATTAATATTATTTTTTGTTCAAAAATGTTAGTTCTTATGGTGTAGTTAATCATTTTGCATTATGTAAATTTGGTACACCCAAAAATTTGGCAACATTGCGGTCAACTTTATAAAACTGACATGTCATAACCAATGAACAGGTCACCTGATTATGGCTAAATTTGCAAATGGCTTATCATAACAATAATAGTAATTAAAAATTATTATTAATTTTATTAAATACATAAATAAAAATTTTACCTCGAGTAGGATTTGAACCTACGACCTGTATTTTGCTAGGGTACCGCGGTAACCAACTGCGCGATCAAGGTTCAAGCCCCAATCGATGTAAATTTTGTCTTTATGTATATAGAACTGATGTAAATTCTAAATAATAATAATAATAGTAATTGTTACTGTGCTTTAGAGCATGAGGTTATTTATATTTTTAACATTCATTTATTTAATTCAGTGGTTTTCTCACCACGACCTATTTGGCTTGCCACTTGTTCATTTAAGGTGTACCTAACATTAAATGCTTTTTTGAAAACTGAAAATCAAACCGAAACAGGTTTAAAAATTGGTGATATTGTAAACCTAGGAAGTAACTGCATTATAATGGAATGCAGCAAAGTTATTAACATAGATAATTTATCTTCAATATGTGTAAGTAATCCGATATTGCTAATGAAAACCTTATTACTACTGAGGAGATGGAAAGCGTACCTTGTCTTGAAGGCAACAATTTTTCCAACGTAATAAAACCCGTGACAGCATTTACGAAAAAACTTGTGGATTATCATTTCTAGTAAGATGAACAATCTGATGTTAATAATAGCAATAAAATTAAAAGCGCTCCACGAAAATTTCGTCGTCACTCATCTGACATATCTTTCCACGAAACTAAAGCATCTTCTGATGAGTGTGAAAATCTTAGTGGCGAAAGCAGCTTAGATCATCAAGCAGTGGGCAATCCTTCTACAAAGAAATAAAAGATCTCGAAATGAAAGTCAAGTATGATAGAAAAAAACTATGAAAAAGGAAAAGAACTGCAACCTAATCCCTGAGGAGATAATTGCCCCAATGATTGTTCTTTAAAATTTCCTGGACTGGTTCGTCAAGATGTACATGAATTCTACTGGGGATTAGGTAATTCATAAAGCCAAAAGGACTGGTTATTGCCATGCATGAAGGAAGTTGAGATAAGAAGAAGACAAGAAGCTGAAGTGAGCAGAAGACATAAATCATACAACTACTTTATTCCATGGAAAAATTTTGATGGATCAAGCGTGCCAAAAATTTCTTTTGCAAACTTTAGATATCTCTCAAATGACCCTAAGGTACACAAAATGTAATGCAATTTCATGTATAATTTCCAAGGCTGATGCAAGGGGACGACATGAGCCTTCCAACAAGACTAGTCATGAGCTAAGTACAGATGTTATTAATTTCATTTCAAAATTACCAGCTGTGCGTTCTCACTATTATGGGGTAAAGACTTCCCGAAAATACTTACCTACTGGGTTCAGAAATATGTCTTTTTTGTATAGACTTATAAAAGAGAGCAGATTAATGCAGCCAATAATAGTCATGTGAGTAACAAGATTTTCCGAAAAATCTTTAAGGACTTTAACGTTAGATTTCACGTACCTAAAAAAGATAAATGTGCCATGTGCGAATCTACAAAAAATTAAGACTATGAAGAAACTGCGCAGTCAATGCAAGTTTACAAAGAACACATTCGTTTAAAAGACATTTGCAAAGACGAATTTCTCAAAAATCAAAAGAAAGGACTAGAAGACGAAAGTTTCCTTTGTGTAACTTTCGACTTACAGAAGGTCTTAAGTACGCCTCATGGCGATAATTTGTTGCTCTACTATGAGAGAAAATTTTCTCTTATAACCGGACCGAAAATGTGACACAGAAAGGATTTTGTTATCTCTGTGGTGAGTATAACGGTAATAGAGGTTCTAACGAAATTTGTACAACAATATTCAAATATTTAAATGAAGTTGACAAGAGAGGAACTACTGAATACGTTTCCTTTAATTGTGATAGTTGCTCTGGGCAGAATACAAATATCAATGTTATTTTCTTGTCCAATCTAAAAACATTAAAACACACGTATATGCCCGTGGATTCGGTTCATGCGACGATTGAACGTTTTATTAAGAGGCGAACCATATATGCTCCATCAGAGTGGGAAACAGTTATTGGAAACTGAAGCACCAATCCAAGTAATCTAGAAATTAAAATGCATTTTGCAGACTTTTTAGATTGTAAATGTATATCAAATGAAATTCTTGTGTCCAAAAAGATTCAGTTAGTTTTAAATCGTTAAAAGTTCATCAATTTTTTATACAGAACGCATATTAGCATTTTTTGAAAAACCATTCTTATTTTGTAACTTGTTCAAAATGATGTTTGAACATAGCCGGAAATACGCTACATATAGACTAAGGATAGGGCTAGCTCAGCTAACTCAGCGGGTGTGAAAATTTTAAGTAAAGCACTGTAGATAACTTTTTTCGTCTCGTCTTTCGAAATTTTGGTTCTAAGGGCCAAAGATTTAAAATGTTTCGTTTTCATGTGTTAATATATTGAGTATTCAAATTGTTTAAAAGTGTTTCAGTGGTTAAAATATTTAGAGTAGAGTATTTAAAAATTCAGAGAATAAATTTTCAGGTGGATTAAATTAAGCGTAATTTGAGAGGTATAGAAAGTGGAGATAAAATTGTTTTTTCTTTGTTGCTAATTGAGGATGTTAGAGTTCTTTATTACAAGTTAAAAATTGGAGCTTTTTTGTTGTCCCTAATAATATTAATTCAAGATTTGATTACGTTTTATCAATAGATCAGTACAACTAGAGTAGTGGTAGAATAGCTTGTGTGTAAATAAATTCTAGTTAATTTAAATGTTGGTGAATTTTGTTAAATGGATTTGAAATTGCATCATGTAAAAATTATATTAAGTATAAAATTATTACGTTATGTGGTACATCTTTTGTAAATAAGTTGTAGCCGTCAAACTGTTACCTTTTCCTTTCCATAAAATCTTTGGTCTTTAAACAGAGAGTTTGGGTTTTAAATACATTATTTTAAGGTTCACTGCCATAGTTTCGTTATCACAACATATCACGTTACACGAGGCACCTTTGGGAATGCAGTAGGTGACGTAATATTTTCCGCCTTTTTTCCGAAATGCTTTTCGTTTTTAACGCGTATGATAGTTTAAGATAACGAAGCTGTTTAATTGGTTAAAACGAGATTTATGGGGATTAAATTGAAAATGGCGAGATCTGAATGATATTGAAGGTATTCGATTCCAAGATGTAGTGGATGGCTCACGCTTCTTTTTTGGTTGCAGTTTTACAATATACGCGCAAGGGGTTAGTGTCGAGGAGGGAGCAACTCACATCGAACCGAGGGTGTATCGAACATTACCGTATAAGTATTCTCCGCTTACACTTTTATGGGATAAAGGTTTCAACATCTTATCGTGGTGTTTCGTTTTATCAATAGTAACAATTTTCGGTCATAGAAGTAACTGGATTTAGTGTTTGTCGAAGTACTGAACCTCTGTTCTATTGATCTGTTTTAACGCGTTTTGGTTATGCGGATTAATTTTAACTAGTTCCTGTTAAAGGGGCCGTTTTACGTATATCGCGCATCTCAAACATAAAAGTACAAACCTACTGTACATAGTGCTGCTTTACTGGAGTTTAGAGTAAATATACTAACGTCAACGAACGCATTGTAAGTAACGCAAAGTTCGCAAGCACGGATAAATATTGGTTGAATTAACCGTCGTAACTTAGTTCAAGTAATTATAAGTAAGAAGTTACTGTTTGTGAGATATTATTTGGAGAGCATACCAAGTCAGCACCCGGTAGGTCAGTTGCACAACCTAGTATATTGTAGTCCAGAGGAAGATTGGTGATAAAAATAAAGTGTGTGAATTTTTGGTGTTTGTGTGAGGAGGAATTCGCTTCCTTTGGTGTAAACTATTGTATAAAAGTCCTTCAAGCAATTTAGAAACAGGCGTATTCTGATTTTTTTCTGTCTGTGTAATGTTGTGGATTGAAAGTTTATTTCACGAAGATAAGTCAAAATTTATGTTACTCATATCTTTATTGTTTCCATTGTATTGATTAAAAGGTAGTTTCATAATATGACCTTGCAAGCGCCGACGAAATTTGATTATTATTTTTAGGTTTCTTGTTTTGAATTGCAATATTCATAGTGCATTTGTAACTGTACCAAATTTTAATATGTAAATGCCATAATATACAACCATTGTTAATGTTTATAACTGTTTTATTAAGAGATATGAATTTATTGTGACTTCGTGCTCTGTGCCTACGATTTTGCAAACGAAAAGTAATAAGTTGATAGATTAGATATTTTGATTCACGTTTAAGATTTATATAGTTTGATTGTAATCAATTTTATTGAAGTTATAAAAGTTTTTATGTTATGAACGAATAAGTTCAAAGGTAAATATGTAATTAAAAATTATTATTAGTTTTATTAAATACATAAATAAAGAGTTTACTTCAAGTTGGATTTGAACCTGTACCGCGCTAACCAACTGCGTCATCGAGATTCAAGCTCCAATCGATTTAAATTTTGTCTTTATGTAAATTCTAAATATAATGAGATTACGATAAAATTACTTATATTAACGGAACGTGAGCCTGCAATATAGCAAGGATTCACACGTACCAAAGCAACTTCACTAATATTAAACATTAATATTATTCAGAATTTGCTACAAACATTTTTCAAATCGAAATTGTTACCGCGATAGGAAAGTTAATTAACGGGGTTTAACATATTTTATTAAATAAATATTAAGTCATTCGAGCATGGTTTTCGGGATATTTTATTTTTGTAACTAATATTTTGCTAAGGGTTGAAAAACATGTGTTGGAGATTTGACTAGCAGGTGTACGCTTAAAGGTTGCTTTACTGAAGGGGCGTAACGAATCGTTGAAAATTCTTATGCACACATTCTTGATGT
Organism: Vesta saturnalis; assembly: GCA_036346205.1. Lineage (NCBI taxonomy): Eukaryota > Metazoa > Arthropoda > Insecta > Coleoptera > Lampyridae > Vesta > Vesta saturnalis. The sequence continues at coordinate 395,173 of JARFJB010002090.1, forward strand.
AAAAATGTCACTAGTTAGTAATTAATTACGTGGGTACACACTGCAACCAAAGACGTCTTTGTCTGGTAAGTTGAAACTTGAGACCTAAATGTAGCGATTGTTACCGACGAATGCATATTTTTAAAATTGAGATATCGTTCAGCAATTAATATAAAACTGTTCCAATATCATAATTTTTTGTTTTTTATTACTTTAGAAAAATGGGGGTAGATTACAGTGTCGATGGAGCCAGATCGATAGGGTTAATTAAATATCTTCATTGCAAACAGTTTGTCTTTAAAGTAATTCTTGCGTGTACACTTTCTTTTGAATTAGCCAACTAAAATTTGTCTGTTCATTCGGGTGTTAGTTTTATTGTGTTTTTCAAATATTAATCTATAAATAACAGTCACCCTTTTTGAAGTTAAACCGCGTATGTTAACAATTTTAGTCCGTAATCACTTAAAGTGTAATTAGATATTTTTCTATAACTTAAGGCTGGCAGTAAATAATTCTACAAGCCTATATAACGTATTAAAAATCGAGCATTGCCTTGCAAAGGTATGTCATTCGCTCGCGGGCTCATTAAGCTGAAATCTGCTAAAATAAAAGACAGTACAGGGCTCCCTCACTCTTGTATCTGTGTGAATTGGCATGTTGTTTGTTTATATTTATATTTGTGTGTACAGGGTACTGCTCGGTTATTAATTGTAAGGTGCAATTGTTCGAGTGTGTACATACTGCCGGCTCTAGATGACCATTAAACACCTCGAATTTTATTTTTATTGTTGTATAGATGAATGTGTAACCTGAGAAAGGGGCGCTGTATTTTTCTAAAGCACTAAACCTCATACGATGTTATGATCTATTTACAACTTAGCCTAGTAAGGCTTTGTTTTAATGAGTTTTTTTGTCAGTTTGTTAAATAGCATTGTTTGCCTGCGACCTAATTTTTCTTTATATGTAATTTGTTATAATTTTACGTATGCATTTTGTGCTTTAGTAGTCACTAAAAATTATGTACGTGTAAATTCCTTGTCTAATTTCTTTTATCTTTGCATTTACCTTATTATCACCTGTGCAATTTTACTGTTGTATTTTATATGTACCGTAATTTGCCTTATTGTTTTATGTGCTTGTTTACTTAAATACGGGCAGGATTGGTTTAAAAGGGCCACATATTCGTTATTACGGTTTTTATTCTGATTATTTGTGACACAATCGTGAGTGTGACTACAGGGTTTTTTTGTGTTTGTGTGCAACTAAACGGTATTATTATTTGATTTATTAATGGTACATGTAAAATTTTTTATTTGTGAATAAAGTGGGTTTTATTGGTGATTCTTTCCCGCAATAGTACATTAACGGGCTGAACCGCCAATGGACGAAGCTCGTTAATTCTAATTTGAGTAGTCTCATTTTTTACCTGCCCCACATTATGTAACACTTACCTCATGCAGCTTATCTAATTCAAGTATCACAGGGTATCTACCACTAGACGGTCAATTCTTTTGATTAGATTTGATTTGCGAGTTATTAAATATCAGACTTGTAAATAAATTTTAATGTTTTAATTATTGCCAGGAGAATCAAACAAAGGCAAGGAATTAATTTGAGTAATATTTGGTGGAATTGATCGGACTATTTCCTTCTTCCATATATATATATATATATATATATATATATATATATATATATATATATATATATATATATATATATATATATATATATATATATATATATTGCTCACTATGGGTGATAGTGGGGAACCCATCGCCATCCCAAACTCTTGTTTGTAGAATTTTGTCTTCTACCTGGAAATATGTAGTTCTAATGCATATTGTCAGAAGTTCCATTGTTGTGTTTACCGAGAGTTGTGTGCGTTCGTCTAACGTTTCATCCTTTTCCAGATTGTCCCTTACGATAGTTAGTGTCTTATCGGTAGGCACATTTGTGAATAGACTCACAATGTCAAAGCTTACCAGTGTTTCTTCGTGGTTTGGTTGGAAGCTTCTGATGAGTGTTCTTGACCATAGACCCGGTTTTTCCCGATAAGGGTGTGATGATACCTAGCAGACAGTGTGCTAATGGGTGACAAGGTGAATTTCTCGAGCTCACAATTGGTGTCAGAGGAATTCCTTCCTTGTGTATATTTGGTAGGCGCGTTTCCTTTATCTGCCGGGAGAATTTTGATCGTTGGGTCATTCTTAAGGGAAATGGCCGCTCTCCTCTCTAGGTTAGAGAGGTTAGGTTTAGTTCGCCTAGATGAATCTATGACTGACCAAACCTTACTTCTGTATTCTTCGGCTTCTTCAGGATCTAATTTAATAGCTGTTTCTTCGACTGCGGTTATTAAATCTACTTTCGGAGTACACCTCGGTGTTATCACATAGTTCAAGCCTTTGTCTAGAACCTGCATTTCGTTTTCGTTCAACTATCGTTAGGGATGTTTATGACAGTGTTTTTTCGATTGATGTTGGTTGGTTCTTCTTCTCCTTCATTAGCTTTTCGAGTTTCTTCTGCTGAATTTCCTTGTGCATTGCCTTGGTCTTCGAATATTTACTTCTGATAGCCGTATTGATCCTATCAAAGTTTTGTTCATTCACTCGATTTCGTACAGTTTCTCTAATCTCGTTCGATTGTTGTTCGAGCTCTGGTACTTTCTGAAACGGTGATGTTTGAGCCGTTCTTTCACTAAGGCTTCGCTAGCTCTCTTTGCGATTAGTGATATTTTCCGGCTGTGTATCGGAGTTTTCATGTTGAGCCCGGTGGGTATTATATTGTTATCACGGGTTTAGCAGAGGAAGCTTAGGTGCTTCTCGTAGCTTCTCGTAGTGCTAGCTTGTTTATTGATGTTTCAAGCTTTCTGAAAAGTTGTTTGACTTCGAGGCCGTACCGAGTTACTAATTCTGTATTATAAGTGTTTTGTAACAGTGGTTTCCTATTAGTGGAGTTGATCGGCCTATTTTATTGTCAATCGAACATCTAGAACTCTCTCGCAAAACGTCAATTTGGATTGTCAAATCCACTTAACATGATCTCAAAGTAGTAATTTAAGCTTTCTGTAATGCTTGAACTCGATAGAAGTGTAACTCTATTAGACGGTTTGTTGTTCCTATAACATGAAACAAGTACTCACACTGCGACAGCCTCTATGCAAGTATTGTTTACCGAACATGTAAATTCTTTAAGTGGTGAAATTGTACGGTGTCACCGATTCCCAAGGTACCGTAAGACGTTGAAATGCTAATATGATCGTTAAAACCACACATATATTTTCCAACACAACGCATTGAAAATATAAGCATACTGTTCCTAGCAATTGTATTTCAAAATGCTGCTCCATTGAGATAATTTATTATAAATTCTAAATTTAAATAATTGCTTCCAGTACCTTCAAACGTGCAGCCGAATTAATGATATTCACACCTTTTATATGAAGTTTGTTCATGCTGCCAGGCGATGGCTTTGCTGCACAAATGGGCCAAAAATTTTCTTCAGTTCCTTTCTAAGCCGTAGTTCTTAATGTTTGCATCAGTAGTAAATACTTTATGACCTTAGCTCCAAATTCTGGAATGCACTATAGTATAAGCACTTGTGGGTATACTTCCCTAATTTTAATTAATTGCCATGTATACTCTACATAAGCATTCATAATTACCCAAACGCTGCTTTGCATCGACCCTTCAATGAAAAGTTTATTCTTTTTCCACCTATATACTTGGCCACGACAGAATTATACGTTTCAGGTGCATTTGTATCGGTGTCGTGTGGTAAACTGGAAACATTTCTTAAATCCGTCTGTTAATGTTCATAATGGCGTCTAACATCCCACTTGCTTGTAAATCGGAAATTATGTTTTCTTAAAGCATGATACCATAAGGTATTTCATCTCACACAATCTTGAATAAGGTGTAAAAGTATCAATTGTAAGCAGGTATGTTTGTGGGTAACATAACATAATGTTACCTACAACATGAGCTTCACGCCATTCCCTTGCGGGGTAGGCAAAATAATACCTGCCTCTTGTTTATTTTTCATTGACAATCTTTATCCATGCTTTCCTATCTCTACATAACTCCCTAGATTCCCCAAGATTCATACATTGTCCTGACATGTCCTTTTGTTCTTAAAACTCCTTACCTTTCTTTTATCATTCTACTACATTCAGCCAAGTTTTATGCAGCCTACCTGGCCCGGGCTTACCTCTAACCTCATCCACATATATTTGCTTCGTTAATCTTGCGTTGTTCATTCTCTGAAGGTGACCAAACCAACGTAATGTACGACTTTTATATATATCCATTATCGACTTTTCCTCACCACACTCCGTCCTTACATACTCTTTCTTTATACTATCCCTTGTCGCTTTACCACATGTGCTTCTCAAGAATCTTATACACACCGAATTTATTTTTCTTTCGTACTTTTCTTGACATACACATGTCTCACTTCCATACAGTACTGATGGGACAAGCACGCCATCATAGATTGCTCGTTTACCAGCTGGGCTCATGCTTTCGTTTCTCATTATCGTCCACATACCTTCAATCACTTTCCTTCCAGCATCGACACTTCGTCCAACCTCGCCATCCATTGTACCATCTGCAGTGAACATTCCACCCAGATTTACCAACTCGTCCACAATTTCATCTTGCAGAGTAAACACTCCACTCTCCTTTCCACCTTCCCTATTGAGCCTCACAATCTTAGGTTTATCTACTTTTACCTTTAGGTCCAGGCTCTCACAGACTGTATCAAACTTCCTCAGAGCATTTGTAGTTCATCACCACTGTCACTTAATAAGACTATGTTATCTGCATACACCAGAACTCGTACATTTAGGTCACCAACCACTACACCTTTTGTATGGGTACATGTTTGCCTAATACATTTATCGATGTATACATTGAACAACCACAGTGATATCACACAGCCTTGTCGCACTCCTTGGTCAATATTAAAGTATTAACTCACACCACCTCTCACCCTAACACATGCCCAGCAACCGTTGTATGCTATCCTTATTGTTATCTGCATACACCAGAACTCGTACATTTAGGTCACCAACCACTACACCTTTTGTATGGGTACATGTTTGCCTAATACATTTATCGATGTATACATTGAACAACCACAGTGATATCACACAGCCTTGTCGCACTCCTTGGTCAATATTAAAGGATTAACTCACACCACCTCTCACTCTAACACATGCCCAGCAACCGTTGTATGCTATCCTTATTCCGTTTATTAGACCTTTATTTACGCCATACTCATTTAATATTTCCCACAGCTTCTCCCTATTCACTCTATCGTATGGTTCCTCCAGATCTACAAACGCAAAGTACAGCTTCCTTTTTACACTTAAACAGCTTTCGATCACCTGATGGAGAGCAAGCATCTGATCAAGACATCTTTTCTCTGGTATAAATCCACCCTGCGCATCGCAAATCTTAGTTTGTGTAGTTTCTCGTACTCTATCAATCAGTGTTTTTACAAATACCTTACCAGGTACACTGAGCAAACTCCTCCTCGGTAGTTCTTGAAATCACTCTTGTTCCTCTCACCCTTAAACAGTGGCAGAATGATCGCGCTCTTCCAGTCCTCACTTTTCCACACTTAAGGCACACATTGAATAATTCACACAATCTTCGTATAAGATTTGCACCTCTATACGTTAGCATTTCACCAATGATTTCATCTACGCCTGCTCCTTTGCCGTTATTCAACCCTCCTACCGTCTTCTCTACCTCATTTATCTCAATATATTTCTCAGTTTCATGCACCATTCCTTTTACATTCTCCTTGTTTAACCCTTCAGTCTTACCTTCCTCACTACTGTACAGCTTTCCGAAATATTCTTTCTAGAATTTCTTCCCTTCACAATCGTCCCATACTGTTTAGCATTCATCACTCCTGTAGCGTTCTGTTTTGGGCCACGTTTTATATTTTTGACCCATTTCCAGAAAAGTTTTTTGTTTCCCTCAATATTATTCTGTAATTTCTTTCGTTCCACAGCAATCACTTCCTATTTACTTATTCTCACTGTTTCCTTGGATTCTTTGTTTTTTAATCTATACACCTCTTGCAATCGCTTTTTATCAGTCTACTTTTTGCTGCAAACATTGCCATGTACGCGGGTACTTTTTTTACATAGTGCCTTTTTAGCGATTCATTCCATAAAGCGCATTTTTTCTGTGTATCTACAGTCACTCTCCACATGTCCGCACGGCACAATTGACAACACAGTGTTTCAAGCGTATCCATGCACTTTCAACGTCAGTCTTTTATTTGTTCGTTCCACACTGTTTCATTTACATTCAACTCTTTACTCACAGTATCTGCGTATTTCATTCTCACACCATTATCTACTAGTTTGTCTACCCTAATTCTTGACGTTCGCACTACGTTTAATTTCCTTCTCCACCGTTACCCTAGACATACTCTCGGTACAACTAAAAAATGGTCCAACCCACACTTCGATCCAAGCATTACTTTTGTGTTTCTCACCAGGTTTCTAAGTCGATCATGATCCACTGTCAAGTCAATCATACTTTTATATTAACCTCTTTGCCATGTATACATATGCACATTTTTATGTTTAAGCCACGTATTAGATATAAACAGAATCCTATTCATACAGATATTCACCAGGCGTTCACCAATCTCATTGACCATTTGGTCTCCAAAGTTTCCTAGAACGCGTTCAGTATGCTCCCTCTGTATAACCACCGATCCGTTCCCAATATCATCACGCTTTCGTTTGGCTTACATACGTTCAACACGTTCTCTACAACATTTCTGCAATAAGAAAGTTTTTAGAAACTCCACTTTAATTGTAACCCATATTACCCGGGGAGATACCAATTCGTACCGTTTAACACATCTTTTCGCTCTTGCACTTACGATCACCCCAACTCCTTTTGCGCCATGCACTTCAGTCTCAACCCCTGACCATAGTACTAGGATGCTATCCTCCACCTCCACAGCATCCTGTCCTTTGCGCTTTGTCCCCAATACACACAGAATATCAAGCTGCTATAGATAGAGCTATGGAAAGTTATTTTGTCATACATCTCGATATAGGACAACCCGTAAGAAATTATTTCTATACAATATTAAGAAACCTGCTTTAATTTCGAAGTGCTGCGTACCAAAAAAACAACAATTAGACTTACTGGGATTGAGAAAACCCACATTCACATGAAACACAAAGGTTACAGTACGATTCGGTTTTAATGTGTTATAATTTTTTTTATCAGTATTGCGCCAATACGATATAACTTTGTAATGATTTGCATCATCTTTAGCAAATAGTGTGATTGGCTCATTCAGTTATGACGACACGTTGAACGTTTAATAATGCTTTGTAATTTGAAAAGTACAAATATTTTAACGAAATATTTTTGTGTAAGGGTTGTATCTGGTAGTGGTCTGTACGCTACCCTCTATGACCCTGTACTTTACCCCAATAAAATTTTTATTTATGTGGATATGTAAAGATTGAAATATACGAACTTAATTTCTCTGAAAGAAAGCAGACCAATGAAAAGATAATTCGGGATTTTCTTAGTAGTATTAACTGTAATACTATTCTCAGCCGTGAATCCAGAACTATCGAGAAAAGTGTCAATGTTACGTGGACACTAATGGTCAACATTTAAAGCTTAGTTTGTTGGATTATCGTAGTTTGCAATTAAATGGATCATACTCCCTTCAAGTAATGTGAATTTACGAGGGATCTTTTCTTTCCAGTACCATAGAACAGTAATGCAATGAATTCTAACTTTTTTTTAATGACAGTTATCGGGCTCCTACGCCAAAAATGGCTATTAAAAGGAACATTGGCCTTGTTTGGAAGAGAACGATCGTATTACAGTAATTTTACTTAAAAATTTGAAGGTGTATAAGCTTTGTTCCCGTTGGATTCCCCACAATGACTTCAAGTGTGAGATGGTGCAGATCTACGAGATCGCTTGGACAATAGATAGTCTCTGCTTACGACTTCATCACAATCTCCAAAACTTGTCTATACTGCTATGATTCTAAAAAATAGCAAAACAGTTTTTGAGAACGATACCACTCCAACAATGGCTCTTTGTGAAAAAAGCCGAAATAGAAAGATGGTCGCCACGTCCTTTGGAATTACGAGACATGTAAATACTACAGCACTGTACTATTAATGCGAAATGGTACACTACGATTTGTTTGCCTCAAGTTTTCCAAAATGTTCGTAAAATGTGCTCAAAGGAAGGGATCTTCTTGCATAGTGACAACGCTTTGCATAAAGCTACTCCTCCGACAATTGAGTATTTGAATGTCCAAAATATTAATTCATTCTTCATGTACCTAACGATTTGTTTTATTTCCGCGTGTAAAAAATAAGTCACGGGCTTTACGTTTCACATCGACGGAAGAAGTGATTGATTTATTTAAAAATGAACTTAAAGCAAGGAAGTTAGAGAAAATGTTTTGCGGACGCACAAAAGCATTCACTGTAAAAGAGAATACCATGAAAAATTATAAATCAACGTTTTCCATCAACATATTGTGTTTTACTGTATTAGGCTCACTGAAAAGAGAACAGCCCTAATAGTTATGTAGAGATAGGGTATTTATTTCAATTTAAATTATTTGATATTTGGGTATGAAAAGAATTATTTTTAATCTATAACTATTTCTTGTACTACATCATTGAAAAGGTAACAAATCGGCAACGTTCAATATCGTGGTCAAAAGAAGAAACATAGTTGGTAATGGTTAAAAGAAATTAAAACATTGTAATCATAATTTGATCGAATGTTCTTACTAAATGTGTCTACACATTTAGGAAGTAGTGAGAAACACAACCGCTTTTTACTTGCGTTATAACTTAAATATTCAAAGAAATAAAGTACGCCGTGAACATAACATAAGGGACTTATTTATTATTTATCGATTGCTGTTGATTAGAGCAGTACTCAAGCAAAGTACTTGTCCTAGGTTCAAATCCTACTCGAGGTAAACTTTTTAATTATTTATTTAATAAAATGAATAATAATTTTTTAAGGGATTTATTATTTCCACATTTTGACAAACAATGTTACAACTTGACAAGATTTTTTCCCTTTGCATAATCTAATTTAACAATTTTTGAATAGGAAACATTAACATCAAATTCTATATAACTTATTAAACAAGATCACATACGTTTTCAAGTTATTGATGTAAATGATGCTTAATTATCATTTTTGAAACATGAATATTACGGACATACTAAGCTCATTATTGTATGAAGAATTTTATACGAATAACTTACCTAAAATTGAATTACTTCTTTTTACTATAAGGTTATTGGTTTCTGTTTCTGTTGGTTTAGGTACTGTTTTGATTTTTTTAATTTTATTTATAATTAAGAAAACTTTTCTAAAATTGAATTACCTTTAATAAAGGTTTTTCGCGTTTGATCTTCTTATGCGCGATGCCATAAGTAAAGTTATTGTTTTCGTGAGGAAATTCAATGTCGAGTTATCAAAAGAGTTTTACGTTTTTATCATTTTGAAAACCTTCTTGTTCCTTTTCAACTTGATGTGTGGGTGTCTGTACGTGAGGGTGACCGTTGTGAGATTATTTTGATGCACGGGGTATATGTCGTCTTGTGTTGTGTATATTATGTATTATGGATAATAAATGAACGTGAGTTTGCTCGAGAACTTTTTTTTTGTGTGTATATAATGTAAGTTGGTGTAAATGCTACGCCACTAGGAATTTTAGCAAAGCGTGAATCACTATTTAAAAACATGTTTAAATGTGGTATAAATATTTAAGTTAAAAGCACTAAATTTGAATGAGAAATAATGTTTTAGTAAACCCCTATTGAGACGATATTGTATAAATACTGTTGTAATTCGCTGCTGTATTTTAAGGAATGTGAGTTTAAAATTGCTGTAAATGTGTGGCGTCTGAATTTATGATATGTTGAGATTGTAATAAAGTGTTGAGGAAGAATATGTATGTAAATTTTTTGCTTGTATAAATGACACAATATTGCACAATGGGAAATTTTAGATGTAATCAAGGATAAATGGTGATGAATTTACTGATGTTTTGAAAGGAAAGATCGCGCGTATGTGGGACTTTCATAAAAGTTGAATCTAGATCTGGATATTACGTGGAATAAATATGAATGCATAATTTACTAAATTTATTTACTAAATAATTAAGATTTTTCTAAAAAAATTAATGGTGGCAGCGATTTTGAAATATCCGTTGCGTTGGGACCGTTTCCGGTCCGGCAGAAGCGTGCCTTACAAACTACTCTGGGATAAGCTGTGTTGATTTGAGCAGGATAAATATGATGACGTTTTGTAAAATGGATGACCGAAGGTATATAAGGAAAGGAGTGACAAGATAAAGGAGGAGACAATCGGGCTCACAGTTCTACTTAAGAAGGTGGTGGCGCTCAAAAACTTGTATTAGTTGTACTGCAAAAACACATTCATAAATGAACTGATTAATGTGAATAAGCAATTTTCCAAAAATTTAAAAGATTATTTAATAATTATTATAGGTTTTTGTTATGAACGAATAAGTTCAAAAGTAAATATGTAATTAATGAGCTTTAAAAATCAATTAAATTCATTGAAAGATCTGATATGTGTATATATTAAACGTTATAGTTAGTATGCCCATAATATTCATATTTCAAAAATGATAATTAAGCGTCATTTACATCAATAAGTTGAAAACGTATGTGATATTGTTTAATAATTTATGTGGAATTTGATGTTATTGTTTTCTATTCAAAAATTATTAAATTAGATTATGGAAAGGGAAAAAATATTGTCAAGTTGTAATATTGTTTACCAAAATGTGGAAATAATAAATCCATTAAAAAATGTTTATTAATTTTATTAAATACATGAATGAAAAGTTTACCTCGAGCAGAATTGGAACCTACGACCTGTACTTTGCTAGAGTACCGTGCTAACCAACGCGCTATCGAAGTACAAGCCCAAATCGATATAAATTTTGTCTTTATGCATGTGGAATTGATGTAAATTCTAAATTTTAATGAGATAACAATCAAACTACTTATATTAATGGAATGTGAGCATACAATATCGCAAGGATTCACGGATACCAAAGCAACTTGACTATTATTAAATTATTGTAAGTTTTTGTTATGAACGAATAAGTTCAAAGGTAAATATGTAATTAAAAATTATTATTACTTTTATTAAATACATAAATAAAAAGTTTAGGTTATTAAATAGATTTGCAGTAAGCAGCAATACTTGAATTTCAAAGTATTGTGTATAAAGAACCCGCGCGATCTAAAGGGAGCTTGAAGTAATTCTTATGTAAGTAAATGAAGGTGTGATGTAAGATGAAATTGTCAGTATTAGACACTAATATTACAGAGTTAAATATATGTGTGTTTATTAACAGCATTTAATCGATCGTTTATAGACAATTAAGAATTTAGTGATCAAGTGCAATTAAAATATTCTGTTACATTTTAAAAGGGCATGCAGCACATCAAATTGCCACATTTCTTCCTTTATGCGTAAACTAGGGTGAGTAAAGGGGGTATTTTAGTTCTCGTATAGTACGACGGTCTCTGTTAAAGTCCCGTTGAAGGCCACTTATCAGTTACGAGTGTGCATACATACTCAGAATTAAATAAATCAAATCAACCCCAGTGGATAAGACGTTACACCTGCTAAAGGAATTCGGGGACAAAAAACTATAAGAACAATTTTAGATGTTTTAGTGGTGGTAGTTTGGTTATCTTTAGAGATGTCACTCTTTATATTGTTAATTTCACATAGGCATTAACCTGTTATTATATGTTTAGAATATAAGATTTACCCTCCTCGCAGTTTAAAGGAAAACCAGTATTATATTCTAACATTTAATTGTTTTCTTTATGTGAAATTACATAAAGGATTGCACCGTTTAAAAATAACCAACATTTGACATTTGGCTAAACAGTTGATCTGAAAAGTGTTTATTTAGAGTCAGATCGATTGCAAAATTTAAGTTTGCATTCATTTAGTCACTGAATATACAACATTGATTACGATTTATTTGTTAAGCAGAAATTTTATATTCAAATTACAGCGATATATTCATGGTTGTGAACGTTTAAACAGAGTTTAATAATCCTTAAGAGACGCATTGATCGTTACGTTTTTCGATTTTTGAGATAAAAGTTGTTTTTGTATTATTTGTCCAAACTGGGTGATACTTATGTATTCGATAATTTTTACGACATTTGTAAATATTAGTTTATACGTACACGAGGATAAATTAGAAAGTATCTGGATAACGTTTTACATGTTTGAAAATTTTATTAAGCTTTGGATAATCTGATCTTTAATAATAATTGAACCTAAACAGTTCCAAATGGAATTAACGTGTATAAGAATACTGAGATGAAATATAACGTGCTCTTTTAAAGTGAAAGGCTGATGTACGAATTGAATGTTTAAACTTGAATTGTGAATGATCTTATCGAGTAGGGTACAACTCTATCTTACACACAGGATTAGTTATTTCAAAGAAGCTTTAGATTGTAGTGACGCCTAAGGCCACTTTTCCCGGATTGAATGTTGTTATTGGTTGTTTTATGGTAAGTATAAGGTGTTTGAATTTAAGCTTCAACCATTTTTCGTTTTATATCGAACCCGCCCTCTTTTCCACTGCAGTTACCTTGGCAACCCGATTACCTTCGCAAGCCTTTATGATGCCTAGTGCGGTTTGATCGTGTAACACCGTGAGCGTGACCGTGTGCGTGTGCATGTGCGTGTGCTTGTTTGTGCGTTTGCGTGTGCGTGTACCCACCACAGTAGCTTATAAAATACAAATCTAATTTTGATAAAGCTCTGTATTTGGTATTATTAGTAATATATCTCAGTTCTATCAAATTTTGGTTAAATTCGGTTTAGAGATGAGGGTACTACATACATTTTAATGTATGTCAAAAACTGTTAAATTAACGGAAAGCATAAAGACATAAAACATAAGTTCAGTATAAATGGGACCAATGCGCCCGATCCGTCTTCCTTAAAAAATTTTATTAAAATAATTTCCCACAGCGAAAGCATAATGTGCTAGAAATCCATCATTCTGGAATCCCATCACACTTATTATGGCACATACTCTTGAGAGTACGTTATGAAGATGAACTAAATACTAAACAAGATACTGCATTTAAATTTTTTGGAAATTCGACAGTCACAATGCTATGCATGTGGCGAATTTAAAAAAATTCCAATACGTCTAAAAGTTGATTCATTGCTCCACAAAATTCGATCAAAAAGTTATCTGCCCTAGTCAGCTTTATCGTCAGCTGCCAGAAAAATATTCTTCGCTGATAATCCCGTGGTAAAAGAGCTTTCACAAGTTGAATATGGTATGAGTGTATTTCATAAGACCGATGTACAGTTTCCTTAGAAGTACGTTCAACAGTTCGAACAGATGTAAATGAATCTTCATCTACTTCTTCGAAAATCTACCATCGAGGTCATTTACAGTACAAGTTGTGAATACCTAGAACAAGGATGATTGCGAAAATGGTAGCTCTATTAATGTTTCCCTTTGTATTCTCCATAAATAAATAGCATTTCTCCTTAATCACGATGGTTGTGCAGTATTCGCCAAATTTAGCAGTGCTGAAATATGGTGGGTCATGGAATCGCTTGGGTTATGTCTGTTTGTTATGTTTGGTATTTACTGTCATAATAATATTAGGATCCTATTAAAATCGTTCTGAAAATGGTTCTGACTATTGAGGAAAAGACATTTATAGTAGAACATCATTTCCGTTCAAACGGAAGTGGACGGGGCAATGGCCCAAATTTGAAACAAGTTTTTGACAAATATCTGGAGAAATTTAGTAGAGTTGCACCCAGTAAAAGGCTAATGTTTAGAAATTTCGTCGCACTGGTAGTGTATGGTCTTAGCACAAGGGTTCTTCGGGTCGTCGGAGAACAGTTTGTACCAACGATAATGACGAACGGGTTTTTGACCAGATTTTGCAGTCTCCACGACGAAGTCTTCGACGAACTGTGTATAGATTAAGCATCAGTGAAACATCCTCACGTAGAATGTTCAAAAGCATTAGTCGTTATCAATATCGTATTCAAAATTGGACAACGACTAAACCCTGTGGACGAGCGTTCAAGAAAAGTTTACTGTGGACGCGTGTTGTGCCCAGTAGACGAAAGTTACGTTCACCTAAATAGCTATATCAATAGAAAAACAACTCGATTTGTTAAATTTGAACGCCCTGACTTCATTGTGGAGCAACCACTTCACAGTGCTCGAGTTACTATCTGGAGTTGTATCGAGCCACGGTATAATAGGTCCTTATTGTGTTGAGGACTGGAACCAACACACAGTTACTGTTAATCAAGAGCGTTACAGGCAGAACGCCATCATACCTTCTATCAGAGACTGTAGAAATTTTTGCCGCGCAGGAATTTACAATTAAACAGGCAATGGTTTGAACAGGATGGCGCCACAAGTCGTACAGCCAGACGCTCATTAGAACTTCTCCGCGAGCATTTTGAAATTATAATAATTTCTCGTGGAACAGACTTAGATTACCCTTCACATTCACCTGATCTTACGCCACCTGATGTTTACATTTGGGGTATGATGAAGGAGTCAGTATTCCGCTCTGATGATGCATCAATGGATATTGCAGAACTACGGCAAACAATAGTAATGTAATTACAACAACTGCGTCAACCACTATTTATGGATACGTTCAATGATCTGCAAAATCGCTATGTAGCTTGTTTAAGCCGTAATGGTGCTTATTTTGAATATGTAAATTACAAAAATTAATAAAGGTGTTGTTTTCGGTACTGTTCTTTTTGTTCGTACCCATCTAGCACAGAAAAAGCGCAATTCTAATCAGGTAGTACAGCAAACTATAAGTAATAAATGCCATTGATTGACGTGTGTCAATCTGCTATCCTTTTCTAATGTCTACATGAAAAATAAAGTTACGAATCTTAGTTTCATTGAAACAGTGTATTTTACTGCAAATTTTATGATGTAGAGGACCGTAATTCTGTAAATTAGCTCTTGTATATATTTTTTAACTTTACCATCTATAGGGAACGTTACTGTAATTGGTCGAAAAATTTGTCCAAAGAAAAGTGGTTTTTAAACATATCAAGAATGTATGTATGTGTACGTGCGTGCGTGCGTGCATGGTGGGGTGCGCGTGTCTTTGCGCGTACATGTGTGCTTGCGTACGTGTCTGCGTACGTTTTGCGTGAGTGCGTGCGTGCGTGCGTGTGTATCTTCTCACACAGCAAGAATAGAACTGTTTCATAAAAGTTATATTTATATATAATTTGTAGAAATTAACACACAAGGTGTCCCGGAAAGGTCTATACAACGCTTTTCCACAGAGAGTACACCTCAAAATGAGTCGATTTGGCTAAACTTACCTTAGTCCAAAACTTGATAATAACCGAGATACAGAGTGTCAAAGTTGACCAAATAAATGGCATTTTCGTTAATATCTTTCGAAAAATTGGTGCAAATTTCACGGAAATTGGTAGACAGGGTTTTTTTGGGATAACAAATTCAAATTTGTGAACGTTTTTGTTGTATCTCCTTGAGGGCGTCACAAGCGACGCTTATGAGACTTTAAAATCACTATAACTTTTTTGAACAACGGTGTGTGTCATTTTGGGTTTTTTCCCTATCTTTTCCAGTTAAGAAAGATATATTTTATTCAATTCGCTAGAAGCAACTCTTTTCGAGAAAAACGCATCTGAAGCTGATGACGTATGTAATTTGTCAAAGTGAGTCGAAAGATATTATAAGGTATTGTAACTTTCTTTGAGAATTTGGCAAATTTTAAAGATTTTTTCTTATTATTATGGTTCTGATTCCTTGTTTTTAAGGATAAAAAATAAGATAAAAGCAGTTTTAACAAAACATTAATCTGAAAACTGTTCAAAATGGCCGCCGTTTTCACGAATGCAAAGAATTACACGACGCAGAAAATTAAAATTAACCCTTTGCATAATCTCTTCATCTGTTACCCGTTTGCTTTGTTACTGTACATTTAAGTAATTTCGAACAGGTAATGAAAAATGTGGTAGAGCCTCATCGTGCATGAACGACATATCTCCGAATTTGTAGAGGTAAATCCTCCAGTAAACATGGCAGCGTATATTGAAGATGTTTTAAGTAAATTTCACTGAATTAATCTTTGCGGTGAAAACATACCATCAACAATAATCTTTCCTATTAACCCTGTACAAACATTTTAAATTCACGTTGAAAATGTCTAACTTTGATTTCATTCGGATTTTCATCAGCATAAACGTGTTCGTTATGAAAATTGGTTAGCCTTCTTCTTGTAAAACACGATTCGTCGGTGAACAAATTTTTTTTGGAAAGTTAAAATCAATTTCTCTTTGCACATTGATAAATTGCCAAAAACTAATCGCACTTGACGTTCATGGAGTAAGATATCTTCAACTGACTGCTTGTGGTATGTATATAGCAGCTGTTCTCTAAGTGTTCTTATTAATGATAGTTTTAGACACGCTTATTTCGCTACTTAATCCTCTTGTACTTAGTTCAGGATCTTCTTCAATACGTTCTAAAATGTCTTCTTCAATTTCAGAATTCTTACAGAACGCGGCCTAATAATGATTATTTAATTTTGAAATCTTTTTTATATTTTTGGAAACCTTTTAGAGTAAACTCTGACACACTCTCGGGTATTTCCTTCAAAATATCCAAAACCCAATACCACATCGGTATATTCTGCATTGGTATGTTGCCCGGCCATGACGAAAATTTAGATAGTAATTTTAATTTTTTTACATTATTAATTATTAATTATTATGGAAATTTGGTAGTAGAAGTTACTTAAGTGTGACAGTATCTATTTAGTTGAAACTATGGAAATATACCAATGGAGAATATACCGATATGTTATTAGTGTTTTGATATTGTCAAGGAAATACCTAGAGTGTGTCAGAGTTCACAATGTGTCAAACAAGGAGATAGTATATAACATTACTAGCAAGGTAAATATGGTTTTACTGGCCGACAGAAGGATATAACTGGCAAGTCGAAGGCGATCCAGTTACCTGCTGGAGCCAGTAAAACCCATTACCTTGCGTGTGTTGTTATATAATTTATTCATTCATTTATGATGCAAATAGAACACAATTCTCGAATGTAAATATTACAGTTAACCTTGAAAAATGTCTCGTTACCTTTGAGATCATTACTCTGACAACGGCGCTTATAGTATATTTTGCTGGTTACCATTTTGCTAATATAATGTGAATAAACTTCAACATCTCAAAAACCGTGAAGTTTGGTTAAAGGTCAAGTTTATATAAGTAGAATACGTGCACCATCCCCACACCCATTCATGCGCCCATTTCCCGCCCCTTTTTTTGACGGCTTCCTTTAGAGGGCCATCTTCAGCCCCTTGATGGAATCTTCACACTAATTAGGACCCTTTTAGTTGTATTGGCAGTTCAGCCCCTGGAACGTAGGCAAATGCTTGCGCATACAATGTTCTGATTGGTGGTCCTAAGGGCAGCCCTTTTACCTGATTAGTTTCCGGTTGGTTCTTAGCCTTACCCAGCGTCTGAGCTTTGATTGGAGGTCTAAGGCTCTGCAAGAGTTACGGTGGGAAATTTGAAATGTTCTAATAAGGGGCCCTAATACTAACGTGTGAGACAGATATAAATACTTGTGTTAGGGTCTATGTCCTATTATCGTGGCCCCCTTTGCTGAAAATAGTGTTGTAATGAGGAGGCTATAATTCCATCTCATAAGACATCCATAGGAACTTGTATTAGGTCTGCGCCCTCTTGTCGTGTCCCCCTTGTTGCGGAACTTGGCTTTGTTTGTAGGGTCATCTAGTGGTGTATGGACGAATAAATATTTTTCTGTAATAAATGTAGCGTCACCTAGCGATATTTCTAGAACTAATTAGGGTTTGTGTGTTTGTGGCGCCATCTAGTGATGTATAGACCAATGAACATTTTCTGCAGTAGAAGTGGATTATGCATGCCTCTCTCTCGCCTATTGCTACGGAACTCTTAATTAAAACAGCTAAACTACTAAAAGCGCTTTTATTTGTCAGAGTGCAATGGTTGAAAAATAACCATTATACAGTAATTTGAATATCTTATCATTTACAACTGAACATGTGAAAGACTTATTTACAAAATAAAGCATTGGTGAGTTATTTGTTATTCCAAATTACAAAAACATTATCGTATAAAGTCCACACACATCCGAATGGTAATGCTGCAACGTCGTTTTGTTGTAGCGGAACCATCTAGAATTCTTATCTAGGAAACATAAATGGTAACCTAGCAGGGGTCGTCCAAAGGAATCAAACTATTCCCTGTTGCTATTCTCGTCAATGTAGATAGCAGTTCAATGCTGACTTGGTTTGTTTGCAGGATTCGTGTTCACAATAATTGCACAAAGTCTAGGTGTGTGCCTCGATAGCTGATTACAAGCACATACAAGTCGAAACACATTCTGGTGGCTAGGGATCGATTTAAATACTTGTACCGCATACATCTTTGGAGCTGATGTGCGCCCAGGCTTTCAATAGCAATGTGTTTTCCAGAGTGCACATAGGCTCTTCGACCTTATGGTTTAAACAACTATACGCCTTTGCTTCCTTTTTCAATTTTTTAATCGACGGACAACCAACCGCGTCCAAGTTCAGTATTGCTTTATTAAGGAATCTCAAAAATTGTTTTCACTACCCTTAACGTGAATTTTGTTAAACGGTAGCACTGTTCTTATCAGCTCCTCTTGGCAATCTTTCTATGACACATACCCTGATCGCCTTTTCAAGCCGTGATATTTATCTTCTAAATACCTTATCTATCTTGACATGGGTTTTAATATAAAATAATCTCGAGGTGACTTTATCAGCATCAGCAGTAACGAACTATGATCTGTAATAACGGCAATTTCTTTCAGTATGAATTCGTTATCAACACTTCTAAATCCTTGTACGTCAAAGTATGTGTCCATCTTCTTTCAGCTGTTGTACACTGAAGCTTGTGATCTAGAGTTATCCCTTTTAACAGTTGAATCCACGACCACATTCCGATGTTTATCGATCTCAATCATGTTATCGAATTCGGAGTACACCAAAGAGTTAACGGTTTCTACGAGCGCTTCTTCAAAGCCGACTTCTAGGCGAAGCGAAGCGTTTCTAACTAAATTCCAGTGCGCGCTAGTGTTTGCAGACAAGTCAGGGGTTAGATCATCTGCGTCAGTAAGTGTTGTATTAGCTTGCTTTAGAACTTTAGCTGTGATGTAGCACCCGTAAACAATTGGATGCATTCGTTTTTCTCACAAGTGGCGGTTTACTTAAATCAGAAGATCGTGTGACAACCAAACAACACATACGCCTACCGCTCATGTATGGAAACGTTGCTAAATTGTGGAAAGGAGGCCAAGAGTTCACATCTAGGTTTTACCTTATGGCAGAGTGATACAGCTGGGCAGATGAATGCACTGGAACACGCAAGTAACGGTTTCTGGGAACGTCAAGTACTTGCAACGACCAGCAAACAAATTGAGATGATTGGTCACGTGCACTCGGATTTTTTAATCAGGAAAAATTCTCTTAAGCATTGTTGAATTAAGGGCTAAATTTGTACGATCAAGAGATACCTTTAGCCTAATGGCGGCGCGCGAGTCAACTTACAAGGCGCGAACTATGGACGCTAGTTTACTGGTGAGACGTATGCGAATCAACCCCACCATTCTAATTGCACACGCTAAAGCTTTAGAAACAACTGCCGCAATATATACTGTTACAACGGCCGACGTAAAAGTGATCTTCGTGGGTCAGTTACCTAAACGATGCATCGTAGGTTTTGTCGCAAATAAAGTCTTCGACGGTGATTACTCCTAAAATCCACTCAATTTTGATCACAGCAATATAAACTACATGTAGTTATATGTTGACGGTCAACAGACTCCTTTGAAGGCCTTACAACCAGACTTTACAGCTAATGGTTTATATATAAGGGCATTTCACACCTTATTCTCCGGTACAGGTATTCATTTTTTGAATGAGGGCAACGATATATCGAGAAGTGATTACCCCAACGGCTACTGTTTAATGGCCTTCGACCTAACCCCTGACCTGTCTGCAAACTCTAGCACGCACTGGAATTTAGTTAGAAACGGTTCCCTTCACCTAGAAGTCGGCTTTGAAAAAGCCGTCGTAGAAACCGTTAACTGTTTGAAATGGCGGTCAGGGTATGTGCCATACAACGACTTTCAAGAGGATCTGATAAGAACTCTCCTTACTCACATTAAGGGTTTTTAAGACTCCTTACCAAACCAATACTAAACGTGGACGAGGTTGGTTGTCCGTTGATTAAAAAATTGAAAAAGGAAGCAAATGCGTATAGTTGTTTAAACCTTAATATCGAGGAGCCTATGTGCGCTCTGAAAAACGCATTACTACTGCAAGACTGGGCGCACACCAGCTCAAAAGGTGTATGCGGTACAAGTCTTAAAATGTCTGAAATCGATCCCTAGCCACCAGACTGTGTTTCGACTTGTATGTGGTTCTAATTAGCTACTGAGGCACGCAGCTAGACCTTGTGCAATTATTGTGACCACGGATCCTGCAAATAAACCAGGTCAGGATTGGACTGCTATCTACATTGACGAGAATAGTAACCGGGAATATGTTGATTCCTTTAGACGACCCCTGCAAGGTTACCATTTACGTTTCCTTGAGAAGAATTCTAGATGGTTCCGCTAGAACAAAACGATGCTGCAGCATTACCATTCGGATGTGTGTGGACTTTATACGATAATGTTTTTGTATTTTAGAATAATAAATAATTGACCAATGCTTGATTTTATAAATAAGTTTTTCACTACATGTTTAGTTATAAATGATGAGATAATCGTATTACTGTATAATGGTTATTTTTTAACCATTCTACTCTGATAAATAAAATAATTTTTAGTAGTTTAGCTGTTTTAATTAATAGTTCCGTAACAAGAGGCGAGAGAGACGCATTCATGATCAACTTCTACTGCAGAAAATGTTCATTAGTCTATACACCACTAGATGGCGCCACAAACAAACAAACCCTAATTAGTTCTAGAAATATACCGCTAGATGACGCTATCTTTATTACAGAAAAAATATTCATTAGTTCATACACCACTAGATGACCCTACAAACAAAGCCAAGTTTCGCAACAAGGGGGCCACGGAAAGAGGGCGCAAACCCTAACACAAGTTATTACAGCTGTCTTACACGTTAGCATTAGGGCCCCTTATTAGAACATTTCAAATTTCCGACCGTAACCATTTCAGAGCCTTAGGCCTCCAATCGGAGCTCAGAAGTTGGATGAGGCTAGGAACCAACCAGAAACTAATCAGGTAAAACGAGCTGTCTTTAGGACCACCAATCAGAACATTGTATGCGCACGCATTTGCTTACCTTCCAGGGGCTGAATTGCCGAAAAGGGTCTTAATACAACCAAAAGGTTCCTAATTGGTGTGAAAATTCCATCAAGGGGTTGGAAATGGCCCCCGAAAAGAAGCCGTAAAAAAAGGGTCTGGGAACGGGGGGAGGGAGAAGCGGGAGGGACTTAGGACGTCAAAAGGTGGAGGGGATAGTTCCCGTATTCTACTTATATATTTTAATAGTACGTGGCCAGGTCTAGTAGTAGGCGAAATGTGTACGGGACACGTTGTATATATAGCTTAAACAACTTAAAAACTTTGGCTATCGACTGATTACATTCATTGCTAAGTTCACATATTTAAATTAGTGAAATTCTTATACATTTTTGAAAGCTTTTAACTGTAGTTTGTGGTACTTATACCAAACCGTTGAGCTCTAGTGAAGTAAATTGATTAAATGTACTAACATTTATTTTAATCCATAAACTAATATTAACATGTAACAAACTAAAGTTGGAAAATATTAAGATTGTAATTTTTAGATACTGTAACAGTATCTTACTTCCAAAGTATAAAAGATCAATACAATAGATAATTTATACTAGACACTTAATAATGTCACAGTTTTTCAGCAGCATATAAATTGTTCTATTATCTGTTATTGTAGTGATTATATACTATATTGAGCCACTAAATCTAAATTTCAAATATACTGGTGCGTTAAAGCAGAGTAACAAATTCAATAATTCACAAGAACGTCGAAAAATTTAAGCTTGTGTAACATTTCAGGTTTATGACAAGTTGACATACTTTGTAAGCCATGCTCATAGAATTAGTTATAAAATAATACATGCACTTATAATTAAAATTCCATTGTGAATTATAATGAGTTTTTGTATAAAATATATGACAAATTCAAAATTTGAAATGTTAATAAATTGACACATAACCATAAGCATAGAACGGTATAAAGCCATATAATTTGTAAAAGCTTGAATACAATCAGTTTTTGTTAGAATTTAATTTTAGTATATAGAGCCTTACGGCAAGACACAAGCATTTTTTGCAATCTTCTAATTCCCTAAAGTGGTATTTACAGTTTCCAATTACATATTAGAAGCCAACTTGTAGAGATCTCAAAATCAGTTAAACATGCCGCCTTATTTCGAAGTTCATATAAAAACGTGTAAAGTAATCGACTAAGCAACATTAATATTCCATAATTCATTTGACTAGGCACTTTATAATTACTTTCTCTTAAAACAAAGGCTTAATGAACTAAGGTTGAGAAGCAAATACAAACGTAATTAGATTCTCATTAACATTTGATTGTCCTTTAGGAAAACCCATAGATAAACGCAGCATAAAGAGTCTTTCTGCAGTAAATGGAGCGGAAAAACCGATATGGTGTCCTTTATGTTGATGTTTTCTACTTGACGTCGTTATAAAGACATCATTTTATAATATCATTTGAAAACGGTTACTTTATTAGGTGCTTAATAAATTCTTTTCTTAAGTGAATGATTTCATTTCAAAATTTTTCAATTAAATTTTAAAATTAGCTGTACACAGAAAGTTTTCAGTGAATTGTCATTCTAATTTCCGTGATACTTTCGGAGCTCAAACAAAAATCATACATTTGTAATTTCACAAAATGAAATTCCACGTGTGATGTTTTTAAACAATATCCCATCCATCACCTTTTTTTATGATGGATGAGATAAGACACGTAATTAATCCGATAAAAAACTCAGAGTATGTAGTGTTCTGGGTGTAATATTGAACACCTTTCAATTATTATAAAATAACTTATTAATCATCTAGAAATGAACGAATATTTCATGAAAAAAACTTAAAATTTTATAATTAAAAGTCTGTTGACCTAATGATCACCAAGTTAATGAGAAATTTTCAAACTAGCCACGTATACGTAATATAAAAAGAATTTCAGATATGAAGTAGAGATGTGGGTTCAGAATTCATTAAGAAAGAAAATTACGTCGTGGAGTTTTATTACATTTTTACGGGAAGTTTTATTTTTATGTTTAAGAAACCCCCTGCATCAAGTGTCTTTCTAAAAGTACAGTATAATTGATTATATTAATGCAATAACTCTAAAGCCTGAATAGTAATATTCTAGTTTTGTCTAAAGAGATTTGTGCTAATGTGCTTCAAAGGATTTGATTAATAAGCCTTTTTGTACCCATTATGCAATTTAATACTACAAAGTTTTTGGTGTAATCCTGTTTTTTGTACTTTTGTACTTAATGGAAGAGATGGAATAGTATAATTAAAGTTGAAAAACAAATTGAAATATAGTTTATATTAAATTAAGAAGAAGAAGCACATTTTATCTATTATATTTACAGCTTAGAACAATAATAGATAGTTTATGAAAAGTTTACCTTGTAAGTAGCATCGTCTAAAACCAAAAAGGTTTTGATATCTGAATATTTAGTGCCAAATAGCAACGTGTCCCAAGTAGTGATGGAATGTGCACTTAAAGCTTTTACACTTGATTTGTTGTATTTGGTTCTTCTATTAGAAGTTACAATAATCATAAAGGCTTTTTTAAAATAGGATGTTGTAGTAGTGGAATATAGAATAATGAATGCTATTAAATTGTATCTGGCGTAGCAAGATAAACATATAAAATATAAAAATTCATTTATTGGGTTTTCATTTTTAATTCATACTCTTCAATAATATGTGCTATAGTTTGAATCAAATAAAGTTGGGTATGACTCATTCTTAAAGTTACACGAACTAAGTTTGGGCAGCGTAAGTCTTCATTAAATCAGCAAAGTATCTTTTGATTAATATTTTTACCGGCAGATGTCTCCACACAAATTTTCATAAAATGTGAAAGAAAGTTGAAAATTATTGAATGTTTTTTATATTTTAAACTAGAAAAGTTATCCATTATATCCACTTATTTTACTGATAGTCAAAAATACTATGCTGCGACCGTGTATTGTTATAATCTAGGACATGGTTTGATTATAATTACACACCATCATAATACTTAACCTACATATTCGTAAGTAAGCAAGTACTTTTTTTTTTGTTTAATATAAATTAAATCATTTCAGGTGGAAAAATTTATAAAAGTTGCAATGAGTTTATTCTCAAGATTTATAACAACCGTTCCTGAAGCATAATTATTGCTTTGTGATCGACATAATTCTTGTAGATACTTTACGATAACATAAATATCGATACATTTGTGATTATTCCATTCTTGTAGAAGAAATTCAGTCCACCTATTGTAAAGTTATCAATATCTTATGTAAAAATTAGAATATTTATATTACATTGGAATTAAAACATTTAAATTAAGAAAAATTATTCACTATCAGTGTCACTCTCAGAAGTGGAATCGTTAACAGGTATAATTAATGGTTGCACAACCTCAAAATGTTTTTCTATTTCCCACCCCTCTAAAATAGACATTTCGGTATGTTTGATACATTTCTGCCAATATGTACCATCAACTAGTTGCTAGTACTCCATCCATATTTCGTTTACATGGTCATCGTTAAATTTGGAATTATGTCTTCCTACATTTTTGTTGTAGTGTTCTTTGCAGTTTACCCACACCGGTTCAATTGGATTAAATTGGCAGTGAAATGGTGGTATCCGTAATACTCTGTGTGTGTGCTATTTCGTCTATTTCGTACACCTTCGATATCGCATTATCTGCAACTAAGCGCAGTAATTATTTTTTAAACGTGCTAGGTATAAATTTAAAAAATACAGTTATTTTATTAGGAATTATAATGTAATAACTAAATGACAACAAACCTTTTTGCTTAACCCATTGGCTTCTTCTTCACTCTCTTCTTAGATTTATCATGCTAGCTTCTTGTGTGCTATCGTCGACTGAAAGTACAAGTTTCATCTAAGAATACAGAATTGTATAATTTTTCTTCTTTTTTTTTGCATTATCTGCAACTAAATGCAGTAATTATTTTTTAAACGTTCTAGGTAAAAATTTAAAAAATACAGTTATTTTATTAGAAATTATAATGTAATAACTAAATTACATCCAATCTTTTCTTCACTATTTCCTTAGATTTATCATGCTAACTTCTTTTGTGCGATCCTCGACTGAAAGTCCAAGTTTCATCTAAGAATGCAGGATTGTATACTTTTTCTTCTTTATTTTTGTAACATTCTCTTAAGAAACGTGCACGATTGGCAGTAATATGTGATTGTTCCAGTAAACCTCTCGTACCATCATCTACTTTAAAAGAAAAGCCAGTGGAATGTAAGGTACGTTTTAAACTTGATCTACTGAAATCCAAAACTTGACTATTGCTTAATTCTTTTAGTAATGGTGCCAGCGTAACACGTATACCTACAAAAACAGGTATAGTACTAGACGTGTCTTGCATGTTTGTATTTACATTTTGAATGCACTGGTTACTGTGGAGGTTTATTTTGGGCTTCTGTAACCCTTTTTTTATAGCACTAACTGAATTTATAGTAACCCTACATGCCCTAAAAGTTGTCCTTCCAAGTATCATACTTTACACAATAACGTACTGCATACCTGCATAATAGATTCAAATGGAACGAGTTTCCATTTATTGGCATGTTGCCGTTCAAAATAATTAAGCACGTTCATAACTGCGATCTGCGCTTGAGATGTATGGTGCAAATTACGTAGCATATCTAAAATTTTGTAAATTTTATATAAATTATGTAAAAATGTTACCAAATTGCCGATAATTCACTGCTGTGTAACAACCCATTTTGGGTTGTATTAAATATACCGTAATTTAATGTCTTTCGTTCATTCAGTTGTAAATATAAGAAAAAATTTTAATTAATTTTGTATTATAGCTATGAGGTAGGCAACTTAATTTGCATTTTGGTGTAACTTAAGTGCATATCTTCTTAAAGGTTTATACTCCCACTTCAAATTATTTTTCTGCTCAATATGTTCACGCAATGCGTCATCATTGACTTATTCTTTGCTCAAATCCTTTCGCGCACGAGCACCTCGTCTAATTTCAAAGGATCCATTCTTTTCTCTTCCTGATGAAGGTTCTGAGAAGCAGAAAGCTTTTTATGGGTTTTTTACCCAAATTTTGTGCAAGTGCCATTAATTTGATGGTAAGATATCTTTTAACGCATTATAAGAAATTAAAACATTTGCTCTTTTTAGGCACTTTTACTTTAGTTCACTTTTACTTTTATTTTACTTTCTTTTCTTTTATTTTTACTTTGATTACATTTTAAATACGCATTTAATTTTACCGTTGCGTACGCTTTCATTTTATGATTGCAATTTTTATTGGAAAATTTCAAGATAATGCATTAAACGGATTATTCCATTTCATGAAGATAAATTTATAATAAATAAAATTCCAGTTTGGGTGTGGCTTACTACGTAAAGCATAATTACAAGATATTGCGCAATATTGATGCAAAGATGGCATCACCTTAGTTGAAATTTCCGTAATCATTTAGATACCAGAGGTTATTAAAAAATTTGTGTACAAAATTTTACAAACAGGTATTTGATATTTAATGATTTTTTTAGTAATTTAAGGCTATTTGTAAGATATATTTTTTATTTAACCCTATCATTTTAACTGTTAATAAACATAGTTGTATATTTTTTATTGTTTTACATTTTGATAAATTTTTAGTGTAGAACTCGGCTTAGTTATTCCGAGCATTATTAAAAATAATTTGGCGTCCGAGATCATTTTATTAGTGTTACATTGCAATTTTTTTATATTGATGTTCAGTGAAAGTAAGCTAGCAGAAAATTGTGCTAATCAAGCAAATCAAAGGACTGGCCCTATATTAATTTACCGACTAGGACAAAGGCATTATTTGTGGTGAATGGTTAGTATCTCCAGTTAGTTTAACGATTTGTGTTTCGGAGAACATTTTTTACAATTTCTTTATTATATTATTTAAAATTTATACTAATACCATTTACACCACTATATTTATAGCTTTCTTAATCACCACACACGTTTTAAGTACGCTAATATGAATTGTACAGCAGATTTACGTTTGTATGGCCACCCTTTTCTAATATTGGTAGTTGAGGGGAGAGAGATAGAAATATGTAATTTTAATATAGAGTTTTACCTCAATGAGTAGACCTCGGATTTCTAAGCACAAATAATTCCCGAAATAATCATTCAATATGCATTTTAAAATTGTTAAAATAAGAATTAAAAAAGCATTTATAAGTACAAATAAACGTTTATATGCAACAATAAACATTCCTTATGCACCAATAAAAATTGCGTTATTTATTTCCAGAGTGAAAGGCAATAATGGGTTTTTAAAAAATCAACAGTAAAGTAGTTCATGTATTTATTTATGGAACAATATATATTTAAATAAAATACAATGTGCCCTAATGTTCTAAAAGAAACATAAAACGATTAACCACTAACAAGTACGAGGTTTTTTGTTAACAACTAAACTCATAAAAAAATTAATGGTAATTTGAAAAGCAATACGTAACTAATACTTTTTCTAAATTTTCTGAAGTAAAACTTCTTCGCGTTTCATTGAAAATTAATTTATAGGCAGAAAATGATCTTTCAACCTCTACCGATGTTAACGGTGCAAATTAAAAAAACTGCAATTGTTCCAAGGGAATATTACTGGGCGAATCAAAATTCCCTTCCCCTGATAGTATTTTATCAATGACATCCAAAGCATGGTATCCAAGATTTTTATTAATAACGAAAGCAAATTTGCTTTTAACAATTTACGCAGTTTTTCCGTTTGAACTTTCTATTTCGGTTTTGAGAGTTCTTACTATATTTAAACTATCATTAAGGGAAATATGGGAATTTTCTAGTTTTTTAATTGCTTTTGCAATGCATAAAAAGTTGCTGGAGATATATACAATATCCTTATGCAAATTCTTGTCTTTCATAAGACGTTTTACAGTTTCAATGGAAATTGCGTCAGTTTCGTCAAAATCATTAATTAGTTCTGCTATATCGTTAAAAAAAGTCTACTGCTTTTAACCAAGTACCCCATCTTGTAATAATAGGTTCTGGGGGTAATGATAAATTGGGCAATTTAGATTTATAGTGAGCTACGCGCGTGGGTGCTTTAAGAAATATTTTTTTAATTACAGCAATGAAAGTATTAACGCTTGGATATGAATCCCTAATAGTTTTTGCTATTCGGTGAAGACCATGTGCTAGACACGTAACATGTACTAAGTTCGGGTAAAATGTTTTCGGTAACTTTCCTGCAGCTACCATGTAAGCTGCGGCATCTGTGTACCTGAGTAAAACATTTTTGTCGTTAAACTCCGTGGGGAATAGAAATTTTAAGCAGGAATTCACAAAATAAGCTACCGTATTGCTATTCGTTTTTTCTAAGACTTTAGAACATACCAAATATGATCTTGTTGAATCGAATTTGCTTAATTTGCCTGCTATAAAATTGGCAAAGTAATTTCCTACGGCATCAGTAGTTTCGTCAACTGAAAACCAAATTGGATGCCCTGATACGTCTTCTTGTATTTGCTGTATGTCAGAATTATAGCAAACGCCCAGATAGTTTTTTCTTAATGTTGATTCCGTAGGAATACTGCGATCACAATATTTTTCCAAAAATGTTTTAAAAATTGGATTTTCAAAAGCTTTCCACGGGATATTTGCAGCGATTAAAGCACGACACAAATCTTCAGAAAAACCATTTCTTTTCTCAGTTGAATTGGTTAAAAATGTTTATTTTAATGATTGTTTTCGAGCAACACTGGCCTGATGCAAAGATGTTTTAACGTGTTGTTGAATTTGATGTTTTTTGTTGCTTGATACCTTGAAAACACAAAAATTATTTGTTTATTATTCGAACAAAACTTATGACCGAAATTATGTAATTAAAATTGAAATTGCGTTAGATACTTACTTCTTTGTTGCAAACATTACAAAATATGACGTCACCATCAGATGAAAAGCAATCTTTTAACCACTGTTTAATTAGCACATTTCTTGGAAGTTTATGCTTTCCCATTTTTGTTTTTTTAATAACCGAAAGTTATAGTTTAATTATCTAGTAATCAGTTGAATTTAATTAGAATTAATTTCATTTGCTGTTACAAAGTGCATTGAAGCAGCAACAGCAAGTAGTCACTACCGAATGTATATGAAAATTCAAACTGAGAATGTTTTTGAAGTAGTAGGGATAGAAAACCACATGTTTTTGGGCTGCTTGACCATTCGGCACCTACAAAGCACGAGGAGATCAGCGCTGTACACTTGTTTACGCTACTGACTCTTAGTTCTGAATATATTGAGTTGTAAACAAACATCTGTGCCACTTAAAATACACATAAAAAAATCTTAACAACTGTTTTTAGACATAATTAATCTTAGAGTGGTAGCTTTATCTGTTGTTTATTTAAAACTTTACAAAACGCATTGTTGAAGAGATTTTAAAATGACAAGTTAAATTTTAAATATAAGTTCAAACGTAAAATCGAGCAGAAAATAAGCACAAATAGCACGTTTTACATAAATAAGCATTAAACACCAAAATAAGCAGAATAAGCATAAATAACTTTAGCTCATTTTCCATCAAATTGTCTGAAACGACTTTATTTTTATTCTCAAGGCAGTTTACCTAATACACACAAATAAGCATTTACTCAGAAATCCGAGGTCTATCAATGAGTCATACCCAGCTTTATTTGAATCAAACCTTAATGACATTGATATTGTGAATGCAGTATGAAAATACTGAGCATTCAAACTGTGCTGATACTTTGTAGCAACCACTTGAGTAAATTTTTAAATTTTTTGACTTTGTTTAGAAGAAGAGAAAAAAAAATTTATTATGTAAATGAGAAATGCCAATTTTTCTAATTGAAACATTTAGTTTGATAAATGTATTCACTGGAATTTTTATCAATGAAATGATTGAAATGTAATTTTTGAAATAAGCATTAAAAACACTGAATCGTAATTAATCATATATTACACATCAATGTTTTCCCGCTGTGCAATTTGTACCGTGAGGGCGAAACGAAGGGTTATACATTCAGACAAAGTTGGAAACGATTTTAATCCACTTTGAGCTTGATAAAGAAGAGAAGTTTAGGTTAGCGACGATTTCTGGTATAAGCTAAACTTTTAGGAGCCAAAAATCCAGAATATTTTAACACTTATTTCCATTTTGAGACTTGTAACGCCTGCAGATTGTACCGTACAACAGATTTTACTCTGTTAAAATTAAAAAGCATTAAATTCGGCGTCGAATGACCTCTATAAACTTTAAATTTCGGTCAGTGGTTTAGTCAGGATAGGAGATCATCGATACGCAAATGTTACCATTTTGACTGAAAAGTGTGTTATGCTCAGTTTCACAGGCCTGCAACTTAAAAACGGTTTATCCAAATGAAAAATGTTAAATAACTACAGTTGTCGTTACATTAAGTTCTGCATTCTGTGCACTCTATTCTTTTTAATTTGTTTATTTCTATGCATGGATACGCACAAAATACTAGAAGTGCCCATAGAGGTAATTTCCCGCTATCTGGTTATTTTGTGGTTTCATGGCGTCTGATCTAAAAGTCATAGAATTTCTACGCAAGTTAATTGCATTCTAGAGTTACAAAACGAAATTAACCAGTAAATCCTGTCCATAATTGCATTACTATAAACCTGATCGTTGAAATAAACATATTGGAGGTAGAGGTAGCAGTAGAATGTTCCTATAAGTTTTCTCATAACTTAAAGTACATGTAGACGTCAAATTCATAGGGACAGCTTTGACTCAACAAGAAAGTTATATTATGAGAAAAAAACGATCCTTTCACCAGATTAGAAAGATTGGGGAGAGTAATCAGTAGCAAAAGACGTGCCGAGGAAAGGTCAGGTAACTATATATTTTACTATTAATTAATGTTTTCTCTGAAAAATGTAAAGCTTTCTAAAATACCAAGTTTACTTATTTCACTTATTTCATTATATTTTATTTTATGATTTCTAAAGCAAACATAGTTGGATATTAAACATTTGTAAAAGGAAACATTTGTATATGTCAATATCAAAAGTAAAAGGTTACCAAAATAAATACTATACAATGCACGCAATTATTGCACCTACAATATTTAAATATGAAGTGATAAGTATGAACTTTAATCTACCATATGTACAGCGCGAAATTCAAATATACCGTTATTACTTTATAATACTGTTCATAAAATTGACTATTTATATTTGCATAAGTCGGGAAAAATCGAATAAGTCGGTTACCTGCAAGCAAATTTAAATTACAGAAAATATTAAAATTTTTACTAAGGTTATAGATAAGTTTCCATAAGAACTAAAGGAGATTGGTGAATGCACGTGCCAATCTTCATACATGGTCACCTAACAAAGATAGCTCGACAGTACAAACAATATGCACCGGGTGAGTCATTAAGGAAGGACGCCGGCTATATCCCAGAAACTGCTTATGTTACGACTTCAAAAAAAACAATTCTTCAGTAATTGAGGCCAAGAGAAAATGCTGGAAATAATTTTAAAGTGTGTAAATAGACCGCTAGGTGGCGTAACTGCTGTAGTAAATTAAAAAATGTCTAATAAGTAACAGAAACTTAAGGAAAAGGTATATTGGAAATATTGTAGTTGTATTTTTGGGACAATTTTACCCATTTTTTGTATAAGAAGTTTTTCTCTAACTTTACAGGTTTTCCGTAGGGGAGCTGCGAAAGTTGTCAGACAAACGCGTAATTATCTTCGGAACCAGTCATCTAATCTTAAAAAGTAGTATTGCGTTGGAAAGGTCTATTCGTTGATGTATTAAAAAGTTAAGTTTGATTAACGAACAAACCGCTAAAGGACGCTTTCCAAATATTGCTGAAATTTCAGCGATTTTCTTCAAAATATTAAATAGAATGGTATGTTTTTTATATTTTAGTCAGAAAGAGTATAAAATTTCGCCTATACCTTGAAAATTTTAAGTCGATATCTCTGTTGGTTTCAATTTTATACCTACTTTACGTTTAGATCCAAAAACAATAAAACGCAAAGTTTTTTGACATAATAGTTTATTACTTAGGCCAGCTTTTATAAACACGGTTTAACCCTGCCCCGAGAGTTAACCCCAGAAATTCGATAATACTGACTGTTATTGTCATCGAGTTTCTGGGGTTAGTTTATTACCGTTGGTTAATAATTACACCGAATCGACCATCGAAAATTAACTAGAGATGAGTAGTACGCCATTACTCAGTGGCGACCTAAATGCTCAAATTGTCTGCCATCATTATCAATACATAGGTGCAACCGCTGTTGCGTTGACAAAACAGCGGTTTCTATCTCCGCTGTGGAGAGGGTGCGAATGGAATTTCTTACCCTAATAACCATATTTTCAGGCGTAGTTGGCCTGGTTGTAAAAACAAGGTCCTTCATTCTTCCCCAAAGATAAAAATCTAAACAAGTTAGATTGGGGGACCTAGAAGGTAACAATGGTAATGGTTATTAAGCTGTTAAAGTTAAGAATGAATAAGGAAATGTAAGTACCTAGCTGGCCATGGAAAAAAGCTCCCCCTTCCTATCCGTGTATCAGGAAAAATGTTGCTCAAAAATTGACGCGCGCGTACTGAAAAATGTGCCGGACAGCCGTCATGTTGTAAAAACATCCTCTGCCTAGTAAGCAACGGCACATCTGCTAAAAGTAACGGCAAATCGTTCCGCAAGAAATTAAGGTACGTTTCTCCATTAAGTGGTACGTCAAAAATGTGAGGACCAATAATTCGACCTCTTAAAATACCGCACCAAACATTGACGCTCCACCAGCCCTGATGTTGCTCATAATCGTGCAGCAACAGTAGAATTCTGCATGCACTCGAAATTTACTGCGAGCATATCATATACTTCCTGGTTAGAGGGCATCGTTGGCAAAAAGAAGGAGGAAATAAGTCAAAGAAACTCGTATCACAATACACCCGCACACACCGCAAAACCGGAGGTAATTTTGTTAGGAAATTGCAGGATAATATTTTCTTGACACTGACATTGATCAAATTAACGTTACTATGGATAAATTGTCATTATGCATTGTTGGTCTGGTAGTGTTATTGGATGATCGTGGCACTACAAAATCATTACCATGGATCTGAAGTTAAAGTAAGTATAAAATTGAAACCAACAGAGATATCGACTTGAAATTTTCAGGGTATAGGCGAAATTTTATACTCTTTCTAACTGAAATATAAAAAACATACCATTCTGTTTAATATTTTGAAGAAAATCGCTAAAATTTCAGCAATATTTGGGAAACGTCCTCTAGCGGTTTGTTCGTTAATCAAACTTAACTTTTTAATACATCAACGAATACCGCAAGAAAAGACCTTTCCAACGAAATATTAGTTTTTAAGATTCGATGACTGGTTCCGAAGATAATTACATTTTTGTCTGACAACTTTCGCAGCCCCCCCACCTACGGAAAACCTGTCAAGTTAGAGAAAAACTTCTGATACAAAAAATGGGTAAAATTGTCCCAAAAATACTACTACGATATTTCCAATATACCTTTTCCTTAAGTTTCTGTTACTTATTAGACAGTTTTTAATTTACTACAGCAGTTACGCCACCTAGCGGTCTATTTACAAACTTTAAAATTATTTGCAGCATTTTCTCTTGGCCAGAATTACTGAAGAATTGTTTTTTGTGAAGTCGTAACATAAGTGGTTTCTGGGATATAGCCGGCGTCCTTCCTTAATGACTCACCCGGTACATACACGCAAGCACGTACGCACGCACCCATGCACGGACGCACGCACGCAGCACTCACGCACGCACACACGCGCACGTACGCACGCACATACACATATATATATATATATATATATATATATATATATATATATATATATATATATATATATATATATATATATTCTAAAAATATTTAGGTACATACAGGGTGATTGACAAAAATATGCCAGCCCATACCTGTGTTTTTTTAAATGGAACACGCAGTATATTTGTGCATTTTTAGAATCACTGCTACATTTAGAATAAAGTATAGAAATTTGTATCTGAATCACTAACCGTTCTGCGGATATCGTCACTTTAGTACCAAAATAGAGTTAACTTTGGAAACACGATGCGAGCGTTGTCACCACGATTTTGTAAATCTGTTTATACCACCGACTATTAAAAATAGTCTACTAACAAACAAACTGGAAAATTTTTCGAAAACATGTAAAACTATGCGAAATGTAACTTTTCACAATTTTTTCAAATGCAACACCCTGTATATTTTTTCACATTTAGATTTCCCGTGAAAAGTAGATGCTAACTGATGATAGGTTTCATATCCATAAGACGGACCCTTTTTGAGATATTGACGCTTTTACGTAAAAATATTCTAAAATACAAATAGATGACAATAGAATTCAACAAAACAAATCACTTAGGCTAGTCGCTCGTAATAAAGAGGAACAATTGCATCTATTGTTTTGACGTTTGTGTAATCATTAAAATATTATTCCATTAGTTTGTACGTTTTTGGATTGTCGTTTTGTCAATTTTTGTATAAAATGAATTTTTCCAAAGAAGAAATGGTTGATAATATGATCTTTATGTACGCGAAGCTCAAAGCAATGCTTCGCCGGCTACCCGTTTGCACTGTGAACAAATACCCAGGGAGAAGACAGCCGCGGGAAGAATCGTTTATGAATGTAGCTGAGAGATTTATAAATTCTGACAGTGTGTGTTATCCCAAGCGCGCAAAAACAAGCCCCAATGAAGAAATTTAGGTTCAAGTTGTGGCGTCTCTTATAGATAATCCGCAAATTAGTACGCATCACCTTTGGGTTAGTGCTCCCCAATACGCTCTCGATATCGTTGATCGTATTCAAAAGAGAGAGATTAGGCTTATAAATGACCCGTCCTTAACTTCTCACATACAGTCCCTTGAGCATAGAAGGATGGTTTCAGTTCTTTCTTTGTATTATCGTTATTACAACGGCTATTGTGCTGGTGAATTACATTCTTTGATACCATCTCCGGCTATCTTTGCGAGAAACACCCGGTTCGCTCATTCACATCATCAGTATGCAGTACAAATCTCCACTTGTCGTACCAAACGGGCGAAATCCACATTTTTCTACACGGCTTCTAAACTCTGGAATGATCTCCCTAGTTCCTGTTTTCCTCTCACTTATGATATGAAAAAATTTAAGGTAGCTGTTCATAGGCATCTATTGGCAATTCATTATCCCTCTATCCATCCTCCTAAGTGTTCCTGAGTGCTTTAGCACGATAGGCCTTATTTAGCCTGTTCAGGTCCACAATCATAAAAAAAAAACATCTAGACCTGAATAGAAATACAGTTCGCAGGTTTATTAAAAAAAAAATTGCATCCTTATCATATCGAGCAACATCAAGCTTTAAGTGAAATTGTGAATCTTTCTGCCAATAGGTAACTACGAAAGTCAATGGAGAACCCAATTTTGTTAATAACATTCTATTTACGGATGAGGAAACTTTTCACAATAATGGCAATATTAATACACTTAACTATCATAAGTATTCAGATACTAATCCACAAATCTTAAGAGTTGTTGATCACCAGCATCGATGGTCAGTTAATCTGTGGGATGGTATAATCAATTTCAATGTGGTTGGTCTTTTTTTTTATGGGAGTCTTACTGGAGAAAGATATTTACAGTTTTTGGAAAGTGATTTACCCAAGCTTTTGGAATATATCGAGGTAGATAATATTCGTACGATGTGGTTTCAAATGGATGGCGCACTTCCACAATATTCAATCAACGTTAGGCAATATCTCGATAGAAATTATCCGATGAGGTGGATAGGACGAGGTGGTGTGCAAAACTGGCCAGCCAGATCACCGGATCTTACGCCCTTTGATTTCTTCCTTTGGGGCTACGTTAAAGAAAAAGTTTAACAACATCCTCCCACCATAAGCGAAGATGTGAAAAATAGAATTAGAACTGCCTTTCAATCCATTTCGTCTCTAATGATTCTGCGAGTGAATCTTTCGTTTACCGAGCGAATTGCAAAGTGTTTAGCTAGGCGTGGTCAGCATTTTGAACATTTAATTTGAATTTAAGGTTTTATTCGTTTATGTTTACCTGTTCAACTTATTTTTAGGTGTAGCGAATTATTTTATTGTTTAGTTACTAATTAAGTTTTCCTATCAGTTAAAAAATTTATTTGCCATTCGTATTTTCTTATTTGGTCTGGATTTTGTTTTGTTTGTTCTTCTGTATGTCAATATTTTCAAATAAAGCGTCAATACCTTAAGAAGGGTCCGTCTTGTGGCTATGAAACCTATTACAAATTAGTATCTACTTTTCACGGGGAATCGAAATGTGAAAAAATATACAGGATGTTACATTTGAAAAAATTGATAATTACATATCGCGTAAGTTAATCATTCCGTATAGTTTTACATGTTTTCGAAAAATATCCCAGTTTGTTTGTTAGCAGACTATTATTAATAGTTTGTGGGATTTACAAAATCGTGGTGACAACGCTCGCATCGTGGTTCCAAAGTTAACTCTATTATGGTGCTGAAGTGACGATATCTGTAGAACGGTTAGTGATACAGTCACAAATTTCTACACTTTTATTCTAAATGTAACAGTGAATCCAAAAATGTAAAAATATACAGGGTGTTTCATTTAAAAAACAAGTTTGAATTGGCACATTTGTATGAATCTTCCTGCTATATATATATATATATATATATATATATATATATATATATATATATATATATATATATATATATATACATACATACACCGTGTCCCATATATAAATGCTTTGTATGGGGATCTCGGAAACGGTAAGAGATAGAAAGTCGATTAAATAGGACAAAAGTTACGCATTCGAGGGAACGTATTTATGGTGTTTGTAGAACTCAGACATCTTTTTTCATTTTTGAGATATTTGAAATAAACTGAAATTTTCGGTTTTCGTTTTTATTTTTTTCTGACTTTATTTGAAGAGCTATCAAAAAAAACGAGAGCACATTGTCATTGCCACTTTTTCTACTCTATTAAATCATATTATATCATCAACTTTATTTTTTTAAATACAAAAAATTGTTTTTAACCTATTTAAATTTTCTATTTGATTCTGAATTCAATGATATATAACGCTTCATACTTTTGATGCGTTTCGATTGAGGAAATTTATTTTCAATGTCAAAATCGAGAACACGCGGTTTTTAAGGATAAAAGTATTATTAGAAACATTAAGTAACTTTAAATTACTACACAAAAATTCAGGAATAAACAAAATAAAGCAGATTAGATAACTATCGTAAAAACAATCTAGTCTATGTTCAAAAATATTACCTTCATATTCCAAACACAGATTTCGTCCATCACATTTCTCAGTATGTTTGGTGTAACTTTCCTGAATGCTGCATTCACCTCTGCTCTCAATTCTTCTGTATTGTCCAACGTTTTCTAGTATAGTTGTTTTTTGATAAATCCCTATTAGAAAAAAATCCAATGAGGTGATATCCGGTGACCTTGCAGACAACGCATAATGCCGTTTGTAACAATCACACTATTGTTAAAGTTTTCTGCTAAATAGTTCATAACTTGAAGGTAAATGTGGAGAAGCGCACCATCTTGCTGGTTCCAAATGTTCCAAAAGTCTACACCAAATATTAAAACCGAATAGATTTTGATTTCGTAATAATCGTACACGAAACTGATTATGGGTCGATCAATATTGCTGATTTTCTCTGTTAAATACGCCAATGTTGCTAAAATATGTTTCATCAGACAATAGGATATTAGAAGGAAAATATTCGTCGTTATCGCATTTTCAAGTTAGCCATTCACAAAAAACCATTCGCCGGGCAATAAGGTTTGACTCACCGTATATTTGTAAGGATGGTCTTCTTTGTACTGTTTATCTCGGAATGTTATGCTCTTTTTCAATAACTCTAGTTGAAATTGTATCATCCTCAGATATCGCTAACAAAACATTTAACTGATTATCTTCATTCACATGCTTATTGCGATGGTTCATGGGTTTTTAAAAGATCCATGTTCTTTCAGATTCCTTACCAATCTACTAAATATCGCTTTGTTTGGTTGTCGACATTCTAGAAATTTCAGTAAATATCGCCTTTCTGCATCATCTGTATTTTTGCGACTTTCAATAAAACAACACAGCATATCGAAACCTTCTAGATCTGAAAAATGCAACTTTAGTATTTTAAAATAAACTAATTTCTTTTCAATAAAACCAAGATTTACTTCTGACAACTTTTTGCACAAGTTTATTGTGTATTCAACTACAGAATTGTTCTGTTATTTAATATTTCATTAGTGTGCGTGTGCGTGTGCTTGTGCGTGTGCGTGTGCGTATGCGTGTGCGTGTGCGTGTGCGTGTGCGGTGCGTGTGCGTGTGCGTGTGCGTGTGCGTGTGGTGTCGTGTGCGTGTGGTGTGCGTGCGTGTGCGTGCGTGGTGCGTGCGTGTGGTCGTGTGTGTGGTTGTGCGTGTGGTGTGCGTGTGGTGGTGTGGCGTGGGTGCGGTGCGTGCGTGCTGCGTGCTGTGCGTGCTGGTGCGTGCGTGTGGTGTGCGTCGTGGTGGTGCGTGTGCGTGTGCGTGTGCGTGTGCGTGTGCGTGGTGCGTGTGCGTGTGCGTGTGCGTGTGCGTTGCGTGTGTGCGTGCGTGTGTGGTGCGTGATGTGCGTGTGTGGTGTGTGTGTGTGTGTGTGTGTGTATGTGTGCGTACATATTGTTTGTACTATCGACCTACCTTTGTTAGGTTACCATGTATATAGAAGAAAGGAAGTAATCTTGACATAATAAAGTTTATTGAGGGAGCAGTCAAATTAATAATATCTAATCAGGCCAGGGTTAAAAGAACACTCTTTGATATATGTCAAGCTTTCGAGACTAATTCATCTCTTTTTCAAGACAGATGTCGTGAGGCTAATAAAAGAGCATTATTTCTCGTACAGAGAAATCTTCACTTATTTTTAACATTCACTGAAGAATACAAACACAATTTATTTTAAAAAGCACGGTTATCTACCATACAGACGTATACTATTGCCATAAAATGAAGTTGAATTGTTAAAAATTATTACTATAACATGACTAACCAACAACATTTAAATATGGTCTAAAACGGACTAACAATTTAAAAAAAATTTTAAATTCCATTATTATAGTCGACATTTCTAAATATTTTATTTCTTCATCAGAACTAAGTCTAAAATATTTACTGCGGTCAGTTACATAAAATTTTATAAAAGCCTTAAACATTTTTAATTAAAACAATTTTTAATTAAAAGTATGTATTTAATAAGAAGTTGCATGGAAAATATGTGGATTATGTGAACCAAGTATGAATAAAATATAAGAAAGGCTACTAACCGGATATTCTAAAATAATTAAAGTCAGATTTATTAAATTAATTACAATTAGTGTAAAATTGGATAAAACGGAAGACCACGCGCAAACAGTCTTGAAATTTAAAAGTAACAAATGTGTTGAGATAAGGAAAATTATCAAATAGGAAAGTATGGAAGTACCAACTTAAATAAAAGTTACACGGCGGGAAATTTAAAAGTATCCCTAAGACTAATGAACGGAAATTTAAAATTTATGTATTAATGTCTATGCTTAGTAAGTAATTATGTATTGTACTCATATTGCTAATGCCAACACTATTGTAAATGGAATGCTTATTATTATTTATATGGCACATTTCCACGAATAGACATTTCGTGAGGTTCCTTTCCTTTGCTAAAATTTTTGGATTATCATAATCGAACGGGTAGTTATTCTCTACAAAATCAGCTGCTAATTGACATCCCAACCTTGTCTACAGATTGAGATACATATTGGCATCCCAACTTTTTATAATTTATGTCAGACTTACGGCCAGAGGTCCTACCTTTTAGAAATTGAGAAGTTTGTGCGATGTACGTAAGTAGAACCGGGACACAACTTTTACTCTTTATGACGTCATTTGACCTTGAAAATTCCCAGAGCTGGCCACGTGGCTGACCTCGGTTTGACCTTGAGAAAATTGTTACCTTGAGACATTTGTTTACCTTGAGAAACAGGGTAACCTTGAGAAAGTGGTTGCCCTAGGACCTGGACCTGCGCGTGAAATTTAAAAATGTTTTAGTAATAAAGAGATTCTTGTAAGACAAGTGTAGCAGCTATCACTGGGACATGACCCTGCGCGGGAAATTTGAAATTGTTTCTAAGTAATAAAGAGGTTCTTGTAAGACAAGTGTAGGAACTACCATGTAGGCCTTCGATCTTGTGTTATGGTCTGGGCCCCTGTCGAGGCCTCCTCGTTGGAAATGGTATAAAACAAGTGCAGAAACTAGCTCTTGGGGCTTGGCCCCTATCGTGACCCCCTTGGTGCAATTGTGTGTGGGTTCTAACCTAATCTTATAAGACAGGTCTAGGCCTTCGCCCCCGTCATAAAAAAATTGTATCCTACTAAGGTGGCCCTAATGCTAACTTGTAAGGCAGCTATAAGAACTTGTGTTAGGGTCAGCACCACTTGTCTTGTCTTGTTCCACTTTGGGTTAAAATAAATTTTTAGCGCCATCTGGTTGTGTATTTTTAAACTAGCGAGCGTTTTCTGTATTAGAAGTTGATCATGCACACCTCTCTCTTTCTTTCGTTTATCCGTATCTCTCTTCTCTCTCTCTTTAGGCTCTTTCTCACACACAAATAAATCAATTAATTAATTAATCAATTAATCACAAACAAATCATGCTGGATCAAATCAATCAGATCAATCTCAATCAATCAACCAAAATCAATACATCATGTCTTACAGTTTACGGAAACCAGCTTACAGCTCAAAACTGAATACATTAAAGTCTAAATTAAATATTATGTGAAATAATAAATAATTTCTACCCTAATGCAATGGTGCTTTTTATATAGGCAGATTCTCTTTCTAAACAGTACCACCTATACATTCGAAAAATTATGTCTGATTTATTTGCATGTTCAATTACATACACACAAAATTGTTTTATAGAAACCCTTTCATGAATAGTTATAAAAACCTCATCAAAAGGACTGGAAAGTAATAATATACTTATACATATGACATAGTTAAATTAAATTAAATTAACATGCTTTAAAAATATCTAATTGATGTAATGGAAACAAAACACAAAATGCTTTAATGGTTTACTATTATAGGCGAATTAATAACTACAAGTTTAAAGTCTACGAATACGTACCAGCTCTTGTAGATCTCATTTTATGACGTCATCCTATAAGAGAAATAATACATTTAAAAATCTTTATCGACATTTTTGTTAGCAATATCAAGTAAAATATATATTAAAAAATAATACGCATACCTTCAGATATGTATTATTTCGACTGTTCTAATAATAACCATATGTTGAACTGAAATATTTTTTATACAACATACCTACACGTATTCTCACTAAACACGTTTTCTGCTAATGAATGGTTGGATATACACTGGTTAATGCTTTCCCATCATTAACTAATTTAGAATGTAGACCTAATTATCTCTATTACACTTAATGTAGTCTGTATTCACTTTCGCACACTACTTAGAGCCACGGTATATGAATTTGTATACAAAACGATGTTTGTTATTTACATACACTTTTTAAAATGATTTCACTTACATGATAAAACTGTTTTAATGGAATACAGTTTATTATTATTAAACAGTTATACAACTTTGAAATTGGAAAGTAACAATCACCCGTCAACATGGTGTTAATCAATGTGCTTTGCAAATATCTTAAAAAAATCGTTACTGCAAACTACACATCACCATCAAGGATCTGAGATGCATTTTCTTCATGCGCTTCATCTTGAGCGATTACAGCTTATTAACTAGTAAAACATCTAATACCCTGATACTGCTTCATAGTAATGTTTACCAGTTAGTAATTTTACTTTAAATACGCGTAAGGGCTAAGGTCCAATATTTCATTTTACCATTAGTATTACACAGATATGGGATTATTCTTAAAAATTAGATAAGTTCCCACGCTCTCTTGAAATACATAAGCTTTCAATTCTTCTTTGCCCCCGAAGCTGTACCCATACATCTTTCTTTGTCCAACTCCGGATTATTAGCATGTTTTCTAATACACAAGACAGCATCTTCAATATAGTGGTGTATATGCCGAAAAAATGGCTTTTGTCTTTTATTTAAGCTAGATTTTGCCTCTATACAGCATACAATCTCTATCTTAGCTGAATTACCTCTGTCAAAAAAGGGTTATAATCAAATTAAGTAAATATACCGGCCTCTTTTAATCGTTGAATTTTTACCGATAAGGGCCTGCCTTGCTATAACATAAGACGGCTTTACGTACAGGTTCTGTCTCGGATGAACTGTCTAAAATAGGTTTTAGATTTATAAACATGCCCCTAGGGAAGATACTCGATTGTAGGTAAGGAAACATTTCAAGTTATGACCTGCAGATCTTTGCGATATCATATCTCATATAGGTAAAATTCCGCGACGCGAGACTTTATGCGAATGCTGTTTTGGCGACGCCCACACCAACCCCCTCTGAACATAACCGAGATTGTAAGACAGGTGTAGGATGTCGCAACTAGTTCTCGGGTCCTCGCCCCTTGTCGCGATCGCAAACTTGTTCGTAGGCCTTCGTGTATTGTCGTGATACCGTTGCCGAACAATTTGAATTTGCATTATAATAATAAGGAGGCTAAGGTAAGACAGTTGTAGGGCTGCGCAACTCGCTCTCGGGGTTTTGCCCCTGGCCCCTCGGCGGTAAATTTGAATTTGTATTTGTATTTAAGTCTCGGCAGGTTATGGCTGGAAATATGAATTTGTATTATAATAAGCGGTATAATGCGAACTTGTAAGACAGATGTAGGGCTTAGCAGCTTACTTCAGGCCCTCGCACCTTGACCAAATATTTGAATTTGTTTATGGTGCTATCTATGAGGGAAACTTGAACTTGTATTATAATAATAAGGACGCCTAATGCTAACTTATAAGACAGACATAGGGCTTGGCAACTTGCTTTCAGGTCTTACCCCCTGGCCCCTTGGCGGGAAATTTGGTTTTGTATTTAAGTGTTTACATTCTGATTACTTATCGCGAGAAATTTGAACTTGTATTCTGATAAGGGACCTATTTCCAGCTTATAAGACAAAACACAGGAACTTGTGTTAAGGTCTGCGCCCTCCTGCCGTGGAGATTGTTGAGAAATTTGGATTTGTATCGTCATCTAGTTGTCTATGGGCTAATGAATA
Source organism: Vesta saturnalis (assembly GCA_036346205.1). Lineage (NCBI taxonomy): Eukaryota > Metazoa > Arthropoda > Insecta > Coleoptera > Lampyridae > Vesta > Vesta saturnalis. The sequence goes on from JARFJB010002090.1 coordinate 438,887, forward strand.
TTTTATGTAATAAAGGTGGCACCATCTAGCGTTATACTTCTAGGAATAATCAGGGTTTTGTTTGTTTGTGGCACCATCTAGTGGTATATTTTTAAACTATCGAATGTTTTCTGTAACGGTACATTTCTAGGACTAATTAGGGTTGTTTGTGGTATCATATAGAGGTGTAAAGACTAATAAATCCTTTCTGTAATAGAGGTTGATCGTGTTCGTCTCTCCCTCGTCTCTTTCTCAAACATACCAATCAATTAATCAAATCAAATTAATCAAAGCAAATCAATTAAACACCAAACTGATTTAACTTAATCATACAGAATCAGCTCTCAATTCAAAAAATACACAGAGTGGAAAAGAAAGAAAGCCAATCTACACTTATTGTAGCTACCCATTTAACCACCGTTTCTCATTAACTACAGCATTGTTAGTGCAGGTTCAGACACCGTTAGGAAAAAAAGTTTATTAACAAAATTGAGGCAAAGCTTAGCGTTTGAAAATATCTTATTATTATAAACAACAATACATCGCTTATTTAATCGCATCTTTTATCGGTCTTCTTCCGCTTCTTCTTGAACCGTGATTCGTCGCTATCATCATCATGGTTTTGAGGTTCGTCCTTCTCCTGTACCTCATATAAGTAAAATTTTGCGATGCGATGCTTTCAACGAAGGCAGTTTCAACGACCCCCCTCTCTACCTCTCCAAGGCCTCCCCACCACACCAGTGTAGCCATTACGCAGGCTGGACAAGTGGCGCCACCACTCAATACAGGGAAGTATAACAATTAATACAGAAGAAATCCAAGAGCGAGGCTTTCGGCGAGGACTGTTTCGGCGACCCCACTCCAACCCTCCCCTAGCATAACCGACATTGTATGACAGGTGTAATAAAAAATATTATCTTGGAAAAAATTCTTCTGTATTAATTGTTATATGTACTCTGTATTGAGTGGTGGTGCCACTTGTCCAGCTTGCGCAATGGCAGTATCAAGGCTATGTTTATCCTGGACCAGGAAGTGACATCACACCAATAAACGACGTGAGTGAGCACTTAAGCCCCGCCCCCAACGGAAGTTTGTGGTTGGAGGACCAATGGGAGAAGAGGGCGTGAATCCTACTTCCGGAAGGAGCAATGACGTCAATCCAATGCGATGCGAGGATGGACCCCGCCCCTGCTGAGTTCCGGAAAGGGGTTGGCCCAGTAGCTGTCCAATGAGAGACGTGGCCGCCATGTTGGAATTATTCAGCAGCCTCCGGAGTCGTCGGTAGCTTCCAGTAGGTTCTTCGCCAGCTTCTGAGGGCTTCTTTAAAGGTCTTAAGCGGCCTCTGGTGTGTTGATTGCAGCCTCTGGAGTCTTCGGTGGCTTCCGGTACGTTCTTCGCCGGCTTCTGAGGGCTTCTTTAGAGGTCTTTGGCAGCTTTTGTTTTAGATATGAAACATAAAAGTGAGATATAAGCGTAAATACTTAATCTGACGTCAGTGACTGAATGAGAAGCTTTTCATTTGGTTCCAGTAATTAATATCCGGCGCGTATAGCACCATAAATATAGTTACATTTTTACAATTAAAACACATTTTTATTACTGTTTTTTAAAGTAATAAAATAGCCGAAAATAATAATGTTATTTATAAATTAGAAAAAAGACTTTTACGTTATGTATTTGTAAATACAAAAATTATATTGAAAGTGAATTATTGCATTTAGTAGTAAATATAAAATAATGCTGTTGATATATGTGTGATACTAATAAGGTAATATATTATAAGAAATACTTTGATGTTATGAATTAAAACTATACGCACTTGTTAGAAAGCTAATTACAACAATCATTATCATATGATTCTGTATGTAATTGTATTATATTGTAAAATAATTAATACCCAAAACATTAAATCAAAATTTAATTTACATTGAAAAATTTCGATATAAAGTTTATCTACAAATAGCATCCTGTAAATATTTAAGCTGACGTCATAGTGAGTGAATGATCATGTTTTCAGGTTGAAAGGAGAGACGGTATTAGAAAGAGAAGGTATTCAATAAGTTGGAAAGGGAACATTCCACGCGCATAACACTATATGTAATAATTACAATTAAATATGAAGTAATAAAAATATGGTTTGCATTTTCAAATAAATTATAAAATAATGAATACAAGAAGCGGAGCATTTACTGATAAATATATTAAAGCTAATGACAACATTCAGTTAAATCTAGAAATCATCATCATCATATGCTTTAATTGAATTTAATAATAGATATAAACTCTACAGAAACAAATTTTATCATTTAATAACACCCAAGTAATAAAATAGCAATATGATTATAAATAAGAAGCTAAAAGATATTACAATAAGGTTATCAGCTATACAAACTACTTATGCATCTAGTTTTACAAATTTGTTATCAACGCTAATGGAATGTAATAAAGTAATATATAATTTTTTGTTAAAATTGGATCAATACGTAATTAATGAATTCAGTAATAAATAGAAAATAATGTTGTTGATATGTAGAATTTAATAATAATAAATATAAACTCTAAAGAAGCAAATTTTATCATTTAATAACATCCTGTAAATGCTTCAATTGCTGCATTTGATAATAATATACATGTAATTACATTTTTGGCTTTTGCATTTGTACACATTTTTAAAATTAAAGTACTAGTTACAGTATTTTAAAATAATAAAATATGATTTTCAATTTTAAATAAATAGTAAATTTCAATATAAAGCTTATCGAGAAATAACCAGTTCATACAAAATGACGTCACGAGAATGAGTGAAAGAGTAGCCTTTCAATTATGGTTGATGACAGAGTGAGACCGCATTTGGAGTAACAAGGAGAGCGAAACTTACGTGTCTCTAAAATAATGCTTTTACTGATAAATATTTAATATATGCTAATGAAATATATTAAAGCTAATATCAACAATCAGTTAAATCTAGAATTATTATCATATGCCGCTGTATGTAATTGCATTATATTCTAAAATAATTAATACTAAAACATTAAATAAACATTCAATTTACATTGAAAAATTTCAATATAAAGTTTATCTACAAATAACATCCTGAGTGATTTATATATATATATATATATATATATATATATATATATATATATATATATATATATATATATATATATATTATATATTATGTAATAATGCATGAACAAAGAAGCGAACAGGTTTTTTTCTGCTATCTAGAAACCATAGACATATCCTTCTCAAAGTATTAGCTAATAAATACGTATTTTTTGTAATAAAATCCTGAAGAATTTATTGTACAACCTGCAACATCCGGTGTGTAACATACAACTCTTTATCAATCGTTATCACGCTTTCATCACGTGAGTTTTAATATTACATTAAAAAACAATTAATTACGAGTATTAATAAATTTCAGGTTTCCTAACCATTATTACTTTTACACTTTTACTTGCTGTGTATCTGGTGCAGTTCATTCAACGGATATTTTCAGTTGTGTTTCATTGGTTTTACTAAAAGCATTATTTTTATAAATGAATTTTTTAGATTTGAATTACCTACAAAAGTGCTCACCGCTTGACTGCTATTGTAATTACTTGTATCGCTCCAGGTAAGTTATATATTTATATTTGAAGCATTAATTATATCGATAAATTATAGGTTCGATAAATTAAATCATATTACTTCCTACTGCAGTTCATCCGTTCGCTAGATATCAAAGGTATGGTTACAATTTATACTAATGCATTTTAATGATTTATTTTCTAGACATGGCTTTAATCGAGAAAATCAACTCTTCCGTAGAAATTAATGAACATTTCTACAAGCAAGCCAATACTCATAATGAGAATAAAATCACCAAAATCATCAACGTCGTCGACGCTAATTTAAAACTGATCTAGACATGTGTTAGTGACTTATCATTGAGTATTGGCAGCAAAAGACACCTAGCGAGCGTTGCACCAAAATTGGAGCGGTACAGGATACTAGTCAAGCTGTAGGAGGGTCCCACTTTAAAAGTTAACTTAGAATTATCTGCAGAACTCGTTAAACCATCTTTAAATGATGATGATAATTTAATGTATAGGGAATTTAGTTTTACAACCAAAAATTTTAATATTTTAAGAGCCAATCTAGAAAATGAAAATTTAAAAAAACTACTTAATAATAATGTAGTAGATTTTTTGAAGGGGCGATTGCTTCAATTTCAATAACAGGATAGTGGTTGGGCTTTATCAAAAATTATTTCGTTAACTGTAAACGTAAACAGCATAACTCTAATACGGGCATCGTCCTTTATTCTTTATCCCCTCAAATAAAAATAAGAAGTACGTCATTAACGTAAAAAAAAATAAAGAAGCCTGTTTCGGGTGGGCTCTAGCATCGACTCTCTTACCCGTTGCCCTACACAGTGATCGTGTATCATCCTATCCCCTTACAATGCCGAAATCCTAAATGTTGAAGATATACAATTTTCCATTACATTGAAACAAATCCTTCAATTTTTAAAAGAAAATCCCAATTTATCCATAAATGTGTATGCCCTTATTAGGAAAGACTTAACTACGTATAACTCAGTACCTGTCTATTTATGTGAAGATAAGAAACAACAGCATGTTAAGTTATTAATGATCCAGCAGAATTATTAAGGTGAAAGCGAAATAGATGATGACGTTTCGAGACTTGGAACAACTAAAGATGACGATGAAGCCGTTAAATTTCATTTCTGCTGGATCATAAATTTATCAGGATTAGTGCGTTCACAGTTAACGAAGAATCATAATAAACTATTTTATGCCATAGATGCCTCCACTGTTCTAGTTCTCAAATTAAGCTAAGTAATCCCGAGTTAGATTGTAAGTTAGTTAACAAATGTAGGATAGAGATGCCAAAGCCAGGTTCGAATGTGTATTTTAAGAATTACGAGTTTAAACAGACTGCGCCATTTATCTTATATTGCGACTTGGAATGTTTAGTGCAGGATTTCAAAGATTACCAAACGCGGAATACCGTTAAGTATGAGAAACGTAACGTATGCAGCATCGCATGTTATCTTCACTGCACGTTTAACGATTCCTTATCAAAATTTCGGTTTCGTAGGAGTGAGGAGTGTATTAATTGGTTTAGCAACGAGCTGCTAGATATTGCTAGTAGTCTACAGCAGTATTTTGAAAATTCTATACCTATGGAAACGTTAAGCGACATGCAAATGCAGTATAATGCATCCACCCACTGTCATATTTGCGAAAATCCCTTTTTAGATCATGATATTAAAGTAAGAGATCATTTTCATTTCACCGGTCAATTTAGAGGTAGTGCTCATCAAACATGCAACATCCGGTATAAGGCCACGCTAATAATACCACGCCAATAATAAAAGTTGTGGATACCATAACTTTTCCGGTTATTACTCACACTTCCTGTTGAAAGATATTTACCAAGCCATCCCCGGTCACATTTCATTATTACCTAAAACTAAAGAACACTACATATCATTCACCAAAGACATTTATTCCATAGATAAATTTCGATTTGTAGATTCATACCGCTTCATGAACGAGTCCGTAGATAAATTATCCTCCTGTCTATCATATAACGATTTAAAAATTTTACGCTGTTATTTGGATGATGAGCAGCTGCAGTTATTAACTAAAAAGGGGGTGTATCCGTTTGAGTATGTAGATACGTGGGCTAAATTTAACGAAACTTGTCTTCCTGATAAGGATAAATCTTACAGCAAGTTGAGGCAATCACATATCACAGATAATGATTATGCGCATGCTCAAAACGTTTGGCAAAAGTTTCAAATTCAAAATCTAGGTCAATATAGCGATGTTCATCTGACATGTGTTGTGCTTCTACTTGCTGACGTATTCACAAATTTTAGAAATTAGTGCATAACAACGCACAAGTTAGATCCGGCATGGTTTTACACCGCTCCCGGATACACCAGGCAGAGTATGTTAAATTACACTAAAGTTAGACTGGAGCTGCTCACCGATGTTGATGTGTTACTGTTCGTGGAATAGGGTATAACAGGAGGGATAACGCAATGTTGTACTAAGTACAGCAAGGCGAATAATAAGTACATGGGTGAATACGATCCCAGCAAACCATCTTCTTATATCCTTTACACAGATATGGTTAATTTATGTGGATGGGCTCAAAGTCGATGTTTGCCGCAGAGTGATTTCAAGTGGCTTAGTGAGGAGCAATTAAATTTACTAACCTTCGAATCAATTTTGAGTTTACCGGAAGATGCCTGCAAAGGATTAGTCCTAGAGGTGGATCTATTATATCAGAATAATTTGTATGATAGGCATAAATATATCCCCTTCTGCGTTGAACGCGGTACTTCACCTGATGGTAAAAATAGGAAACTGCTCGCAACGCTGCATTTTAAGACTAAGTATGTCATTTATTACCGCAATTTGAAACAATGCCTTCAAGCAGGCCTTGTGCTTGAGAAAGTTCATAGCGCGATTATCTTCAACCAATCACGTTGGCTCAAACCATATATAGACTTGAATACAAGCTTGCGAGCAGAATCCACTAACTCTTTCGAGAAAAACTTATACAAACTTTTAAATAACACAAATTTCGGCAAAACCATGACAAATGTTAGAAATCATAGAATCGTCAAACCTGTTACCAGGTGGAGCGGTAGATATGGAGCCAATTATTGCATGTCTCAGCCGAATTTACACAGCAGAGAAATATTTGATGAGGAATTAATGGCTATCGAGTTATCTAAGGTGGAAATTTGCTTTAATAAGCCACTATATGTGAGAATGGCTATTTTAGACATTTCTAAAACATTAATGTATGATTTCCACTATAATTTCATGCAACGTCAGTTTAATGATGATTGCATGAAATTATTATATATGCATACCGATAGCCTGGTGTACGAGATGAAATGCGAGAATGCATACGATCTTATATGCAATAACATTTCGCGTTTCGACACCTCTGATTTTCCTGCAGACAACTCCTACAACATTCCAAGGCGCAATGGTAAACTAATTGGCTTGATGGAAGATGAAATGAGTGAATTACTGAATGGGTGGCCTTGGTATCTAAAATGTACAACTTTAGACTTAAGGATTATGAGGTAAGACAGTTAAAAGGAGTTATTGATTATGTTGTAAGAGACAGGATTAGTTTTAACGATTTTTTAAAATACCTAAGAAGCGGGGTTATTGCAAGCGTCTCTCAAAGGAGTATCATATCGAGAAGCCACCACGTATATAGTATAGAACAGCGTAAAGTCGCTCTTAACAATCGCGAAGGTAAGAGTGGGGACATTCCAATATCCCGGCTACTATGGATCTAGGTTAAGAAATCAGGTATTATTATTATTATATTTTTTTAGATTAAGAAATTATTTATTGACATTATTAGGTATTATCATCATCATCATCATCATTGCTATAATGCTATAGGTTAAGGAAATTATATTATTATATCTATACACATGCTATATGACTAATTATTTATTGTACGAATATATATATATATATATATATATATATATATATATATACAAAATCTGTTTTATCAATGCATGGATCACGTGTTTTGTCCATACCAGGCCATCGAACATATAACTGCTTCCCCTTACGCCGTAACATCCTCTCAACGAGAAATATATCAGAATGATCTGTTTTCTGCAGTTTTTCAGTTTCAAATTTACCTAGTATCGGTTTAGCTTGGAGATCTTCCAGTAAATATGTAACTGGATTACCAACCTTCACCTTAGCAATCTTAAACAGTTCGGTGGAAAAATTAGCAAATTTGCAAATATTGACTTATACTTAGAAATCCGAACGTAATCACCAACTTTAAATTTTGCTGTCCCCATTACTTTAATATTATGAAACATAGGTAAACATGTTGATGCAGTTACATCTTTAGGCTTCATTATAATCGTGGAATGCACTTTATTATTATATTCAGATGTAACTTCTTGCAACACATCTAGCCACCTCTAAATCTGAAACGTTTGTATAACGCATTTTTCAACGTTCTTATAACCCTTTCAACAATGGCTGCCTTTTTTACACTATACGTTGACTAATGATGTATTGAATAACTCTTCATCAACCCTTCAAAATGTTTTTATTTTATTATAGAATTCACGTCCTTAATCAGATTGCAAGTTTTCCGGAACTCTACCCTCCTTCAAAATAGAAGTCATCGCTCGACAAACTTCGTCAGCATTCTTCGACTTTAGAGGTCGTGTACATAGATATTTAAAATAGCAGTCTATCACTGTTAGAATATACCTATGATTGCGGTTCTCTTTAGCATACGGAATAAATTCGGCTAAATCCGTCCGCCAGAGATCATCCCGATGCTTGACGATGGTTCGTTTCCTCACGAAATTCTTTCGCGCAGGCTTATGCAATTCTTCGACAACTTCCAACTTCAAAGACATTACTACTAGTGTAATTTATTCTCAACGTTATAAATATCCCTGCTGAGTATGCTTATATCGCCACATATACGATTAATTTTCTCCTCAAGTTTACGTTCGCGCTCAGATAATAATTTTGCAATCGATAAATCGATATCACTCTTTAAGACTTCCTTACACTTATCAACATATTTTTGATGGCTACATTCGCATCTAGCATTGGATCGATAACATCGCAGACTCTTCTACGTTGTGCATCGTAATTACCATCTTCGGAAAATTTTAAATTCGCCTCACCTACGTATCTCCTAGTTGCACCATCATCTTCTAAGATGGGTTCAGAGACATTGAAAAGTCTTGCATATCTTAATTATTATCCCCGATAAATTTGATATTTGCAGCTGCATGTTCTAAATGCGCTAGTGAATGTCTGCCAAACTTATCGATGGTGATTATTATGCAATTATACCTTCTTCTCCGAGCTCTTCTTCGATACTAATGATTTCGTTACCATGACCGGTATGGCCTGCTGCTTTCGATGCATGCAACAGTTAGTTTGATCCGTTCAACAAGTTCGCGAGGAGTATTCCAGTATACATACTCCTTCACTATATTCAACAAATTCTTCATGATGCCGCGACCGAAACGTTTCGTGCTGATTTACGGCTTAATAATCTTACGGTACTTAGACAACTTGGTGCCCATAATTGCTCCGTGAGGGTCGTGATTCTTCCTATATGCGTTAGTTTTAGCTAGAATATCAACGTAGACTGTCTCATCTCTCAACGTAAACTTCTTCGGGAGTGCCTTCACACACCTCATACTTTATAATTAGATTAGGTCCTTCTATATCCACCGGAGAATCTCCGATAGCCCATTTATCTAAATTTGGATCATAACGAAGACCGTATGTATTATCAATTTGTTCTTGGTTTCCGCAGATCAGTAATTCTACATAGTAGCGAGGTAAAGGATCATATTGCTCTAACAATTCATCGGCAATGCCTGCGTCATCGGGTAATCGCGTTAAAGGAAGGGTTCAAAATATAGCAGGTGCTGGTTCTACACCGGTTTCAACGAATGAAGGTCCAACCGGAGGTTTGTACTTGAGCGGGGCAGATGTTGACGATGCGGCAGGTTCTTGTTTGAACTCTACTTTAATATCCGCTTTATCAATTTGCTTCAAAGGATCCACGAAAGGTTTATATGCAGTTTCCGCTAAACCATATGTTTCAAGTTCACCTCTCTTCAATAATTCCAGCTTGCGTTTGATTGCATTACGAGTCTGCGTTAACTTCCGCTTAACCACTTTATCTCGAACATCCATTGCGAGCGACTGCGTCTAAATGACTATTATAAGCGGGTGATATAGCAATCAAATCCGCTTCGGTATCTGCCGTAATCAAAGTCTTTTAAGATGCAAGCGAAATCGTATTTAGTCTGCCAACATTGAGCGTACATTGATTTAAATTGATCGAAGGCCATATCTGTACCTACATGCTTGTTTAAATAACACAGCCATATTTACATTATCGCGATCAATTGCATAGGTATCTTCGAATATGTTTGACAGGGATAGAAAGAGTTCACGCCTGATTGTCGCCATCTGCTGAAATAATCGCGAATTATATCTTGATTGAGACACGAGATGTCGTCGAAGATCATTATAGAATTCTTAGCGATCTCTTCCGGCATGAATATCTATCGTTGAATGTATACCAACCTTATCGGTTGAATGTATTGCTCGAGCGACTTAAAGCAAACGTATATATTTTCGAATTTTAAGCCATGCGGTGTCTCCAACAAGCTAACCATCACGTTAGTCTTTCCGCACCCGGAAGGTCCGCAAATAATTGCTCTTATTTATGTCGGAAAGAGGCGACCATGCTTCCCTGCAACTTCGGATTTCAGGAAATCGTGACCATCCACAGGTAGTTCTTGAGGCTGTTTCGTAAACTGCATCATTCAGTTGCTGATAGTATACTGACCAGTTCACATGCCGCTCCGGAGTACTAAACACCTTAATAAACAAATTACCTGTTGAGCTGCACACTCTGGGCTATATATAATGCGGACCAGGAACCAAGCTACAGAAACGTTTAGCTCGCGGCGATCCAGGTGTAAATCCTCTAGACGGAGCTTGCAAACAATACGATATCGCCTGTAATAATTCTAACGATTTAACAAGCCGTCATCAAGCAGATTGGGTGCTTCGAGATCAAGCTTGGAATAGTGTACGCTCGAAGGATTCAAGTTTTGGTGAGAAAGTAGTAGCCTTAACCGTAGCGAACGCCATGAAGCTTAAAACCACGTTAGGTATGGGCGCTAAGAAGAAGAAGACGAGGAGGTGCTCGTTTAGAGGTGGAGTTTTAAAACCTATTCGAAAATCTGTCAAACGTCTGTTCAAAGACGCTAATCTGAAGATTGATTTCAGTGTATCGGCTGCTAAGAAGGCTGTTAAGGTTTCCGGCGGAAAGAAGAAGGTGCAATTACCTGGAATCATTCCGATACCTAAAACTGACGGGTTTCTCCCATTCCTAATATCTCTATACGCCAGTCACTCAGCTGCAGGTGCTCTCGCAGGTGGTACTAGCGGTATAGATAAAGCTGTCAACGACGCTTCGGCGGCGAAGAAGCAATTGGAGGAGGCCTAACGCCATAACCAAAGAATGGAGTGGCAAATGACTTTATTTGCATTCTCATAGAGAGGGATATGCTTTATACTTCAAACAATATCCAAAAAACTTATAAACTTGCCTCGGAGAGCATTAACCGATTCCGATCTAGATAAGTATGCTAAAGATGTGCCATTCTTTAGAGACGTATTTATGCATAATTCTTTACCCCATATACCGCATCTTGATGAGTGTGTTATCGTGAACCTTGACGATTTTAGAGGAAGATGTGCTCATTGGGTTGCTTTCAAGGAACGAGGTCATGATGTCCACTTGAAATAATTAGATATTTAAGAGATAGATACAATTATGTCAAAGAACAAAATTATAATACATTTATATGTAGACATTTATGTCTAGATTTTCGATATAATAAATAGCTTGAAATGTTATTTGTTTATTTGTAGTCATGTCTCAAACGTTCACATTGACGGGTGAGGGAAACGTGCTCAGTGCAACGTATTTTCCGCCAATCGAACTTGATTCTAATTATCGGGATGGATTAGGATTATTAGGATTTTACGGTTGCAATTCTATATGAAATATACATGAGGGTAACAACAAAGTTGTACTATATTACGAAAACCGGCGAGCATAAAGAGATTAAGATTCCTAGTGGTATGAAATTGTGGAAATTAACAAATTTCTTACAGCGTAAGATTAACCCGCATAACATGATCGACTTTATATTAAGAGCAAATAATAATACGCTAAAATTCGAAGTTAAATCTATACATAACGTAGACTTTAGAAAGGAGAATTCTATTGGGCGCATGCTCGGCTTCTCACCTAATGTTTACAGAGCAGGCCACACCCAAGAATCTGATTTGGATGTTCAAATAATTCACGCTATAATTATACATGTGAAGTGTAATTTAACCGGAGGCGCATACAGGAACACGTATAGATAACATAACCTTGAAATTGGTTGATAAAGAGGGTCAATTAGTGGACTTTGGTAACGAGAAACTAACTGTTAGATTGGAACTGAAGAAGTGTGGGTCTTAAGCTTTTAGGCAGTAGGTCTCTACCTGCAGACGAGAGCACATCGTTAACCGAAGACGACGTTCAGTTTCTAAAATATCTCGGCTATAAAGTATTAAGATGATGTCGAAGAAGTGCTGAAAAGTTTATTCACAGGGGTGAGGTACGAAGATATGATCGTGGAATGCGATCGTCGAACTTATCATCCGTACACAACAAACGCATACGGCAACTCCGATGAGATTTGTCTGGTTGTGCAAAAAACCGATCTCATTGCAGCTACTTACGATAGCGTTATATATTTAAAAGGTACTTTAACCCCTAATGAAGCAAACAAAGCGTATAATCTCACGAATAATGCACCTCTCTTTTTCTTCGATGAGATTCGATTCATGTTGGGCGACCAGGTGATTAAAACTGTACGTTTACCTGGTATTAACAGCGCCATTAAAGGATATTGCTCATATACTGCCGATCAAAGTACTTGGCTATCGCATGCAGGATGGAGTCCGCAAAACAAGCCTCTTCAATTGTTAAACAGCACCAAGACCGCCCTCTGCGCTTGCATACCGCTCAAGCATGTGTTGGGATTTTCGGAGTGTTACATTAAGCCTCTAGTCAACATACGTCAAGAGCTGGTATTGGTTCGATCCAAGACCGATGTCGACTGCTACAGCGGTGAAACGGATGTTAAGATCAACTTGACGAAGGTTACGTGGAAAGTTCCGTATGTAATTCCGAATGATGCTATGAAGCTGTCTGTATATCAGAAGATTAATAAAAATTCACCAATACAAGTTACGTTTCACGCTCGAGATTTATACATATATCCGGCCTTACCCACATCAACGTCAATGGTTTGGGCGGTGAAGAGCAATACTGGCTTTCAACGTCCTCAATGGCTATTGGTTGCTTTCCATACGAAGAAGCGAAATAATAGGGAAGAGAGTGCAGCAAAACTCGATCACTTAAATATCTCGAATATACAGGCAAATATTAATAATAGAAGGTATCCGTATGAGCAGCAAAATCTCGTTTTCGCTGATAACAAATACGTGGATGCTTACGAAGAATATTTAAACTTTCGAAATCAATATTATAATTCGTCACAAGGTTCCATGCTTAGTTACGAAGAATTTAAGAGTCAACCGATATTTATAATTAACCGTACTCGTCAAAACGAGAGTATTCTTAATGTAGTTCTTGATTTGCAATTGGAAGCTGAGGCATCTTCGACCTTTGCTGCAGATACTTCGGCATATTATGTTGTTTTCACGATGTATTAATTGATTATGAACCATTTACTAGCATTGTACGTAAAATGTAATTATCATATGAAGCTGAATAAAGTTGTATTTTGAATCATAGTAATAAAATACTGTTTTACATAATGTGCGTTTTAGTTTTCACACCTGTTTTTATACTGGAAGCTAGGCGTCTAGGATGTAGCATGCAAACCTTTCAGAACCTATTTCCAGCTTTCCCGCCATAACAATTGCAGGAACCTAGATCTACTTAATATATCACTAGATGGAGCAGCGATCAAATTCTAATCCGCTTTCAAAAATGTACCACTAGGTGGAGTCTCTATTAAAATACTGATTTACATAATATACGTTTATTTTTACATATATTATACAAATATGGTCTATTAATGGTTAAAGCTACATCTTTTATAAACTTTTGAGGGAAGATGTGTACAATTTTTAGTTAAAAATGAATAATCTCTTACATTATAATATAACTATGACCTATTAATGTTGAAAGCAATCTAAGATTTTGCCAGAAAAATTTGCCTCTAGATAATATATTTTCTTCATCGCTCAGACCTGGATTATATAGATTCGTTGCTACTTCATTTATAAAATCTTCGTAAATCGAATAATTACGATAATCATTCGTATAATTCAACTTCTGATTTATCACCTCCACAGCCGAAAAGAATAGGGTGATTGCTTGCTCGGTAATAATACTGCATTGTTTTCTCTGCTTATTCTCATTCGCTTTCCTTCGTCGGTAATAAACACCAATGCAATTTTTATACCATAACCTATGATAGCTTTCTCGGGTTCGTCAGATTTTAGAGTTTGAAGTATTAGATGCTCAGTTTTAATGTGCGAGATTTCGCGCCATTCCTCCATATCAAAGTGCATGCAGCATATGTCGGTAAATGTCGTCCATAATAGTTGTACTGCAGGTTTATAGTCATTATTCTTCAATGAACTTCCTACCTCGAGTACGGTGGAATTATCGATAAATAGAGCCCACGATAATAATAAACGTTCCACTACAAAGCTATTAATAAGATGTCTATACCGCAATACTAATTACCTTTAGACACCGGTTCAGGTGTATCAGACCATGAATAATTAGCTTTATTATCAATATCCCATATATTTCCTATATCAGGCATATCCGTTTGTTCAGCATCCGTATCGTTCGATTGATTTTAATTAACTACTTACTCAACTACGTTAGCATTCTATTTATAGAGAATGTGACGTCACATTAAATGAGAATGAAGCTTAGCTGCATCCCCCAAGCTATCTTACATTGCCTATGTGAGCGATAGGAGGTGCATTCCATCCTTTTATTACCTGTGCTAGAGATAAGAAGTGCATGCGGATATTATCTTGTAAGTATGTAAACCTGTTATAATCATTTATTCATTATTGGTATTTCTTAGATGGACCGTATAGTCTCTGAGTTTAAGACGATGATTGATAATATTCGACGTGTAATTAAATATGAATTTTTACAATTAAGTGCTGAAAATTTGCTTGCAAGATGGAATAAGTTGCCTCAGTATTATCAGGAGGATAAACAATTACGTGCTAAAATAAGATATGTGAAGCATTGGAATAAATCAATCGATGCTGAGCATACAGAAGGACCACCTCTTCTAAGGTTTGATTGTTTTCAATGTAATAATAAATAAACTATGATGATTTTGTATTTTACCTTTCATATCAACTCGTTGTAGGAATAAACAACAATTTCATACATTTTCCTTTTATCATTATAATACTTATATACAATATGTGCATTAATATAGTTATAAGAACACGATGATGATGATTAGACAGGTTATCCTATAAATATAATTCATTAATCTATAATGCAGAATAATATTGACTTACTTGTATAGTTAATGAAGGATAGTTTAGCCATCATTTTAGCTTTACCCGTATCTACGTCGCTTCCATAAACCAGAGCAATTTGTTCAATGCACTGCTGAAGACTATGCACCTTCTCGTCCGTTAGCTCTTTCGCTAACCTATCTGGGAGAAATAAAGTATGTGCTTCTGCTTCTACAGCTACCTGTCTACCGTATTTAGTGTTTATAATTTTTATATTTTTTAGCCGATATTTATAATCAATAACCATATCAGAAACTTTTAATACAGGCTTAAAATTACCTGCCCCTGCTTTGTTGTGTTGTAGAAGATCCATATTGAAGAGTGTAACATAAGTAACTGAAGTTATATGCCGATTGCAACTAGTATTTATATCGAATTTTTATCAATATATTGAGAATATGGTTTCCGGTTTCATTGTTCTATAAGAAAATAGTCTGTCAGGTAACCTTGTTCTTTAGGATTTTGTTACACAAAATACGTAGTTATTAGCTTTACTAATATTTTGAGGAGGACATGCGAATTCTAAGTTTATAACTTTTATTACTAAATTCTTTAATTATTTATTCAATTTTAACGAAAGTTTATATTTAGAATGTGCGCCGGAAATTATTTCTGTATTACTTCAAAACAATACTAAAACTGTATTTTAATTGCAAAATATAAACACTGTACTAGTATTGTAGTTGTAAAATGTAAGTACATATAGCGTACTTTAGCAATAATTTTTTAGAATGCACGCGGAATGTTTCCGTTTTAACTTATCGAATACCTTCTCTTTCTAATTCCGTCTCTTCTTTCAACCTAAAAAGATGCTCATTCACTTACTATGACGTCAGCTTAAACATTTACAGGATATTATTTGTAGGTAACCTTTATATTTAAAATTTTCAATGTAAATTGAATTTTTATTTAATGTTTTGGGTATTAATTATTTTAGAATATAATGCAATTACATACAGAATCATATGATAATAATTGTTGTTGTAATTAGCTTTCTAACAAATGCATAGTATCACACATATATCAACAATATTATTTTCTATTTATTACTAAATGCAATAATTAACTTTCAATATAATTTTTGTATTTACAAATACATAATATAAAAGTCTTTTTTCTAATTTATGAATATTATTATTTGGCTATTTTATTACTTTAAAGAACAATAACAGAAATGTATTTTAATTGTAAAAATGTAATTACATTTATGGTGTTATACGCACGGATATTAATTACTGCAACCAAATGAAAAGCTTCTCATTCAGTTACTGACGTCGGATTAAATATTTACACTTATATCACACTGTTTATGTTTTATATCTAAAACCCTGTTAGCTCAGTTGGTTATATGGATATGCCAAGATTCATAACTTGACTTGCTCGAGTTGGAATTCCGGTGCAAACAATTTATCAACCGGAAGTTCCTCTTCGGCGACAAACAAGATGTCTGCAAGGACCCGCAGACGGCGCCATCGCAACAACGCGGCGCCGGAAACTAACACAAGCTGCCGAAGACCTCTAAAGAAGCCCTCAAAAGCCGGCGAAGAACCCACTGGAAGCCGCCGAAAATTCCAGAGGCTGCAACCAACACACCAGAAGCCGCTGAAGGCCTCCAAAGAAGCCCTCAGATGCCGGGAAGAACCTACCGGAAGCTGCCGAAGACTCAAGAGGCTGCTGAACAATTCCAACATGGCGGCCACGTCTCTCATTGGACAGCTACTGGGCCAACCCCCTTCCGAAACTCAACAGGGGGTAGGACCCATCCTCGAATCCCATTGGCTTGACGTCATTGCTCCTTCCTGTAGCAGGAGTCACGCCCTCTTCTCCCATTGGTCCTCTAACCACAAACTTCCGGTGGGGGCGGGGTTTAAGTGCTCGTTAACGTCACTTCCTGGTCAGGATGAACATAGCCTTACTACTAATGGTTACACTAGTGTGGTGGGGAAACCTTGGAGAGGTAGAGAGGCGGGGGTTGTCGATACTGCCTTCGTTGAAAGCATCGCATCGCAAAATTTTACTTATATGAGGTAGAGGAGCACGAATTTCAAAACCCTAATTATGATAGCGACGAACCACGGTTCAAGAAGATGGAGAAGACCGATAAAGGATGTGATTAAATAAATGATGTGTTGTTGTTTATAATAGTACGATATTTTGAAACGCTAAGCTTTGCTTCAATTTTGTTAATAA
Organism: Vesta saturnalis; assembly: GCA_036346205.1. NCBI lineage: Eukaryota > Metazoa > Arthropoda > Insecta > Coleoptera > Lampyridae > Vesta > Vesta saturnalis. Next base: position 456,286 of record JARFJB010002090.1, read on the forward strand.
ACTTGTTTTTCCTAACGGTGTTTGAACCTGCACTAACAATTCTGCGGTTAATGCGAAACGGCGGTTAAATGGGTAGCTACCATAAGTGTCAGATTGGCTTTCTTTCTTTGCGTTCAATCATATTGCTATTTTTTGAATTAAGAGCTGATTTTGTATGATTAAGTTAAATCAGTTTGGTATTTAATTGATTTGATTTGATTAATTTGGTTTGATTAATTGATTTGTATGTTTAAGAAAGAGACGAGGGAGAGCCCAACACGATCAACCTCTATTACAGTAAACATTGATTAGTCTTTACACCACTATATGGTACCACAAACAACCCTAATTAGTCCTAGAAATATACCGCTAGGTGGCGCCTCATCTATTACAAAAAACATTCGCTAGTTTAAAAATATACCACTAGATGGTGCCACCTTTATCTCAGAAAATATTCATTAGCCCATAGACAACTAGATGATACAAATTCAAATTCCTCAACAAGCGCCACGACAAGAGGGCGCAGACCCTAACACAGGTTCCTATGTTTTGTCGTATAAGGTATCAATAGTTCTCCTTATCATTATAATACAAGTTCTAATTTTCCCTCATAGATAGCGCCATAAACAAATTCAAGTTTTTGGTCGAGGGGCGAGGGCCTGAAAGTAAGCTGCCATGCCCTATATCTGTCTTACAAGTTAGCATTATACCCCTTATTATAATACAAATTCAAATTTCCAGCGATAACCTGCAGAGACTTAAATACAAATATAAATTCAAATTTCACGCTGAGGGGCCAGGGGCACAGCCCCGAGCGCAAGTTGCGCAACCCTAACATGTCTTACAAGTTAACAATAGGCACCTTATTATTATTAGAATACACATTCAAATTTTCCGGCTAGAGTACCACGACAATACACGAAGGCCTACGAACAAGCTTGCGATAACGACAAGGGGCGAGGACCCGAGAACAAGTTGCGACACCCTACACCTGCCTTACAATCTCGGTTATGTTCGGAGAGGGTTGGTGTGGGGGTCGCCGAAACAGTATTCACCGAAATCCTCTCGTCGCGAAATTTTGCGAGATATATCGCAAAGATCTGCCGGTCATAACTTAAAATGTTTCCGTAACTACACTCTAATATCTTCCTTAGAATGTATAGGTGGTGACTGTTTAGAAAGAGAATCTGCCTATATAAAAAGCACCATTGCATTAGGGTAGAAATTATTTATTATTTCACGTAATATTTAATTTAGACTTTAACGTATTCAGTTTTGAACTGTAAGCTGGTTTCCGCAAACTGTAAGACATGATTTATTGGTTTTGGTTGATTGATTGAGATTGATCTGACTGATTTGTTTGAGATTGATTGATTAATTAATTAATTGATTTGAGTGTGAGAAAGAGACGAAAGAGAGAGACAATGAGAGAGATACGGATAAACGAGAGAGAGGAAGAGATAGGTGTGCATGATCAACTTCTATTACAGAAATCACTCGCTAGTTTAAAAATACAGAGCTAGATGGCGCTAAAAATTTATTTTAACCCAAAGGGGGCCAAGACAAGGCAAGGGGCGCTGACCCTAATACAAGTTCTTATAGCTGCCTTACAAGTTAGCATTAGGGCCACCTTAGTAGAATAAAATTTTATGACGGGGGCGAAGGCCTACACCTGTGTTACAAGATTAGGTTAGAACCCACATACAATTGCACCAAGGGGGCCGCGACAGGGGCGCAGACCCTAACACAAGATCGAAGACCTTACATGGTAGTTCCTACACTTGTCTTACAAAAACCTCTTTATTACTTAAAAACAATTTCAAATTTCCTGCGCAGGGCCAGGTCTCAGTGATAGTTCCTACACTTGTCTTACAAGAACCTGTTTATCACTAAAACATTTTCAAATTTCCCGTGCAGGTCCAGGTCCTAGGCCAACCACTTTCTCAAAGTTATCCTGTTTGTCAAGGTAAACAACTTTCTCAAAGTCAAACGGAAGTCAGCCACGTGGCGAGCCCTGTGAATTCCCAAGGTCAAATGACTTAACAAAAAGTGAACGTAGTGTCCCGGTTCTACTTACGTACCTGAGCCTTCTGTGTGATTTATTGCATGTACAATGTTAGAAAATAGAAGAAGGTGCGTTCTATCCTGGTTAATTTAATAAATAGATTTTTTCCTGTATCTTGAACAAGCGATGGTTTTATATTACGTAATTGTTTTCTGCATGCACCGCTTATGCTAATTATAAGAACCTAAAATAAAATTAACATTTACATATCTGTCAGTCTATTGAGCACAATACATTTTACCTTCATAAATAAATATTTATCACCTGGTGCATTTTCTAGGAAATTGTTAATGTTCTCGTTTGTTAAAATTTGGGATTTTTTGGGTTTAAATCAGGTTTTCTTTTAAGTAGGGCTTGTAATTTGGAATAGCTTGCAATGTTTATATTATGAATTATATTAATTGTGGTCCTCAACATAGAGTAAAAACACCAAAGTGAAGAAGGCTTCATATTATTTGACAAATCTTGGAAATATGCCATCATAACATTCCATGAATTTTTGGTACATATTTTTGTACCGACTCTCAAATTTCGCCGGAAATAAGTATCTTTTTGCTATTTCTGCGATTTCAGTAATATTGGGTAGAGTTAAATCTATTTCACTGTCACACGACATTTGTTTAATGGAACAGAACTTTACACACACAAAAACCAGTTTTAAGGTTAATAAAATGCGAAGTTTATTGACAGATCTTGATGTTCGTTCACAAATATCTATCACGGCCTACTTAATTTTGTTGGTTTGACGGCTTATACCATATGTATGTTTACTATTATGATACATCCAGACAGCTAAAAGAAGGGTTGAAGGAAACGGAACTAATAGTTATATAATTCCAAATAATTCTTAATAATAAATGCAATTCTATATATAATAAACGTTATCTACCATTTATATACAGAATAAAATTCAACGTCGAATATGTAAATAGTAAATTTTGAATAAAATGGAAACGTCTATGTGACAGTTGCTAAATGGTTGCTAGGAAGCTTTGATTTATTTTACAGCTGTTCGTTTTCTATTACCGTGCGTTATAATCATCTTACATTGATTGTCGAATGTGTGATTTTGACTATTTACAGTAATGGTTGTAGGCAAATACACGGTGCCACTATAGTATGTGCACTACCAAATAAAATGCACTAGCGGGTAAATTTCTATTTTAAGGTGCGCACTACCTGAACATTACCGATAATCATTTCGTCTTAATGATATTGAAAAATTACTATTTAATTTCCATAAATCCTCATTATCGTAATGAAATAAGCAAGTAAATTTAAATCTATTTTACTTCCTTACTTTACTTACTTACTTACCTACTACCTATACTTACTTACCTAATATTCAACAAAAATTTGCTAATTCTGGATTTTGTTTAAATACCTACATGATTTTATTTTCAATAAACAATAAAAATTTTCTAATTGTGTATTTTCTTTTTAATTCAGTATTTATTCTCAATAAACAATAAATTACGTTAGGTAGTGCACCCGTCAATTTTGCACTGTCGGTAGTGGACATACTAGTGATGGTAGCGCAGGTAGTGCGCATACTATAGTGGCACCAAGTACAGTTAGGCAAACATGTAATGTAACATAATGAACTAACATAGTTAGTGCTTGTGAAATAATAGTAAAAAACTATTCGAACTCTGCCATGTAATAGCACTATGTGCTGGTTTGGTGATAAACTATTAATAAAAAAATCGTTCTAATCTACTTGAGGCATAATAAGGCATTGTGTTGTTAATGTAACTTACATCTTTGTATTTTTATGCGTACTTGATTTATAATATTCCTGTTCACCGTCTATTCAGATAGTGTATTCAATGATGTAGGGAAAATGACATAAATTGCTTAATATGAATAAAATTTAATAAAAAGCGGTAGAATTATACCCGGCTAAATGATTGAAGTATCAATTAATTGCGGACGGGATGGAGTAATGTTTATAAAACAGTAAGTAAGTAATTGATTATCCCCTCGAGGTTGAATCTAAAATACCTCTTTTATCAAGTAAACTATATATATACAGGCTACTATTTTATTTCATAAAACATATACTAATCAATATACTGCACGCAGTAAGGCTGCTAATTCATGTGCATTCAACTTCGTTGTAATATAAGGATCGTGGCTGCCAGCTTAACTTAGAAAGGTGTAAACGTGGATAATGCAGAATGACTTTTAAACACTGATCTTAAAATTAGTATTATGATTCTAAAATAACAATACTTTCACATCAATGCACCTGGTATAATAATGTTGAGCAATAATTAATTATTACGATAGACTTCGTAATGAAACAATTAAAATTGTAAAACTTAGATGATTTTGAAGCAAGGGAAAACAAGAAGTTTTCTTGGCTGCTAATTAACGAACGAGTCAAGAGCAAGACTCGTTGAACCACTTGATATCAAGCGTTCTCACTTGAACTATCAAACAATGTAAATGTTTCAATACGTCTTCTTAATTAATTCATTTTACTTTCTTATGTTAGCTGATAAATCTTTGGTTTTAATTTAAAAAGTTTAATTACTTTTCCACTTTTCCCACATAAAAAGATTATGTTTACTTTTATAAAATAATTTAATTAGGGTTTCTTATGACTTGTTCTAAAATAAGTTTGTTAATTTCAAAAATTATTATCAAAATTGTGTTCAGAAAACAATATGAAAAATTATTATTAAAAGTGTTACTCTTTTTCCAAAAAAAGAGCTTCGGCAAGCAAATGCATTTTCCTAAATTTATTGAGCAAAGCATATTATGCATATTTTACTTGAAATTTATGAGTTTAAATTTTAGCTTGTGTATGTGTGAACTGGTGCCAACAAAATGGAAAAAATGAAATATTAGAAAACTATTCTATAATTTATATTTATCAATGAAGTGAATATTTCCTGCTTGTTTATGCTTTAGTAAACTGCATCAACGAGCAATAAACATATGTTGGTCAACTAAATATGGGAAAATAATGACTAATAAATACATTCTTTGTTCAGAAATTACATTAAAACCTTATGTCAGTAAGCCTTAAGAATAATAATTTCAAAGTTACAAATAATAAAGAAAAATTAATAGTTAGTAAGAGAATGTAAACTTCCACGACTGTTACACATAATTAAAATAGTTATGATTTGGGTATTAAACCGTGTATTTTTTATTTACCTTATACACAAACTTAACCCTCGGGCAGACGCGCTCTGTAAAGTTACATGAGTGGACGCACTGCAGCACTTTATACCGCACTTACAAAAATGGTATTAGGTCAATCCTATTTCATAAATAATGGGCTAGTAATCAAATAACTATTATTTGTAAACATTTATTACAATTTTATTATGATAAAGTAACGACAATAGGTAAAATAAAAAAATAAATTTTTATTCAGTCTTTCAAAATAATGCGAACATAATGGAAACTTATATATATATATATATATATATATATATATATATATATAAGGTGACCACCAACGCGTCTCTCTAGCACCCAAACGACTGAATTTTTTCAAAATCTGTTTGCGAGAATATGTAAGCCTTCTAGGACTACAATCTAAAATTAGTTTGATTTATACAGGGTGATCTACAAACTTGTTACTTATCAAAGTTATATTATTTTAAATGGAATACCTCCTTTTAATTTTTTTTTTTTTGAAATAAGGTGTAAAAATAAGGTAGACTTTCATTAGAGTTCCTATACCTAAATCTTACAGTTTCCGAAATATTTAACATTTTTGAAAATGTTGGGTTGTCAAAAATTCAAGTATTTTTGATTCAGAAAAGATGAGACAATCTAATCTAGGTCATCGTAATAAGGATATTTGGAAGTACGTATTCTGTTGTTTATTGTTTCAAATCATAATTTATAAAATACAAAGAATAACGCGCAAAGTTAACAAACTTCAAAGTTAAATATCTTTGTTATTTTAAATACAACGCCCAAGAAATTTTTATCGGAATGGAATAGTCTTTTGACAATAGTTCGAAATGTATTAGGTTCCCTTTACCTAACTTCAATAATTTTCGAGAAATTAGTGTATTTGTTAGATTTTTAGAAATTACGCCATTAGCTCATGTCGATCAGTTAGAATTCTTTGATTTATAAACATTTCTGTCATATTGACGTATTTCAAAATACGACAGTGTTTATAACTATTGATGATTTTTCATTACAATGAAATATTCAGTGCAAGAAAGAGTGGATATGGTGTTGACCATAGGAGAATGCCATGAAAATTGTCTTTGGCTTCCAGGGTTTATGCCCAAAAGTATCCTGATCAACCATCCTGATACGAGAGCTTTTGAAAGGCTTTTACAATCATTTCGAGCCACAGGTAACACTGCCTATCCAAAACCTAATAAAAGTAAACCGGTAACTGGCAATGAAGATAGTGAGTTTTAGTATTAGGATCTATCGCTGAAAATTCACACTAGTACTAGAGAAATTGCTAGACAAACAGATTTAAGTAGAGGAAGTGTGAGAAGAGTTCTCAAAACACAAATTTCATGCTTATCACATAGAAATTCATCAAAATTTGTATGGCAATGACTTTCAACAACGAAAAGGTTTCTGTTTGTGGGCAATTGAAAAAATAGGGGATCAACAAGATATTTTAAATTTCGTTTTGTTTACTGAATCAACATTTCACAACAACGGTTTGGTAAATAGACATAATTTTCACTATCATGATACCGAGAATAGGCATGCTTTTAATACTGTTGACCGCCAAAATCGTTGGAGCATAAACGTATGGGCAGGAATTATTGGAGATCAGGTAATTGGACCATACTTTTTCAATGGTCATTTAAATGGTAGAAAATTCTTGAGATTTTTAAAGCGAGACTTTTGGACACTTCTCGAAAACGTTCCGTTGAACATTAGAGGGAATATGTGGCTACAATTAGATGAGGCACCGGCACACTTTGATCGTAGAGTTAGAAATTATTTACCTAGAAAATTTGTTAATAAATGGATTGGAAGGAACGGACCATGTCATTGGCCACCAAGATCGCCATGTCTTACTCCAATGGATTACTTTTTATGGGGATATATTAAAAATATTGTTTACAATATTCCTGCTACTACTGCAGACAATATGAAAGAGAGAATTACAAATGCGGTGGACACAATTACTCCAGATATGTTAAGAAAAGTCAGACAAAATTTGGAAGAAAGAATTAGACTATGCATTCAAGAAGACGGTCATCAGTTTGAACATTTACTGTAGTGACAAATCCAGCAGTAGGCTCTCGTTGCATAATGTAAAACGGTCTTTTTCAAGACCCGCAACCGTATAACCTTGATAACCTTAATAAACCGAAAACCGTTTAACACATTTGTAACCTTTGTAAATCACAGAATTCTAACGGATCGACATGAGTTAATGGCGTAATTTCTAAAAATCTAACAAATACACTAATTTATCGAACAGTGTTGAAGTTAGGTAAAGGGAACCCTAATACAGTTCGAACTATTGTCAAAAGACTATTCCATTCCGATAAAAATTTCTTGGGCGTTGTATTTAAAATAACAAAGATATTTAACTTTGAAGTTTGTTAACTTTACGCGTTATTCTTTGTATTTTATAAATTATGATTTGAAACAATAAACAACAGAATACGTACTTACAAATATCCTTATTACGATGACCTAGATTAGATTGTCTCATCTCTTCTGAATCGAAAAATACTTGAATTTTTTGACAACCCTACATTTTCAAAAAATGTGAAATATTTCGGAAACTGTAAGGTTTAGGTATAGGGAACTCTAATGAAAGTCTACCTTATTTTTGACCTTATTTAAAAAAATTAAAAGGAGGGTATTCCATTTAAAATAATATAACTTTGATAAGTAACAAGTTTGTAGATCACCCTGTATAAATCAAACTAATTTTAGATTGTAGTCCTAGAAGGCTTACATATTCTCGCCCAAACAGATTTTGAAAAATTCAGTCGTTTGGGTGTTAGAGACCGACGTTGGTGGTACCCTGTATATATATATATATATATATATATATATATATATATATATATATATATATATATATATATTATATATATATATATATATATATATATATATATATATATATATATATATATATATATATATATACAGGGTTATTACAAATGATGTTCATGATTTCAAGTGCACATAAATCTAGTTTTATTTATCATACAAAAAAAAATGTTTCATCCCGGGTGCCAAGAATTATAAATGTTCCACATGGGAACCCCTTGTGATACGACAGATGTTAAGCGTGTAATCAAGCTCTTGCCATACTTTGTTAAGAGTGTTCAGGTCGATTGTTTCGATAGCTCTGGTAATCCGTTGTTGGATCTCAGGTATGCTTTCTGGTGGTGTATACACTTTATGTTTGATGTATCCTCACAAGGAAAAATCACAGGGGGTGATGTCCGGAAATCTTGTAGGCCAGTTCAAGAGTGCACCATCACTTGGATCTGCACGGCCGATTCATCTGCCAGGCAGCCGATTTTGAAGTCCAGAATGAAGTTTAGGGATTCGCGTTCTAATTTCGATAGAAGCCATTCCGTCATCATGTCCAAGATTTATTCCATTTATTGTTTATCCAACAAAGAAAAAAGGTCCGTACACTTTGTTCTAATTGATAGTACAAGACAAATTAACTTTCGGAGTGTAAGTGCTCGCTGTAGGTGTGTGGGTTATCCGAACCCCATATTATGACATTATGTCTGTTCACGGTACCACACAAGTGGGATGTGGTTTCTTCGCTAAAGACTAAAAATTTTACACAGTTTTAATTTTCCATCAATGCCTACATGTTCTCACAAAAAGAAAGTCTTAGAACTTTGTCCTTTGGTTTTAATGCTTGAACAAGCTGAAGTTTGTAAGGCTTGAAAATTATACGTTAACGTAAATTTTTCCAAACTGCTGTGGTATACCAAGCTGTTTGCTGCATTTAACAGTAGATTTCTGTGGACTACGCGTAAAACTTTCCCTTACCTGTTCTACAGCGTCATTTCTTACTGACGGCCTTCCAGTTGATTTCTTTTTACAAATGCACCAATTTCTCTTAAAATTCAAGTACCACTGGCGAATAGGGTGATTGCTAGGAGGATCTTCATTAAATTTGGTTCTCAAGTGACGTTGCACACTAATAACTGATTGGTTGATGTGATAATCCAAAACAAAAAATGCATTCCTGTCTTCAAATTCAGTCATTACACAATTGACAACAATTGACTTTAACAAACAGCTGATACGTACTTAAATCAATGTAAACAAATCTTTATGAGTTTTTCTTTCCAGTGGTACCAACTAAAATGGCCTTAAAACAGGTTAATCCAGTAATATTTATAATTGAAATCGGGAACATCATTTGTAATAACCCTGTATATATATATATATATATATATATATATATATATATATATATATATATATATATATATATATATATATACATATATTAGTACAATTTTACAATTAGTACATTTTTTCTATTCTCTTTTGGTCTGGAAAATACTTTGATAATACTTTTGCTCTTAGTTTTACTGCAATAAGTCACTGGGGTACCTTTCCAAATTGTCTCTCCATCTTTACCTATATAAAAGTGGTAGTCACTGTCGTCTTGTCTTTGTAACCGTTGTGCATTGTCGACGTGATCGCTATCAGACTGATCACTATTGTGATTATTATTTTGAATAATTTCATCTTCCCCACTTGCATCGCTAAAGTCGACATCATCTTCTAGATCAGACAAACTGTCCGCAATGTCTTGCAAATGTCTATCAACCTTTTTGGTCCTTTTATAGCCCTAAAATAGCAAAAATATACGTAAATTAATGTAGGTGATAAAAATGGCAGCCACAAATTTTACTTACATGACCAAACGCACTACGGCACGGAATACCTTAATTTAGCAACTCTCACTTTAACGTCTAACAGCAAACTACTACAGTAGTATGCATAAGATGGTCGATCGAGCATATCTAGATGGACAGTGGCATATCCAGAAAGATAGTAGAGAAACTTATAAATAATTAAGAATGCCGCATGGAGTACCGCTACGCGTCCGCTGGAAGGTTAAACATTTCAATAATAATTACCATTTCAATTATCCTCCTCAATAAATGACAATAGCTTTAAAACTAAGTGGTCAAAACAAATTTTATGAAATATGAAAACACATTTCCATTAATATAATATATTGATTAACGTACCCTAAAATTGGGTGACTTTGTTATCGGGAGCTTGATATTTTTGTTCCGAGAAGCGCTATGATCGAACCCGACAGTTCAAAAACTTGAGATTGGCAACACCGCATCACCTATTCTTCGAACTATTAGTGTGTGTGGATTTCGACACCCTAGATAAAACCAATAGATGACTATCTTCACGTGGAAAATTTGGTGCAAAATGACACCCTCTTTAGGGACGAAGGAAGTACAACACGTGTGATTGGGTGAATTATTCAAGTCGTCATCCAATATAAAAAATGTTTATTTGACATATGCATTAATTTATAACTTCGGTAAATCATCTTGAGATTAAAAAAATGTTCTTTGAGTTAACAAGAATTAATTAGGTCTTTTTCTGGGTTTCGTAAAACATGTGTGCTTGCTGTCGAATTCCACCAACTTTCAACTGCACAATAAATAGAAACCATCTACAATAATAAAACACAGAACTTCTTGTTATCACTTTTACACACGAACAAACCTTGAAATTCACACGATGCACTTTTGTAAGAAGTCTACATTAAAGATGAGTACTAGAAACACTGACCTAACCACAAAACTAAATGTGACGGGAAACAGTCGGATGTAATCGAGCAGCGAGCACAGCGTTACCTACAGAAAAGAAGAGACTAAAAATGAATATCCAGAATAGCCTATTGAAGAAACGTATCTATGTTTTTTTTGTCTAGGATCGACACATCTACTTCTGGTTTCACTGCATGAGAATTTTTAGTGCACTTTCAATCGCGGGTAGATTTGCGAGTTTACCTCAAACACAAAAATTCGAAATTTGCATATTGTGTCGTTGGGCGTCATTGATCAACATGTTGGGGCAAATTTGATTGGTTTCAGATGGCACGAGATTATAGAAAGATCCCTGGCATCAGAAACTATGTTTATATCCAGGAGCAACTGGAGGATGCTCTCGAGAAGATGATTAAAGAAAGAAAGACCGTCGTAAAATGCGCCGATTGGGGTTTTCTGCTTTCTACGTTGAAACTAAGAATGTTTACAAAACCCTGTTTGGATTAGCCTGGGCGAAATGTTCAACGTTTTGAAAACAATTTGACGGGGAAGCACCAGACTAGGAGTCTATTGAAGCGCACAGCGCGTATCATTGACCACAAACAAAGCGACTCCATGAACCAGTATCTTAATAAGTTACCTGACACACTGAACGGCATATATATATATATATATATATATATATATATATATATATATATATATATATATATATACAACACAGTGCTTTCATTTCAAAACTAGTCACCCTTAATATTATTTAGCAATGAAATTTCGACCTAGAAAAAAAATATCTCAATGTAGATGTCGAGGGAGACATTCAAAAACAGTGTTCATGGAATTTTACTTTTCACCCCTTAATCCCCACTCCCCTCACTTTAAAATTTCAAATTGCGCCCCCTAGTTTGTGATACATCATTTTGAAGGTATTCAAAATACAAATCCAATGGCGTTCAGAAAATTCATTTCCATCGCCCCATTTTGAAATTACAAACGAAAATGTCAATACTATAGCAATAAATTTTGTTCATTGATTTCATTGTTCAAAACAAAAACAATACTTTATTAAATGCTCAAAATGTTCTCTATTATTAGGTAATCAACAATAAAATCTATTCGTGTAACCTCACTTTATTAAGTGCTCAAAATGTTCTGCATTCTTAGCTAGACAATAAAACAGTCTATTAACGAATTCTTCTCTAACATTTTGAAATGTTTCCGCAGTAATTTGCTGGAAAGCTTGAGTGATCCTAGCTCTAAGGGCCTGAATATTTTCTGGTTGAGGGTTACGATACACGATTGATTTTAAGTAACCCCGAAGGAAAAAATCCAATGGCGTTAAGTCGGGAGATCTGGCAGGCCATTCTATTGCGCCTCTTCTGCCAATCCATTTGCCGGGAAACCGTTGATTAAGCCACTCGCGAACACCCAACGCATAGTGTGGGGGTGCACCGTCTTGTTGATCCTGCAAATTTCTTTCATGTAACAGTGGGTTGCCTTCTTCGTCAGCTTGATTTTCTAAGGATTCAGTATGTAGTTTTCCAATAAATTTAAATACAAATCAGCAGTTAAATTTTCTTCGATAAACAAAGAACCTATTATTTCATTTCGAAGAATTCCTTCCCAGACATTAATTTTTTCTGGAAACTGCGTATGACCCTCTAAGAACACGTTAGGATTTTGAAGATCCCAATATCTACAGTTCTGTTTATTAACAAAGCCATTCAGATAGAATGTCGATTCGTCACTGAAGCAAATATTATTTACCAAATTGCTGTCATTTTGAATCATCTCAGTCATTATTTCACAGAATTGAATCCTCCTATCGTAATCATCTTCAGTGAGTTCGTGGAGAATAGTAAATTTGTAAGGAAAGAACTTGTGACGTTTTAAAGTCTTATGTATGGAACCAACAGAAATATTCGTTAATGCAGCTGCATTTGGAATTGAAGTCGTAGGTTCAGCGGTAAAATGTCCTAGGACCTCAATTTGTCCAGCTTCGTTGAGAACTCGTGGTGTCTTTCTTACTTTGTTACATACTGAGCCAGTTTCTTCAAATTTTCTCACCAGCGTTAGCACATATTGATATCCAACATTTTTTCAGGATGCGTCTCGTTGAAGACTCGGGCTGTGCGAGCACATTCATTCTGGGCTCCATAAAAATAAATAATTTCAACTCTTTCTTAAATAGTGTAAACCATAATTGATTCTTGGTTTTATTCAAATTCAATGTTTCAAACTGAAGTACTGAATTGTCAAAATTCAAGAACTTAACCGAAACTGTTTCAAACTGAAGTAATGAATTGTTAAAATTCAACAACTTAACCGAAACAGACTTGATTATAAATCGTTGCAGTCGGCAATAAATTACAAACTGAAATACGGCTTACCTTAACCAAATTCTGAAAGCAAACATAATCCAAATCGATAAAAACACGATAAAAATATTCGAGAGAGGAGATATCGTTTCCGTATCACTTCGTATTTCAATACTTGATAAACTAGGGGTATTGTCTTGAACAATGAAATCAATGAACAAAATTTATTTCTGTAGTATTGACATTTTCGCTTGTATTTTCAAAATGGGGCGATGGAAATCAGTTCTCTAAACGCCATTGGATTTGTATTTTGAATACCTACAAAATGATGTATCACAAGCTAGGGGATGCAATTTGAAATTTTAAAGTGAGGAGAGTGGGGATTAAGGTGTGAAAAGTAAAATTCCATGAACACTGTTTTTGAATGTCCCCCACGACATCTAAATTGACGTCGAGATTCCATTGTTAAAAAGATTTTAAGGGTGACTAGTTTTGAAATGAAAGCACTGTATGTACATACACATATATATATATATATATATATATATATATATATATATATATATATATATATACAGAGTGATCAATCTCAAGTGTATACTACGTGATCAAAATATTCAAGTTGGTACCACTGATAGGTTCGAGTAAAAACTACGATCAGTTTCAAATCTGTATGAAGGTCATTAACTTATACATATTATAAAATATTATCTTAGTTTAAATAATGACTATTTTGTATTTGATTAGACTGCATCCCTATAAAATACAACAAAATAAATAAAATATTATTTAATGATTGGATTACATCATTGCAAAATAATAAATCTTAAGTATTTAAATGTTATAATTTCATTATAATTAAATAAAATTTACAGTACATGTTTATGGAATGACAATGTCTTTTACAAATTTTTTTTAACTCCTTAGGTACACATTAGTTATCACACTTTGCTTTACAGAATATGTTCAAAATGACCGCCATTAAATTCTAAACATAAGTTCACCCTATGTTGCATATTCGCAAATACATTTTGTAAACATTTCGGCACCAAGAAAATACAAAAGTGAAAAACGAAGGTATAATATGACATAAACTGACATAAACTAAAACGACTAAAACCACACTAAAAATCCAAAGCAGCCAACTGCAAAACACAACAATATTATCAACTAGGGATTTTTGCCATACCACTACAGTACACTTGAGATTGATCACGTATATATATATATATATATATATATATATATATATATATATATATATATATATATATATATATATAGCGTGTATTTACAGGCGTAGCGTGAAATATCCTGAAAAAATTGCTAAGCATTCGAAAATTGCAACGATCATAGTAGTCTGCGCATCAGCTGATGCTATAATAAACCATGCTCCCCCGCTGGGCGCAGGTTCAATCGGATGCTTGCATATATGCAAAAACGTTCCAGGACTGGTTTGAGTGCAGCTTCTTAAATCTTCTTAAAGCTGGAGAGAAAAGGGCGACAGCCCGGGATCACATTTTAATGAAACCTATATCTGCCAGTGTGAACTAAATGACTTCTTATTTGTGTTTTGTGCCTAATTCGCCACACATTTTCAGCCACTTGACGTGAGATTTTTCAAACCAATGAAAACTGCAGGAAGAGCAGTCCTAAGGAATTATAGGATGGGGCATATTCGTCAAATAGGACCACCAAAAGACGCTCCTTATGAAAACATTGAAAAAATTAAATTATTGGCCGCTCAAACGAAATGGCGACGCAGGAATTTTAGCCATCAAACGGAACCTGACAAATGGAATTAAGCCTACAGGCATCTATCCGCTGAATGCGCAAAATGTGCTTCAGAAAATCTCAGCAACGATGACCCGTCACAAGCAGTACTTGAGAGAACAGCGATACAGCAACAATTCTGAACAAGTACCGCGCAGTAAAGAGACACGGCTGTCAGTCAAACCTGGAAGAAGTGTTGTTTCAGTGGATTCCATCAGTTTCGAAGAAGACGTCAAGGCAAGTTAGACGGCGCCTTTAGATGATGAGGACATCATTCAAGAAGAAGCTGCAACTGATGTGACTTACATGGAGCTGATATTGAACTTGTACCACCAAACACGTTCGTCTTAATGCGATTTATGTTAGGAAAACGTAAATCGGTCACTTACGGGCATATCTGCGTAGTGAAAGAACATTTTTCTGCAAGCGAATTTATGATTGCCGGATTCAAATCAGTGAAAGCCGATCACTATTTGTTACGTCCTGTAAAGAATTATGTATTTACAGAGTCAGTCGAAGATATTGTGGCCATTCCACCACAGCCATTGGGTGTAAATGACCAGCAATATTATGTAATAAACATTTTAAAGTTGTTTTCATTCATACACTCAATGTTTATAGCAATTTATAAAAATGTAAACTTTAAACCATTTTTACACATAATTAAAATACTTAACTTTTTTGGGTTTAAATGGTGTGTTTTTATATTTATAGTTATATAAGTCTATACGTTTCTATAACAATTATCGTCCTCAGTAGTGGCAAAATCCTTTTACCACTACTGAAGACAATAACTATAACTGTTATCGAAACGAATAGATTTAATAAAAAAGAAAATAAAAATAAAAATACACAATTAAAACCAAAAAAGCTCAGTATTTTAATTTAACATACCCAATTAAGTAACCCCGCGATATAAAACTTGGCACGAAACTAAAATGGCTTGGCCGATTTGTAAATGGGGCGAGAATGATCAGTTTAGATACTAGGTGGACTGTAGGGAGCATTTTAGTACAGCCAATCAAAGCACCCACACTTGAAGTATGACTTTTATCACCAATAATTTATTTCTTCTTTATTAATTTTAACATAAAAATAAAGTTCTTCGGCTCTACACTATACTATATGTTTGCTGCGAAATACGCTGCATTTTTTACGTCTCATTTCTGCGCCGTTTCTGAACAAATCAAGAATGCATTTGGAAATTCAAAGTTTCCTCACTTTACGGTCACCTAGGGGATCTAATACTATTTTAATAAAGATAGCTAGATCTTTAACAAATTAAATATGAATAAACTGTATTGAAGTAGAACAATTAGAAAACACTCGAAACGACAGAGCCTATCAATGAGAAATTTCATAATCAAAAAACCTATTTCAAGCTATGATATAACTTTAAAATCGTAAAAATCGAATTTGTAGCTGATAAAAGTATACATAAATAGAAACTTCGCATGCCCATTAAAGATCTAGTCAAACATAACAAATAAATAGTTTTGGGTTATTAAGAATTGTAATTATTATTATACACATAAAACACAATGTATATGTTTAATGTGATTTTAACTTTAACCGCATACCCTAAATCATTGCCTGGTATTTGGAAATTTACATATCTCAATAGCTTCACGTACCAAACGAAAATAATGAGTTTGTCTAGAAAATATTTGCATATTATCAAATTTAATGTCATGTTTCAACCATCCGTTGAGTGTAACTGATTGATACGTGCCTACCGTGTGTTATTGCGATCCTCTAAGACGCACAGCTGTTGTCACTTACCCATTTGTCTAGCTTCACGATTCTAGAATTTGTACGCGAACATTACGATTAGTGCCTGGGAAGTCTGCGCTATTCGGGTAAATTTGATAGTATCATTTTGATATATTGCGCCCAATAAAGACGCTGTTGAAAAAAAAACAAGTTTGGTTGATAATTTTATGCTTAAGTAAGTTGTTTTAGTAATAAATACCCACTTTTGTTAATTATACGCAAATAAGTAATGTTTTTTAATTTGGTGGTTACTTTGAAGTATTACGCCGTATATGTATTTTGGGATTTTCAGAATCTTTTGAAGTCAGTCATGGCCAATCCTAAAAAAACATTTAACCTGGAAGATCATAGGGATATAGAGGGTATCTACAATATTTTATATGGCGAACACAGTGACAAAGCTGAAATAGCAGAGATCTTTGGGTACGAAAGTGATATGTATAAAGAAGATATTATAGAAATCCACTTAGAGCATTCAGAAACGGAACAGTCAGATACCAGCGTTGAGGAAAATCACGAGGTGAGCAATGACTATCTTATAGCAAAACATAAAAACAAAATGGTCCAAACAATTTTCTACGATTCGAGTTGGTGCTAAGGCCCATAATGTTTTGAAAACCGTGTCAGGTGTTATCAGAGAAGCCAGAAGCGCACGTACCCCTTAGAATGTTTGAGCAATGTTGTGGCTAATGAAGTTTCGGAAATTGTTTTGCGGCATACAAATACACATATTGAAACTGTAAGATCACCCTATGCCCATCAACGGGACGCTTGATTTCTAGACCTAATAGAACTTAAAGCTTTCTTAGTAATTATCTATTTAGTTGGAATTTGACAGAGAAAGTTTGGAAGATCTTTGGGGCACTGATCACGATGGTGTAGTTGAAAAATTTCGAATGGTAATGAGCATAAAACGTTTAAAGTTCATAATGCGTTGCTCAAGATTTGACGATAAGGTTACTCATGGGGAACTATACTTATTACAAACTGTAAAAAATGTTACATTTTTGGTGAAAATGATACAATTGATGAGAAGGTGGGGGATTTAGAGGGAAGCGTATATTTATGCAGTATATACCCAATGAGCTGAACAAATACGGTATAAAGATATACGCTTTGGTAGATGCACAAGTCCTCTACCTCTATAATCGAAATTTGAAATTTTATTCAGGCTGGCAACCAGATTGTATATACAGAATTAGTAATGAACCTGAAGATGTAGTTACGAGACTAGTTAATAATAATAATAATAATAATAATAATAGTATTTATTACTCAACAGATAAATAAGCATATCCAGTAACAGAGTAAATTAATAATGCATGAACGTAACACCATTTAATAATTAATACCAATATCAAAATGGTGACACTTAGTCACATTACAAACGCATAGGGGTAAATATATATATATATATATATATATATATATATATATATATATATATATATATATATATATCTACATTATGTATGTTACATGGTTTTTTTTCAGAATATGTAGGGTACATCCGGGAGAGATTCCGTGCTTGGTGAGACGCCACTTATTTATATCTCGAAACTTTGTTCGCGTACGTCCATTATGGGACAATTTTTGTGTCATGCTAGGTTATTGAAGTTCATGTTCGTAATTTAGCCTTTGTATATTGATTGTTTAGGTAAAATTTTTGCGATAATAGTTTTTAATTACAAAAAAAAAAATGTGCCAACAACAAATTGGTTGATACTTTAAATTCAATACTAATTAATAAGCGAAGAAAGATGCTTGGAGGTGATGCCGACATGCAGTTGGGTATCATTTTTACTTTTTTGTAGCTATGCCTACGGAGTATAAAGGAAAAATAATTTGCGTGGTAAATGGATTTAAGAAGCATTGACAGCTACTATTCCTCCCGCTTGTATCCTTAAGGGAGAAAACAGAAAGCAAAAATTTCAGGATAGCATGCTACCCGGATTTATTATCGATATGTCCCCAAAATCTTCGTACATCAATTCAACATTTTTTTGAATGCCTACATACTCACGTTGTGCCCTGCAAGCCAGCTGATCCAGTTCTATTAATAGAACGAGGAGTATGAATCAACAAAAAAGAAGGAGGATGGGATTCATATTTGAAAATTTGTGTGAAATATGAGACAATATTTTGCTGAAATTGAAAAAATGAATTGTACCATTTAGTTGTTGATACTAATAACAACTACCAATTGCCGTCTGCCCCTGCATGATTTGGCATCTCACCCATAGACCCTTGAAGAGATGCTAGAAACAGTATCTCTGCTTAAATGTAAATGTATTTCTTGAAAATAATTGTAGCTTAGATTTATTTTAAACATTTTATCCCACATAGTAGTGGCTACTTGTGAGTTAATTTGGAGCTGTATATCTCTTTACATAAGCTTGAAAACTTAATTTTAAAATAGGTGTGGCATCTCTCACGGACTTACCTTATTTCGTTTATTATTTTTTGTTAAAAATTTAAGTTACGCATTAAATTCATTGCGATGTTTAGAACGTAAGTGCCTGTCTTATTTTATTGTTAGCCTCTTCAAGAATGTTTTATAAACTAGATTAATGAGTTATTTTTATTTAATATAAAATAAAAAATTTAATTTTCATTAAAATAGATCTTTGTTATAAGTTTTGTTATGAAAGAATAAGTTCAAATGTAAATATGCAATTAAAAATTATTATTAATTTTATTGAATACATAAATAAAAATTTTACCTCGAGTAGGATTTGAACCTATGACATCTACTTTGGTAAAGTAGCGCTCTAACCAACTGATCTATCGAGATACAAGCCCCATTCGACGTAAATTTTGTCTTTATGTGTGTAGATTTACGTCGCCACTTTAATAATCAGGTGTGATGCTGACATGCATTTGGGTATCGTTTTAGAATTTTTTGTAGTTATGCCTACGGAATATAAAGGTAAAAATAATTTGTGTGGTAAATGGACTCAAGATGCAGCGACAACTGCTATTCAGCATGTTCGCAACGATAGTAAGACCGTTAAAGCTGCTACACAGCATTCAATATTCCTTAAGATCCATGAAAAGACGGATACAAGTTACCAACAGTATAAAAAGAATAATGGAATCAGTAGAAATATTGAGAAGTGCAGCAGAAAACAAGTTAGTGGTGCATATTCTAAGATTACTGAAAATGGGTTATTCCTCCCACTAGATACGATGCGAGGGAAATGGGTTACCATTTGGCGGAAAAGTTAAAAATTTCTCATAAATTTCACAAAAGCGCAAAATGGCAAGCTATTGGTTAACGTATTTTCTATGCAGACATCCTCATTTGTCTGTGACAAAAGCAAAGGGGCTGTCAGTAAACGGAGGATTAGTAATAAACAGAGAAACTGTCACTAAGTATTTTAAATTATAGGAAAATATATTGAAAGAAAAACAATTATTTGACAAATCTGGTCATATATTTAACATGGATGAGAGTGGAGTGCAGGTAAATAATAAACCTGAAACAGTTATAGCAGAAAAGGGATCAAAAGCTGCAACAACTCTTACATCAGCAGAGCGAGGAGGGACTATTACAGTCATTGGTTTCTGAAATACTGGGGGCGATTTTCTTCCTCCCGCTAGTATCTTCAAGGGATAAAACAGAAAGCAAGAATTTTAGGATGGCATTCCACCCGGATCTGTTGTCGATATGTCTCCAAAATATTCGTATATCAATTCAAACACCTTTTGGAATGGATACAAATTCATCTGGTGCCGTTTTCTGGGGGAGCGGTTCATACAAACAGGGTTTTTCATCTGGACTTCGTATAACACAAGCATGTAATTATAAAACGGAAAACACATGAGAATATTGAATATTAATATGGGACAAGACCTAAAAATTTGACTTTCATGTAAGAGTGGATCTTAATATAAAGCTGGTTTTAGATTTAAACGCAACTGTAATTATTAAGATATCAGTATTGGAAAGTAACTGGATATGCAGGTTTGCAATGTATTATTTCAGGGGCTTGGAATCATCTCCCATGACGATTTTGGATTCGTGGTTTAAAGGGGGCGGCACAAAGCATCACCCTACATTAGACTTCCATCGAGGTGGAAAAAATCAACGCAGCGTGACATTCTGCGTTACGCTTTCCACACGACGTGGTTCCATACAAACGATGAAGATATCCAGGAGCTTATCAGATATAGTAGGATATTGGGGAAGAACCCTGAGATGGAAAAGACCACGAGAACACTCCTCTTATGATTAAGAGAAGATAACGTATTTCGATTCTTTCTCAAGGGAAGGGCCTGCTTATGCTTTCAAAGATCCTGTATCCACAGTGACGTATTCAATAAATTCACAAGCGGTCAGCACTTTGAAAACAAATCTACACCATTTATGACTTGATGAGTGTATGTGTGTGTGTGCGTGCATGCGCGTGTGTGTGTGTGTGTGGTGTGGTGTGTGATGTGGGTGGTGTGGGTGTGGGTATGGGTGTACGTGTACGTGTACGTGTACGTGTACGTGTACGTGTACGTGTACGTGTACGTGTACGTGTACGTGTACGTGTACGTGTACGTGTACGTGTACGTGTACGTGTACGTGTACGTGTACGTGTACGTCGTACGTACGTACGTGTACGTGTCGTGTACGTACGTGTACGTGTACGTGTACGTGTACGTGTGTACGTGTCGTGTACGTGTACGTGTACGTGACGTGTACGTGTACGTGTACGTGTACGTGCGTGTACGTGTACGTGTACGTGTACGTGTACGTGTACGTGTACGTGTACGTGTACGTGTACGTGTACGTGTACGATTACGTGTACGTGTACGTGTACGTATATGTGTACGTGTACGTGCACGTGTGCGGGTGTATTAATATACACAATAATTCCGGAACGATAAAGCGTGTGTACTTGAAATTTCGTAATTAACCTTAATTTTATTTCTCCAGGAGCTTGTTACGTTTTGAGATAAATCTATCGGCGGAGAGGGCGTTTATTTTAAATACATAAAATATCGTAATGTAGATCTTAAAATTATAATTCAATTATGTTCTATTCAATTTTTTTGGTACCATGCGTAATTTGGTGGCAAAAATTCCTACGTTGAAAGTTAAGTGGCAATCCTTTGTTACTATTTTGCATCAAGAGGCAAGTAATAGGTATACTTACTTAGTTATAATGATATATAAACGTTTGGCGAATGTCTTGCTTATATATATGGTGACAGTGAAAAATCTCTCACAGCACATCTCTTTTAACTCTATACACCCCTCATAAAAAACGAGCTCATAAAATAAAATATTCACGTTTGGATTCAAATTCAAGAAGAGCTGATCGTAGAGCGTCATTAGAAAAAGGAATATAGCAGAAATGGAAATTCAATTTCTGAAACAGTTAGTTCATGGTACCAAATCTCATGACCGCAGACAAATAAGGATCTATTGTAAATGAAGTAAAGGGATAAAGAGTACACAGAATCTTCCAAAATATGTCACTAAAGAATTATTGTTACCCATTCTATTTCTATTCATGTAGAATACTTACCTTATTTGAGTAGGTCATGAAAATAACATCATAGTGGAATGCATAGGGATCATGATGATAAAAAATGGCTTATTTCGCATTTATTAAAAATTTAGAACAGCGTTCATTAATTATAGACAAGGAATGACACCAATTCATGTTAGCCTCTCGACTAACATTAATTGCTACTAGCATCGTCTAGCACAAAATCTAATATGGTTTCGTGATTAGCCCACACTGTTAAAAACTGAGCATATTTACTTATTAAAGTGCCGTGAATATTTAGATCATATTATATACTATGCAGACAAAACAATTTTTTTTTATTTTAATAGAAAATTGTATTTCAATTTTTATTATAAAACAACTAGAATTTCATGTTTTTTTTAAACATGCAAAGTGTGGGTATGGTACTTAAACATAAACCACAATGAATCCTGTACAGCTTGGTATTTGGATTCAACTACGTTTAGTTATCAATTATATATATATATATATATATATATATATATATATATATATATATATATATATATATATATATATATATATATATATATATTTACCACCAACTTTCACGAATATTGCACATAAGTTTCCTCTAATTTTCATAAACCTGCTGCATTTTGCGGTATTTTGTTGATTGTAACATAGAGTAAATAAAATTTATTTACTCTATACTTGCTATATTTGCAAATTATAACTAACCTACAAAAATAATAAAGATTGAATACTTATCTGTTTATTGCTCACTATCACCATTAATGTGTTAATTGTAATAAAGAGTTTTCTTGGTTTTTTTTAGAAGTACGCCCATAGAAAGTTTGACTGCAAAAAGTCACTGTTCATTTAATTTTAGAATATAAGGAAAATCTATAACAACAAACTTAGGAAGTAAAACAGAAATGCAAATCATACTGAATTCCGATTCTGTAGTTTAATTCAAATCTTATTTGCATTGGTTTTGGAAATAAAATTAATAGGAGTTGCTTTACGTTTTGCACTAATCTAGTTCTTCTTCGTTTTTATTTAATAACATAGGGTAAACTTCTTTTATGACATCGCTTGTCCTCATAAAAACGTTGTTATCATATGGTATAATTTATAAAGTAAAAATCATTATACTTATGCTTAATGTGTAACCAGAACAAACACTGACGTGAAGGAAATTATGTTATTAAATAACTATTCTCAGGAAGCACTAGACTGGTGCGACACGTAAAGAAACCTCTTATTTTCACCACCACTGCAAATAAAAATTCTTTTATTAAATTAAATAATTTAATTACTTGCATGAGCAAACACTTGAAAACCCTTTAAGTTGATATAGATACCTAAACCGTAAATAGATGCCCCTTATGTTAATTAATAACTACTATTATTCTTTAACCATTAAAGAAATGTCCATTATTTTCCAGTTCAATACAAGTTAATACTAACTCAATAAATCAGTGTCATATTTTTCTTACAGAATCGTATAGCTAATACTAGAGAAAATAATACCTTTAGAAGTGCACGTCATAAAAATACATAAATCAATTTCGTTTTTTAAATTAGAGTGAATATTTATTAGTAAATGTACGTAAATGTGATATTACTAGTGACTAATGCAAGGGACTTGATTAAACAATCCAAGTAATGTCGCTAGTACACTGAATATGATATATTTACAAAACAATTAACCACAAAAGAACATATGTATTTTAAGCTTTTTTTGGCTTACGTATTTTATTGGGATTAAGTCACCTTTAATAACGTAATCTATATCCAAATTATTGCTAACCGCTGATTTTGTTCACATGAATTTTTCATTATGTAAACTTGCACAAATGGTTAGTGACATTGCTGGCCCATGATTTAAGTAAGTAAGATGTATTATTTTACAAAAAAAAAAATGAAATAATGCCCTCGAATTTCTTATACTATTGCGTTTATAAACGTTGAAGTTAAATTAGTAGAATGAAATGAGTATTATTAACGTTAATTTTATTAATGTTCTAAACTTACGGTTGTGTAATGGAGAAACCGTATTGAGGTAACTTCAAATACATAAACAATTAGTCTACCAACATTGAATTAATAGTATATCGCTGTGGGCTGAGAAGCATGGACAACATGTACTAGAGAAAAATAAAAATTAGCCTTGGTACACAACTTAAAAGCAATTACTAAATTGCTATTGTATCTATTTTTATGCAAAACACCAGCAATGTTGTTTATTATATACATCTCAAAGTAATATGGTCTCAAAATATCACTGAATATTTAATTTCATAAAATTACGCCTCAAAAAATGGTTGTTACATGGTCAAACCGCACTAGGTGTCGTGCAGGCCTACCGAAGTATGCGGATTGGCACGCCAAATGCAGTGGAAATGGGCGGGGTCGATATAAGATGTAAAATGATTGAACTCCAGTTTCAAATACCTTAAACTTACCATAAATCAACAAATAACAACAGGCAATCCAGGAAAAGTTGTCTCTAGGCCACCACAATCTTAAACTAAAATAAATAGTCTTAGGTGAGGTGTTAAGCTAATTAAACCTGACTCTAGAAGATGACGTTATTGTTCGTATATATGGAGCTTTAACTCAAATTACAAACGAAACAATAGGTCCTGTTGAAAACAATTTTCTTCGCCGTTTGCATGCACGCATAGAACAAAATGGCGAAGATTTCGAAGATGCGCCTTCGTAAATTTAAGTATTTTAATTTTATTGTGTGTATATGTCACTTAAATGAATAAATTATTTTTACTTGGATATTTGAAAACATTATTGTAATTTTTAATATGGCGATAATTTCATAAGGAGTAACTTCTAAAAATTTTGACATAAGTTATTTTCGACTTATTTTTGGTCATACAGTATAAACCCAGTGGCTGGAGAATTAATTTTGGGACACCCTATATATATATATATATATATATATATATATATATATATATATATATATATATATATATTATACTTGTATAAAAGTTGTCCACAGTCATAAACTACACGTTTTAAAATTATTTTCAGAAATGGCGGACTTCCGGTTATACCGGAAACTCATACCAACTTCGTTATTTTAAATAGAACAACCTATATATTATTGCATTTTTGAATTCCTCGTTGAATTTAAAGGTCATCTTAATGAGCATACTATGGGTCTACGTCGCATTGCTTCTGAGTTATTTGACATTTTGTAGAAAAAATGACGTTTGCAGTGCCTCCGAAAACTTTCAATATCTCGAAGACGGATAACGGTAGGGAGATGTGGCTTTCGTTTTTTACTTACGAAAAAGGGACCGCATCATTCTCATTCATTGTCAAACATCTTGCTTTTAGAATTCAATAATTTCTATCGCTCCGAAAATAATTTTTTTCAAACATGGATAACTTGATTTTTTTAAATAGAACCACCCATATTTTCTTACATCTGCGGATAGGAAATCAAATTTCCTTTCCATTGATGTCAGATTATCGATATTTTGAAGTGATAGTTTTCGAGATATTCACATTTTTATCTAATTTCAGTTTTTATTGCGCATTGCCGCGCTGCTTTGGGAAACGTTTGTCAATTGTTTTAGACAACTAATAAGGAACATCAGTTTCGCGAGCTTCTGTTGTGCTTTGCGGTCTTGTGTATCAGTTTAAGTGTTTCTACAAGATATTTCCATTAAAATCTTGTTGTCCGATGCAGAGTTGATCGACATGACTTTCATTCTTGGACAATGCCAAAGAAATGCGTTATTGGCGGATTTATGCGGTATGGTATCCTGAATGAAGACTTCCTCGAGAAACAGCCTTTCAAAAGTTGTTACAAAAAATGCAAGATGTTTTTTTAACACAGAATAACTGCATTGGAATCAAGCATCGACGAATCACATTTCTAATTCGAAAAATAACAATTTCTAGCGCTGTCTTGCTTATTTGCACAAAACGGTGCGTCGCGGGAAAAAATCGCAAGAGTAAATTATTACTAAAAATTAAATTTTGTATTAAGATAACGCTACGAAAAATCATGTTTCAAAAGCTAACAGTTTCATTATGCACAAAAAATGTCTTTACATAATACTTGCAAATTAGCGAAGATTGAGTTTTATGAATGCTTTTAAAAACACTATTTGGGAAAATAGTGTATTTATTTATTAAATCACAAGCTTTCAGGCAGTTACTGTGTTCTTCCTCAGCGTCAGGCGCATTAGTTAGACCCTATTCTTCGAAATATTCCATAAAATGATTTGAAATCGATGGAGAAATAGGAGATTCCATAGCTACTGCATCTAGCTGTTGATAATACTCTCTATTAAAAAAAAAGAATGACGTAGTTAGAGAATATTTAAATAATGTGTGCTCGTGGTTGAAATGTTCTAATAGTTGAAAGGTGTCATTTATTGGTACTTTTGTGAACAAGTCAAACCTAATTAACAAATCATGAGGTTAATGTTAATTTGCCAATTAATTCAATAAAATGATCTGAATTCTTTATAAAGAACTGCTCGAAACCAATGAAAGATCGAAGTAGAGTATTTAGAGATAATGGGTAAGTGGTTGAATTTATGGAGCTAACAAATGGGCGAGGTGCAGCATTTGGTTTATGTATTTTTGGCAATCCATGCAATCTTGGTATTATAGAATCTTGCGGTGTTAGTTTCTTAATTATGTCAGCTGGCAAGATTGATTCCTTTAACAGTATCATAGTTAATAATTTGAACTTGCTATTAGGATTGTATGACAGTTTAATGTAAGCAGAACCGTTTAGTAAACTATTTGCTTTGTTTATGTAGTCAGTTTTATCCATTATAA
Organism: Vesta saturnalis; assembly: GCA_036346205.1. Classification (NCBI taxonomy): domain Eukaryota; kingdom Metazoa; phylum Arthropoda; class Insecta; order Coleoptera; family Lampyridae; genus Vesta; species Vesta saturnalis. The sequence continues at coordinate 483,239 of JARFJB010002090.1, forward strand.
CAGTAGCTCTTCCTTTACCTTCCACTAAGAGTTATGATATCTTTATTGTTGCAGAATTCTTTTAAAGCTTGATAATCAGCATAGGTTAAATTCTTTTTTGGAGGTTGCACTCTATATAGTATTCTTGTAGTTTTGTATCTGGTTTCGACTGATTCAGGAAGTGGAGGATGGCCAATACTCGTTTCAACACTGTAGATGATTTCTTGTGCAAGAATTTGGGAAGCAGTCACAGCAAAATCCAACCCCTTTGACAAAACAGAGCAAGCAGTATCACATACGTGTAGTGTTGTGTTCTTTACTATTAAGAGAATCAAATTTACTAATTTGGCGAGTTTTCGTTTGATTTTCATGTGTTTCTTATCTTTTCTACAAAAGGTCAAGAAATATCCAGTCATCATTTAACAGTGGTTCTAATAAAAGAAAATGCAAATGGTAAATTACTTTCTCAAGTTTGCTCAGATCTCTTCTTGTAGCTAGGACGACTTCTCTTAGATGAGATACATTCGCTTTACTAAACTCCTCTTTGCCCCAGCAGTTTGGTAATGGTATTTGATGAAATTTGGGATTAAGCCTCCTATTTTCTTAACATTTTGGTTTCACTTATTGCGTTCGGGTCATTAGCCTATAGCTGTTGTTTTATTGTCATTAAATCGATATAACAGTAAACAATAATAAGAAATAAGATGTAGTATTTATTGTTTATTACATTTTATTACGTTATTTTATTTTTATTACATATTATTGTAAATGTTATCTAAAGAAAATCTGAAAAACATAGCAGTTAGGTACATACATTTATTTGATACAGTCTTGACAGTAGTAATATACATGAGCTTTACATAGGTATTTCGAGCAATTACAACATACCATATCAGTTTTATTATCATTTGAAGAGGGACAGAAATTACATCTTTTACGCTTGGTTGTGGTTGATTTTTCCCTTATTTCGGCATTACTGGTTGAAGAACGTGACTTTATTGCCATTTCAGCTGCAGGAATACTTCGAGGGAGACGTTTTCTTTCTTGCAATAATGGAGTGATCAAGGAATTACCCAGTTCTTCAAGAAATAGTCACTGTTTTGTAAGTTTTCCAGCATTCCAGGTTGGAGATAGTTCTCACCACAGAACATAAGCGTTGTAAGCTGAAACGTCCATGACATTGTAAAAATAGTCATTGTCTATATTTTAGTTTGCCGTATGCATGTGTATGTTATTATTAACTTGTCTAGCGTATCTACAGCACCTTTAGTTTTGTTGTAATCCAAAATCATAAACGGTTTTTTATGATTTTGGTTACACACTTCGTTATCGTGTTGCATGGTGCGCATAAGCGTAACATTTTTATTCCGTTTCGGAATATAGGAAACAATTGACGTGTCCTTGGTAAAGTATAATTTTGAAGAAAGAACCTTTTTCCTGTTGCAGACCAATGCGGCTGGCAATTAAGGCTTATTTTTGCGAACCAAGCATGGTTATTTTTCTTTTCAATAGCATCTGCTCCAGATCGTACGAGGTAAATAAATTATCACACGTTTCGTTGCAACCTTTTAGATAATAAGTAAGATCTAGCACAACTCTTTTACATTGACCTCTCTCAAAAGGTTCACCTTCTTTTTTCCCGAGGTAAACTTGCATGTTATATGCATAAGCAGTTACAGAATCGCATAAAGTTCAAATCTTGACTCTGTATTTAGCAGGTTTATTCGCGATGCACTATCTAAAAGAACAATGGCCTTTAAAAGGTACCAGTCGCTCATCCACTGTTAAATTTTCCTAAACATTATAGAGCTTAGGTAGAATTGCAACTCATTCATCCCACAAGTCCCGAATGGGAGCTAATTTATCAGTTTGGCGTCGCTGCGGTCGAGTTTGTTTATCGTCAAAGCGAATTATTCGTGCAATTACATGAAATCGTTGTAGGGACATCGTTGCTCTGAATATTGGACGACCTATATTTCCATCCCACAGACTGGCTGTTGCCTCTCAATGAGATTTATACACTCCAGCTAGAAGCAGTAGGCCAAACATGCTTCTAGTTCAACTAATGTTAATTCTTGAAACGTGTCGCCACAAAGTCTTTTGCCTTTTAAATTTGACATTTTCAAAATTAGGTTTACAATTTTGGGTGTGAAATATACAAGAAGTACGCGGACTTTATATCAATTAATCGAGGCGTAGCATACCTTGTTGGCCCAGGAATCAACGAAATAATATTTCCTACTGATAACCTTCCCGATTAGTGTGTCTTTTCATTCCATACTATATTTCCATCTTTTGAAGTTACGTGATTATCCGTATCAGCTTCACCTGAAATCGTAGCTTTCACTTCATCATCCTGTTCGCTATTTTATCTCGGTTTCGGACAAGTGGTCTTCTTCTTCAGAAGGATTATAATCACTATCAGAAATACACAAAAGTTTCTCAAGTTCACTATCCGTAAGCACTCTCTCACTACACATTTTCAATAATAAATTTCAATTGTTAGGTATTTCTTTTTAGAGTATAGCATCTAGTTTGATATTTACTACGAAACTAACAAACAGATGCACACTGACTTTATTTATACGCGGAGCCACAGACAAGTCTCAACAGCAATAAACTTGTTTACCGGTACGCTATAACGCATGCAATACTTCGCAATAATGTGGCAATATTATGTAAGTTATTTATATTTATGAAAATAAAACAAAGCTAATAAAATACATTCGTCTATGTTAATAATCTGCTTCTCGTCTTTCTAATTTAAACCACACAAATCACCGGGTCATATAGACCCAAACACAGTGAGTGTAACAAATTCAATTAAAACAAAAACTAATTATAATTTCCTAATACTATTCTAGGTACACAGTTATTAGAGTAATGAAATAAAAGTCATTCAGTGGCAACGAAATATTTAAATAAATTAACCAATTATGCACATGAGAAGAACTCGATTGGATCATATTGACCCGAACACAATAGGAGGGTTATGTGGTGAGTTCTATATCCTTTTACGAAGATTCGATGACCATGTTGGTTTATCTTTTCAATTTCTCGATCATGTCCACTTTTTTCAAAACAGCCTCCCTATACACAGGCGTTTGATAGTTGAAACGTTAACCATTCGAAGTATTAAAAGCACTATTTGAGAAAATGGTGAATATATTAATTAAATCGCAAGCTTTCAGACACATACTCTGTCCTTCGTCAGGCATAATATGAAAATGAGAAATGTTGACAGGGTAACCTCAAATGACAAATATTAACAAAGTAACTAGCGAATTACTGTTACATCACTGTTGTAAAAGTTTCTGATTTTGAAAACAGGCATACAGGTATAGGACAGTTCATATCCATTACCTCTGATCAAGTTGTTATAGGCTGTTTTAGAAGTTCAATAGCTTCTCGAATTTTCGTTGATATCAATTCCTATTGTTAGCCAGAATTCTTGTGTTTTCAAATTTTGTATTGTGTATTGTTTAAAAATATTGAGCAATTGCTGATTTAGTGGATGAAGTAAACGTAAGTACCTTTTGTGTCTTTTTAACCTGGTATTAATGCTTCTTCCAGTTTCACCAATGTACACCTTAACTTAAAGAGCATGGTACTTCGTTAGCACCCCATGTATGCACAATACAAAATTTGAAAACACAAGAATTATCGCTAACTTTAGGGATGGATATACAAAGAAGTATTGAGAAGTTATTGAAATTCTGATACAGCCTAACAACTTGAACAGAGATAATGGATATATCTCCGGTACCTGAATGTCTATTTTCAAGAACTGAAACTCTTACAACATTGATTTAATTTTAATTTTCTAGTTACCTTGTTAATATTTGTCACTCTCATAGTACGCCTGTATTAAGGACAGAGTATCTATCTGAAAGGCTGTGATTTAATAAACAAATGCACCATTTCCCAAATTGTATTGAATTTAAAATTATTTTGTAAAAGTCGAATAGTTAATCGTTATTTCAAATTCTTTCACGTTTACCCAAAAACATGGTTTTAATTTTTAAGAAATAAGTGTTGATAGAACTAATCAGGCTCTAAAATTTTGTTTAACGTTTCTCACCTATGATTTCGATTAGGCTATTAGCCAAAAACTATTATTTTACTCATAGTAAAACCTTTTATCCTTTGCCACTTCAAATTGAGGTAGCGTGATGTTACTGCAAGATTAAATTCTGTATAAAGAAGGTACTGGGTGACTGCGTTTCGTGACATTAAGCGAAAATCATTTTAAAAACTTTAACCATGTTAAGGAAAAAAAAATTTGTATCATCGGAAAACTTTTTAGTTGCATGGAACCGATGGATAGGTTGTCTAAATGCAGAATTGCATTTTGCGTAAAACGTTACCTTATTTACACATAAGATGCGAATTCAATACTTATCAGCGAAAATATAGAAATATTTTCAAATAAAATATTACAGTTGTCCAAAAACGTCTTTATTGTTATCGTTACATAGTATAACTAAAGAGCATGGCATGATACAATAAACGGAAGATAGGATATTCGCATATTGGGCGGAGCTGGATCGCGTCAGATGGAGAGTAATTTTGGCGTGAAGTGCATATTTACGCACGGTGCCTGACTTTATTACTGAATTTTGTTGAGAGTTAGAGTGTTATAGGCACAAATATGCGTTGTGCTGTTGCTACTTGTAACGTAGACTATCAGTTTAAAAATTATAATGAAGATTGAATGTTCTTCATTTTTTCTCAAGACGATAATTTAAACAAACAATGGTTACATGCTTTCAAACGAGACAACAAGGTTAACGTATTAAGTGCTAGAATATGTTCTTTACATTTTGGCAAAGAAAGTTATGAAAGAAATATAAAAGTGTTAATATTTTAATTTCTATAATATGTATCATTGAAAAAAGTAATTCATTTCACCCCGTAATGATATTAGCAAGCATCAGAAAAACAAAAAATCAACTCTATATTAGTTAATCCAAAAACATTATACTGTTCATTAAGTTTAAGCGTACATATTTAGTTAGACACATGTCCCAAATGGTTTCTCAATTAATATTTATTTGTATTTAATAATTTCCACTTTTAAATTACGTTCTTATAGAATAAAAAATAAATCTATTTTTTTCTTTGTATTCTAAAATCTTTAACGATCCCTACAAATTTGCAATATTTTATCATTGTTTATTAAAACAATGTTTCACATGCAATAAAAATATAATATTTAATAAAATTGCACTTTCATTCGCAGTCGTGTTTACGTGTATTGAATTATTACAGACTGAAAATTTTGTATAGTATATTTTTCATACATTTTTCACAACAAGTAAATCAAATAAATACATTCTCAAATGTGTTTATGTAATACTTTAAATAAAGAAGTTATAACGGAATGTTTTAAGTCAGCAATTTGTAGATTAAAAAAAACCTCCCGGTGACGTCATACGCACGGAAGACTGATTTTCGACTGCCAAGGATCATATCTTTTGTTTATTGTATCATGATAGCATAGTACTATTAGCAACGTTGCCGACGCACAAAAATCTTAATGATGAAAGTCATTATGCATTTTGGACGCAGATTGTTTATATTGATGAAAGTAATATACTCGGATGTAGTAACTATGTAGGTATGAAAGGATGCAGAACAGACGCAATAGTGAACGCAGAAATTTAAAAATTCAATTTTCTTATTTTACATGTATATTAAATTTTAAAACGCATAAATTGTGACCTTTAGCTTCTATTACTACCCCAGAAGAAAATATTTTAAGTTTTCAGGTGGACACAGCAACGTCGTAGCTCTGAAAGGACACAACGATGATAATTGGATATATACATATAATATATATATATATATATATATATATATATATATATATATATATATATATATATATATATAAATCAATAGAGGACACCCCTGTGACTTTTGAATGGGTCGTTACATTATGTTCAAATTTTGATGGGCTATATTAGTACCAGTTTGGGATTTTTTACATAAAAAACAATATGGCACACTTCCGGTTTCACCGGAAATGACGCAAAAGCTGAAAATTTAAATGGAACACCCTGAGTATTTTCACACATTTGGATTCTAGGGCTTCAAATACATACAGTTCATCTGTCAAATAACCCAGGAGCCATTTTAATTTTATTTTTTTAAATATTTTTTTTAATTTTAGATCATTGTGACGTCACCTGAATTATAGATAATTGACGTACAATTACCCCCTCAATATCATTTTTCCTAATAATTAATTTTTGTGAAGTTTGTTAACGATCAAATTTAAAAATTATGGCTTTTTCACTAAAACTTACTGTTCCCAATAGAACCATAAATGGGCCTCCCTGTATATTAAATATCTCTTTAAAGTACTAGTAAAATGATATGCATAGTGCTTTTTTTAGTTCCTAAGTAAAGCAGTAATTTTTAATTTTCCAATTTTTATCAACACAATGCTCCTGAAGCTGACTCTGTCAAAGAAAATGGCGCTTGAGTAGACATTTGGCAGATGAAGTCTATGTATTTGAAGCCGTATAATCTAAACATGTAAAAATATACAGGTTGTTCCATTTAAATGTTCAGCTTTTGTGTCATTTCCGGTGAAACAGCAAGTCGATCATACTTTTTTTATGTAAAAAATCCCAAACCAACTTCAAAACTTTCAAAAGTTACAGGAGTATTTGATTTACTCCGGTATATATATATATATATATATATATATATATATATATATATATATATATATATATATATATATATATATATATAGACATATAGACACACACACACACACCACATACTTCATCTGTTATTTGACTGGATCATAATAATTTGTAATTAGAATTGTTGGTTTACAGTCATGATACAATAAACAGAAGATAGAATATTGCGCATAGTGGGCGGAGCTGGTCGCGTGATCTGGAGAGTAATTCTGGCGCGAAGTGCATGTAGACAATCCATTCTAAAAATTGGAATAAAGCTTTAATATTCTTACATTTTTCTAAACACGATAATTTAAACTAACAATGGTTACATTGAAAACGAGACGACAAAGTTAACGTATTATATGCTAGAATATGTCCTTTACCTTTTGGCAAAGAAATTTAAAAGTGTTAATATCTTAATTTCTATAAAATGTATCATTGAAAAAAGTAATTTATTTCACCCAGTAATAATATTATCAAGCATAAGAAAAACAAAAAATGCTCCTAGTCAACGTAAAATGTTTTTGGATTAACTTGTATAGACAAGTAAATCCAAAAACATATTACTGTTTATTACATTTAAGCGAAAATGTTTAATTAGAAAGAAATGTTTTATTTGTTTTGTTTCATTTATATTTAATAAAATGGTACTTTCATTCGCTGTCGTATTTATGTGTATTCAATAATTGACTGAAAATTTTGGAAAGTATATTTTTCGTACAAGTAAATCAAATAAATACATTCTCGAATATGTTTTCATAACACTTTCAATAAAAAAAGTTATAACAGAACGTTTTATTGCAGTAATTTGTAGATTAAAATGCGATAACTGATGCCTCTTGATGCGGTAAATTCGAATTTTACTCACCAAGTGACGTCATGCGCACGGCGGACTGATTAGCAACTAGTAAGGGTCCTATCTTCTGGTTTTTGAAAATAACGTCATATATTGTTATATATTGATGAAAGATTGTCCAGGTCTCTTTTAAAATTGCAAGTACTCTTTTCATTAATTTTGATACATAACATTTCCAATAATAAACGTTTTCATAACTTTGTTCAATACACAGAATTACGGTTTTCTCATAATCAAAATCAATTGCATGTTTGGCCTAAGCGGTACTTTTTGGTTTCACTCTTTCTTCAGATTTATGTTGAATTAAACGATCGTTTAATCGCTGCACGGAAGTACCAATATAAATTTTTTGACAATTGATACATGGGATTTTGTAAATGGTATTTGTTATTTATTTTTAGGCACTGAAGATTTTAATTTATAAAATAAGGAGTCAACGTTTTCTGATTCAAATGCAGGTTTTATACTAAATTTAGTTAAATTCTGAAATAAAATTGATCTATTATTTGAATAAGGAATTGAGATGTATTTGAAATTTTCGTTAGGTACGTCGATGCTTTTGTAATTATTGTAGAATCTGTAAACTCTTTTCTTAATAATGTTTAAAATTAAAGATCTGGGAAAACTGTTATTTTCAAAAGCATAAATACTTTTTTTAAATTGATTTTGTCTAATAAAATTTGCTTCTGAAAGAAGGTGGTACTTGAAATTTTAAAAGAGACCTGGACAATCTTTCATCAATAAAAAATTTAAGTAGGTATATGTAATTTGTAAAGTTTAATTTTAACTTGGCACTGAGGAAGATATCAACCGATATACAAGTATATGTTTTTCAATCACAGTGGTTTATTTTATTGAGTTTAAACCAAGAATTTTAATAACATATGTACAGGTATGGAAAAATATTATCGCGGGTCTGACTTATGATAAGTAAAACAAAGGCAGTACAATCAATTCACGTGCTAAGTGAGATAGAATACACAACAAACTAAAAGCGCTGATGCCATACATGCGTCTTTTGAGCAGTCTAGTATCAACGACACATTTAATTGCTACTGTCAACGAGAATTGAAAATCAGTGTTTTTGTCCGACACAATACTCATGTATTCCACCAAAGAAAAAATATAGATTATTAAGTGGTATCATTCAGGAAGCACTGCACAAGAAATAATGGGCAGGTTTGCTTTTTCCTTTGAAAACAGGCCAATTTCTTCAGAAAGTACGATTATGCGTACTGTTTGTAAATTAAATAATTGTAGAAAATGCAGTAGCATGGATGGTTCTTCAATAAGAATTATAATGCTAACGTTAAACCTTAAACTTAAGTTATACTATCAATGAAAACGTTAATGTTCTTGTTTGTAGCTCTCTTAAGTTTCTTCTTGATTCTTCTTATGAGTAGTAATTGAACCATGTTATAAATTCGCAATTACAATAAACCTCGATATTTGAGGTATTATCATCAAATGTTTAACTGTATAGTATTTACTTAACAGTTTCAAGGAACACGCGACCTTTCAACATCATCTTAATTGCTTTGGTTTCGTTAGAAATGTTGAAGCTAGATTGCAGGAGACTTAAGTATTTCATATTTTGTGCCTACATGCAAATATGTACAAGTGGTAACATCACATAATGCTTATTTTTAGCTTATTATAAGGTCAGACCCGCAATAATGTTCTTTCATATATATATATATATATATATATATATATATATATATATATATATATATGCGCGTGCGTATGTGATCTACTCTATACCGTGTTCGGATTGTAATAGGTATAAATTGGTCAAACATCGAGATGTTTGTTGGGTAGAATCACATCGCATAAAAGTGATGTGAAGCGTAAGAAGTTATCTTGCGCTCTAGCCGAACATTCTATTAATGAAAAACATGGGTTCGATTATAGTAACGCGAAAATAATAGAGTCCGTGTTAAATGATGATAAAAGAATTTTTTTAGAGATGATACATATTAATCAAAATCCTACGGTCAACAAAAAATCGGATATAAAAAACCTTATTAGTATCTATAGTTATATCCTTACATTAGATAAAAATAACCTTTTAATAGTGTCTTATGGGTTGTTTACGTGTTTACTTGGTTAGTTAAATTATGTTGTTTAATTATTTCAGTTTATACGTATTTTATGGCTTTATAGTTGAATTTTTACTTAGTCTGTTTTATCGTATATTAATATCTCCTTTCTCCCAATTGTTGTGTATAGTATAAACAAATTGTAAACAGGTTATCTCGCCGTCCACACGGTTACAAATTTGTCAATATTGTATTCAGTCGTTTTATTTTTAATTTCTAATAATATAGCAATTTAACTTCAATGTAATAGTACACCGCTGTTTATGTCATATAATCATAGGGGGATTTTCTCTGTTATATTTTAATAAAAAAATTGTTCTGCTTTAAAATTATGTATTGGTGTTTTCCCGTTGTAATGGCAAGATTAATTGACGTCCTTCTGTTTAAGAAATAATGTTACTTCTATTTTAGCCTCACGACGTGTAAGTTTTATTATTAGATGATTTAATGCATGACATGCTCCTATAAAACAATATTATCACGTTTCTCTTGCTTCTAGCTGTCTTGAAAAAGAGATTAAAATTTATCTCGAAAGCTTGACAAATATCAAAGAGTTTTCTTTTAAACCCTGGCCTAATTAGAAGATGAATAGATGATTGCTTCCTCAATATAAATTGATCAATTTGAATTTCCACACAGTATAAAACAATATTATCACGTTTGTCTTGCTTCTGGCTGTCTTGAAAAAGAAATTAAAATTTATCTCGAAAGCTTGACAAATATCAAAGAGTTTTCTTTTAAACCCTGGCCTAATTAGAAGATGAATAGATGACTGCTTCCTCAATATAAATTGATCAATTTGAATTTCCACACAGTCAAGATTACCTTCCTACTAAATATATATATATCTTTATATATATATATATATATATATATATATATATATATATATATATATATATATATATATATATATATATATATATATATATATATACAGAGGGTGGCCCGCTTAAGCGGATTGCTCCATAACTCCTTACTATTACAAATACAAAAAATGTCATATAAAAGTTGTCTACAATCCTAAACTACACGTTTTAAAATTATTTTGAGAAATGGCGGACTTCCGGTTATACCGGGAACTCATGCCAACTTCGTTATTTTAAATAGAACAATCTATATATTATTACATTTTTGAATTCCTTGTTGAATTTATAGGTCACTTTAATAACCATACTATGGGTCTACGTCGCATTGCTTCTGAGTTATTTGACATTTTGTAGAAAAAGTGACGTTTACAGTGCCTCCGAAAACTTTCGATATCTCGAAGACGGATAGCGGTATAGAGATGCGGCTTTCGTTTTTTACATCCGAAAAGGGTGCCGCAACATTTTCATTCATTGCCAAAAATCTTGCTTTTAGAATTCAATAATTTCTATCGCTCCGAAAATAATTTTCTTCAAACATGGATATTTTGATTTTTTTAAATGAAACTAGCCATATTTTCTTACATCAGCGGATAGGAAATTAAATTTCCTTTCCACTGATGTAACATTATCGATATTTTGGAGTGATAGTTTTCGAAATATTCACATTTTTATCCAATTTCAGTTTTTATTGCGCATTGTCGCGATGCTTTGGAAAACGTTTGTCAATTGTTTTAAACAACTGATAAGAAACGTCAATTTCCCGAGCTTCTGTTGTTCTTTGCTGTCTTGTGTATCAGTTTAAGTGTTTCTACAAGACATTTCCATTAAAACGTTGTTGTCCGACGCAGAGTTGATCGAAATGTCTTTCATTCTGGGAGAATGCCAAAGAAATGCGTTATTGGCGTCAAGGATTTATGCGGTACGGTATCCTGAACGAAGACTTCCCCGAGAAACAGCCTTTCAAAAGTTGTTACCACGTTTTACAAACACCTGCCGCGTGCAGTATCAAACAAGGAAACGTGTCAACTGGATAACCCACATTTCTTGTGCATTCCTTTTGTATACCTTCTGTAATCGTTAAGTAATTGTCCTTATGTATTTATTGAGTATTTCTTGTCCATTTCTTCTCCATTTCTTGTGTAAGCCTTAAGTAATTATTTTGTATTACTTGTACAATCCTTATGTATTTATTGTTCATTCGCTATGTATTTCTTGTATATTTCTTTTGAGTTTTGTGTTCTTAATTCTTGAATATTTATTGTTTATTTCTTGTGCATTAAAAAATCAAGTTATCCATGTTTGAAAAAAGTTATTTTCGGAGCGATAGAAATGATTGAATTCTAAAAGCAAGACGTTGCAAGACGTTGAAAGGCTGTTTCTCGGGGAAGTCTTGGTTCAGGATACCGTGCCGCATAAACCCTTGGCGCCAATAACGCATTTCTTTGGAGTTCTCCAAGAATGAAAGTCAACAGAAGCTCGAGAAACTGATGTTTCTTATCGGTTGTTTAAAACAATTGACTAACGTTTTCCAAAGCACCGCGACAATGCGCAATAAAAACTGAAATTAGATAAAAATGTGAATATCTCGAAAACTATCACTCCAAAATATCGATAATTTTACATCAATGGAAAGGAAGTTTAATTTCCTATCCGCTGATGTAAGACAATATGGGTGGTTCCATTTAAAAAAATGAAGTTATCCATGGTTGAAAAAAATTTTCGGAGCGATAGAAATTATTGAATTCTAAAAGCAAGATTTTTGGCAATGAATGAGAATGATGCGGTACCCTTTTCGGAACTAAAAAACGAAAGCCTACCTGTATCCGTCTTCGAGATATTGAAAGTTTTCGGAGGCACTGCAAACGTCATTTTTTCTACAAAATGTCAAATAACTCAGAAGCAATGCGACATAGACCCATAGTATGGTTATTAAAGTGACCTTTAAATTCAATGAGGAATTCAAAAATGTAATAATATATATTGGGTATTCTATTTAAAATAACGAAGTTGGCATGAGTTACGCTGAACTTCGAGATGTTGTTGAAGCAAATCCATCGAAGTACCCGTAAGTTGTCAGCAAAACTTGGGTATTGTCGCCATTTGTATCACCTTGGAAAAGCCAATAGATGATGTAGAGAAGTTACTCACGACTTAACGCCAGCAATGGCAGAATCGCGAGTTCAGGTTTGTGAAACTGCTTTCCAATCCTTGGGATCAACGTTTCTTTAAACGGATCGTTACTTACGATGAAACGTGGATTTACTTCAATAATCCTAGCACAGAAAATCAGTGGATTACTTTTGGGCAACTTGCATTACCGGTTACCAAACGAGAAATGTTCCAAAGGAAGGTTATGCTTTGTGTATGATGGAATTTTGAAGAGGTTATTCACTTTGAGTTGGTTACTGATGGGCAGACGATTGATGCTAACATATGCAGTCAACAGTTGGATAGGATGCATGATGCTCTAAGTCGGCGTTACCCTGGACTGGCGAACAGAGGACGGGTAATTCAACAACAACGCCAGGCCTCATACTGCAGCTGAAGCTCAACAGAAAATTAGGGAATTAAATTTGGAGCTTCTTCCTCATCCAGCTTATACGTCAGACTTTGCTTTTTCGGATTATCACTTATTCCGATCGATGGCGTACTTCCTTCGTGGAAAGCATGTTGAGGAGGTTTAAGCTGCATACCGAGAATTCTTTAATTCCAAAGGTGCTGCATGGTACCGTCGTGGCATTGATGATCTTACAGAAAGATGCCGAAAGAGACTACTTTACAATGGTTTATACTTTAGTGAATAAAAGTTTTCATTTGTTATTTTATCATTAAATAAAGTTTTTCATAAAAAAAACGTCATCTTTTATAGGCCATCAATATATATATATATATATATATATATATATATATATATATATATATATATATATATATATATATATATATATAACATATATATATATATACAGTGTTTGGTACATCGATGCAAAGATTTAAAGTGATAGAATACGCGATTTTGAGCCGATTTAAGCAAACATACCCATATACCAAGTGTTGCCGTTTTTGAGATAATGCCACTTTTAATATTTCTTGATTTTACCGTGTTTTCTGCAAATATCGAAGTGTACAAGGTAACAAGCCGTCTTATCGCAAATTTATACTAAGTTTTTATTCCTTATGAAGTGATTGTTCATATTCTTTTATCAGAAAAGCCTAATATGTCTTTGGTTCTTCCTAGAACTTCTTAAACATGAAAGTTTTAATTTGTAAAAAGCAATCACAAATTCAAACGTGGATTTATCTAAAATCTTTCGTTAATTTTTTTCCAATTTCAGTAAAACTTCCTTGGGCAATGGTCTTTAAGATAGCATGAATAGATTTACAAAAATTTTTACAAACTGGAAAAATTGAATTTAATTACAAAGTACTAGGCGCATTCAAAAACGTAAAATAGCCCTCATTATTTAGATTAAATAGTTTGAAAAAGCAGATTTTAGAAAATGTCCGATTTATTAAAACATTAATAGTATTATTATTGGTGTTCAAAATTAGTACTGCACGAGGCAATATTATATTGATATCAAGAACAGTAAGGACGTTTACCGGTCGCCGGCCATGTTTGGAGGCTGAGCGATAGCGAATTTGGCCGGAGACCGGTACAACCTTAATGTTCGTGATGCTCATACTATTTTGCACGATTGTATTAAATTTACCACAATTGAAATTATTTAATATCTACTAAATAAACGAAAAGTCAAAAGTGACGTTTTAAATAGCAATGTAGATTCACTTGAAAATAAACTCGATTTTGCTAAGAAAATTTTACATTCCAGTGTTAGTGAGGTGAAAGAAATCTTGAATTCAGAAACAGTTTCTGTAAACTCTAGTACTGGGTGGAGCGATAACCGCAAAACATTTTCTAAAAATCTGCTTTTTTTAAACTATTTAAACTAAATAATGAAGGGCTATTTTACGTTTTGAATGCGCCTATATTTTTAATTAAATTCAATTTTCCAATTTAAAATTTTTCTAAATCTATTCATGTATCTTAAAGACCATTTAAAAAGTTTACTGAAATTGAAAAAAATAACGAAAATTTTAACTAAATCACTTTGAATTTATGATTGCTTTAAATTAAACTTTCATGTTTAAGTTCTAAAAACCAAAGTTTGCTTTCTGATAAACAATATGAAAATCATCATGAGAATAAAAACTTAGTATAGTTTGCGATAAGACATTACGCTTGTACACTTGATATTTGCAAAGCACGGTAAAATCAAATATTAAAAGTGGCATTATCTCAAAACGGAACATGTATATATGTTTGAAATCGACTCAAAATCACCTATTATATCACTTTAATATTTGCATCGAGTAAAATATATATTATATATATATATATATATATATATATATATATATATATATATATATATATATATATATATATATATATATATATATATACACTGTGTCCAGAATCTACCCACGTTCTGTGGCTATCTTTGTTATTATAAGAGATACAGAGTCGGTTAAATTAGCAAAGTTGGGCAGAATTACATGATAGTTCAAATACCGATAAGAAAATTCAACATTATTGCCAACTAAAAATCGTCCAAATTTCCAATCTGCTATATCTTTTTTAATACTCAAAATTTCAAAATACGAAAAAGTTACGAGAGAGACTTTTGATAGCTATTTTTACGCAAAATGGGAAAATATGAATAAAAAATTTTTTTAGTATTTATTTTTCGAGCTACAACCCAAACATACATTTTTTTAAATGGCAACTATAGGTGGTTATGGACTCATTTGATGAATTATTTTTTTCTGATTTCAAAAATGTCTAGCTTTATATGTTTGGCATAATTATTTAACTCACAATTTTAAAAAAAATTGTAATTATAGTATTTACAAACAAATGCAATGTTTACCGTGGTGTGCTGTGACAATTGAAAACAAAAGTCTGCATTGACTGTCTAATAGTAGATATTGAATTATTTGTTGTAACCAGTTTTAGTTGGTATTTAAATAGTGAATATTAATTTATTAATGGCTTATTCTTCTGAAAAAAGAAATGATATGCTTTTTTGCTATTACGTGTTTAACAGAGATGCTAATGCTGCTTCCGAATTATATCTTCAAACTTATATGGAAAGAAGACAACCTGATGTGAGATTATTTGTCAAACCCGAATCGAAATAAAAAAAATATGGGGCTTTTACTAAACCTCAAAATTTTAAAATTAATGTTAACACAGAAACAGAAGAACGTGTTTTAGCTTACGTCGCATTTAAACCTACTACATCTCTTCGTGAAATTTCCAAAGATGAAGCCCACGTTATTTTGAAACAAAATAACTTTAAGTCATGTCACTTTCATATAGGAAGTACATTGTATGTTCGGGATTATCAGAAAAAATTACGTTTTGCTACTTGGTTGATTAACGAAAGTCGAGCAAACGATCAATTCTAGAAAACTATTATTTTTACCGATGAAGCAAAATTTACAAACGACATCTTCAATAGAAAAAATCATATCGAATGGCCGCAAGAAAATCCCCATATTACTGTTGAGAGGAGAGATCAATATGCTTCTTCAGCAAACGTTTGGTGCGATATTATTGGTACCAAAATCCTTGGGCCGTTTTTTATGAATATCTCCCTAGCTTTCGCAAGGTTCATACATTGTCTGTGACATGCCCTTTTATTTTTAAAACTCTTTATGTTTCTTTCCTTATCATACATTCTACTACATTCAGCCAAGTTTTACGAGGCCTACCAGACCCGGCCTTTCCTCTAACTTCACCCACATATATTTGCTTCGTCAATCATGAGTTGTTCATTCTTTCAATGTGAGCAAACCTACGTAATGTACTACTTTTATATCTATCCATCATCGTCTTTTCTTCGCCACACACCGTCATTATGCATTCAATCTTTATCTTGTCCCTTCTCGTTTTACCACATGCGCTTCTCAGGAATCTCATACCCACGGAATTTATTTTTCTTTTGTGCTTTTTTTGATATACCCTTGTCTCGCTTCCATACAGTGCTGAAGGGACAAACACGCCATTATATATTGCTCGTTTCGCAGTTAGGCTCATGCTTTCGTTTCTCATTATCGTCCACATACTTCCAACCACTTCCCTACCAGCATTGACCCTTTGTCCAATCTCGTCCTCCATTGACCATCTGCAGTAAACATTCTACCCAGATATAACAGCAGTCCACTTGCTCACAATTTCATCTTGCAGAGTAAATACTCTACTCTCCTTTACATCTTCCCGATTTGAACACCACAATCTTAGTTTTGTTCAGGTTACCTTTAGGTCCATGCTTTCACGGACTGATCAAACTTCCTCAGAGCGGTTTGTAGCTCATCCGCACTGTAACTTAATAAGACAGTGTCATCTGCATACACCAGAAGTCGTACATTTACGTCATCAACCATTACACCATTTGTATCAGTACATGCTTGTCTAACACATTTATCCTGTATACATTGAACAACCACGGTGACATCACACAGCCTTGTCGCATTCCTTGCTCAATATTAAAGTATTCACTCACACCTCCTTGAACCCTAACACATTCCCGACTACCGTTGTATACTGCCCTTATTCCATTTATTAGACCTTTATTTACGCCATATTCATTTAATATTTCCCACAGCTTCTCCTCTCCAGATCTACAAACGCACAGTACAGCTCTTTTTACCCTTTAACACTTTTCGATCACCTGGAGAGCAACCATCTGATCGACACATCCTATCCCTGGCATAAAGCAACCCTGCACATCCCAAATCTTAGTTTGTGTAGTTTCTCGTACTCTATCAATCAGTATTCTTCCAAATACTTTACCAGCACTCTGAGCAAACTTATTCCTCTGTAGTTCTTGCAATCACTCTTGTTCCCTTCCTTACACATTGGTACAATAATCGCGCTCTTCCAATCCTGGGACTTTTCACACATAAGCATACATTGAATAATTCACACAATCTTCGTATTAGCTCTGCACCCCCATACTTTAGTATTTCACCAGTAATTTTATCTACGCCTGCTCCCTTGCTGTTTTTCAACCCTTCTGCCGTTTTCTTTACCTCATTTATCCCAATATCCTTCTCAGTTTCATTCACCATTCCTTCTTCTACATTCTCCTTATTTAATCCTGCGGTCTTATTTTCCAGATTACTGTACAGCTTTCCGAAATATTCTTGCCAACATTTCCTCACTTCACAATCGTCCCATACTATTTCATTGCTCATATTCATCACTCCTGCAGCTTTCTGTTTTGGGCCACGTTTTGAATTTCTGTCGCATGACCAGAAGAGCTTTTTGTTTCGTTCAAAATCATTCTGCATTTCCTCTCTTTCCACAGCCATCACTTCCTCTTTACTTATCCTCACTGCCTCCTTCGCTTCTTTGTGTCTTAATCTGTACACCTAATACAATCGCCTTTTCTGAATCTCATTTTTTGCCGCAATCATTTCTATGTACCATCTTTTTCTTACATACTGCCTTTTTTACCGACTCATTCCACCAAGCACATTTTTTCTGTCCACCTACAGTCGTCCTTCCACATATCCGCACGCTACAATTGACAACACTGTTTTTCAAGCTTATCCATGCACTTTCAACGTCAGCGTCTCTTATTTGTTCGTTCCATCACTGTTTCATTCATATTCAACTCTTTATTCACAGCATCGGCGTATTTCATTTCGCACCATTATCCACTAGTTTGTCTACCTAATTCTGGACGTTCGCACTTCGTTTGCTTTCCTTCTCCAAGTCCACTTTTGCCCTAAACACTCTCGATATAACCAAAAGGTGATCCGATCCACACTTTTGTGTCTTTTACCAGGTTTCTAAACCGTTCATATACACTATCAAGTCTATCATACTTTTAGATTCACCTCTTTGCCATGTATACATATGCACATTTTATGTTTAAACCACGTATTTGGATACAAACAGGCTTCTCTCCACACAGATGTTCACCAGGCGTTCACCATTCTCATTGGCTCTTTGGTCTCCGAAGTTTCCTAGAACGCGTTCAATGTGTTCTCTCTGTACACCACCCATCCGTTCATATCCCCACTATAATCACTTTTCGTTTGGCTTACGTACGTTCAACACGTTTTCTATTTCATTCCAGAAGTTTTCACGCTCCTGGTCTCTTTCTCCATTCACCGTGCATAGCATGCATTAAGAAAAATTCTTCGAAACTCCACTTTCATTCTAACCCATATTACCCGGGAGATACCTATTCGTACTGTTTAACACATCTTTCGCTCTTTCACTTACGATCATCCCAAATCCTTTTGTTCCATGCACTTCAGTGTCAACTCCTGACCATGATGCTAGGCTGCCATCTTCCATCTCCACAGCATCCTTTCCTTTCCGCTTTGTCTCCGATACACACAGAATATCAATGTGTCTTTCGTACATTGTATTTGCAATTTCAAATTTTTTACCATGCATACCTCTAACATACCTAATCGCCATTCATTCCTTGCACAGTCGTCAGCAAAGGGGCCTGTCTGTTTCAACCTTGACTGCGCCTTATGGCCAGGTCGGTCCGAGGCAATTGTATTGTTCTCTTGAGTAATACCATAGCGAGCAGACCGGTTACTAGCCAAATCGTGCCTCGGACGATGTAGCATTTCCTACTAACGGTATCGCCTACTGCCTCGACACGTAAGAAAGTCAGAAGTAGAAAGATAGACAGTGTCAAGAAAGATATAACTAATAGAGTGTATACTTACTGTATGGATATCTAAATGTACATATAAACATACACATTTTTCATTTACATACCCTTCAATCACATCACATTTCAACCAGATTGCTCCTTACGCGATTCCTGGCTCTCGCGCCTGTCACCGGATTCTGCTATTTACTTTAGACCAAATGATTCAACTATTTTTAATTCAGTTTCCCGAGATATAACCAATTCTTTGTTATTTAACTTAATTTTATTTATCAAATCTGTTTTATTATTGTCGCGAACTCTGACAACTTAAACGTTTCCATCCTCTAAGTTTCCTTTTTTTTTTTATCAAATTGAAGGGTAATAATAAATAACGATAATGTTCCGTTAGCTCTCCGGCATTAATTGTTTACTTTTAGGATTAATTAATTACAATTAAGATCAAACATAGTAACAAAGGTAAAAATTAGCTTAGATTATGAATTTGCAACACACGGTTATAATCAAACTTAGAATTACATATAGTACCAATAACAAAATTGGATCAACCTTCAAATTTGAAAACAAAGAGGAAAAAAATGTTCAAAAACTTACCACTTATTACGGATCTGCCCTGTACAGTCACATCCTTTGTATTTTTATATTTGAGAAAATTCTACTGTCTAGATTATTATTATTTTTGTTTATTAGTGATATTCAAACCAATAAAATCTATTCAGTACCTTTCTACTTGTATTTAGATTGGATTGTTCCTAAGCGGCTTTATTTTAGAAAAGAAATTATTTAATTACTTACATTTAGAATTCCGATTACAAATTAGAGCCAGTTATTTGTTTATCTTATTTATTTATTTTCTTTTTTCTTTTGCTTACTTTTGATTACGGATTCGGTCTAGCTATTTATATTTATCAGTTAAGCTAATAAAACAGTTCCTATGACAATACTTACGTTTGGATTTGTTATAGAAAGGGTTCATTACAAGGTATTTTTCCTACAAATACGTATTTGTGATTGCTTTTTTACCCGCTACTGTGGCATAAAATACGTTATTTTTATTAGTTCTCTATAATTCATTGTTACTGCAAAAATTTTTACCTGTTTGAGTTCAATCCTTAGACAGAAGGGTGGTATTTATTTACAACCACATCTGGTATGGGTTTAAAAGATCCGTATTTTTCGTAGAAATTCAATGCTATAGTAATCCTAAATGTTATTTTCGCACTATTTCAACTAAACGGCCATTTACACGTTACAGACCTTCTACAGTTACAATAAAAAAAAAAATATATATATATATATATATATATATATATATATATATATATATATATATATATATATATATATATATAATTGAGTTGCACAATACAACAGTAACATGTGTGGAACTGATTAAATCGATAAATGCATTTCTCATTACAGAATTAGTATCAGCGGCAAAACGTGGTACTGACCAATTGTTACGTGGCTCCTTCGAGCAGAAATAAACAACAGTGGTTTTATACAGGTAGAACCACAAAATACATCAAATGTGGTTTTAGAAAGAAGTAAGCTCAAGAATATTTGACACCAGCAAAATTGCCAGGCCCTGCAAAGAGCATCCTTGTCCCGTATTGTGTTACTGGGTATTCGGTTTGTCGGTATGAACCATTATGTTCTTCATTGCAATATACGTCACTGTACCGAAGACGGATACAAGAGTTTTGGGAGAACAATGTGTTCTAAAGGTGATGTTGGTCTTTGTGTATCTTGTTTTGCCAGCTACCACACAAAAAGTATTTGTATTGTTTTAAACGAATAAAAGTTTTTGAACAATTTCGTAATTTTCTTTTCATCGAGGTTGTTACGGTAACTTTAATTGGTAACAGAATTTATAAAGCCAAGGCTCGGTGGTTCAGTGCTAGTAGGCATTGGGGTGGGTTAATACAGTTAAATAATTATACATAATATTATATACAGAAATAAAATAAAATAATAATCAGGAAAAATGGACGCCACGTACTTCCAAGATAGTTATATTTGTAATTTACCTTAGTTCGAAGTACGAAAAACTAAATAAATCATAGAAAAATTATGAATAAATAGACACAATGGGGTCACAAAATTATAATCGCATCAAAAACAGATAAATGGTCTAAATGGTAACATAAATTTGACAAGTAATAGAGATACTCGTAAGGATTGGTTAATAAAAAAAAGGAAATAAATATTATTTTAATATAACATTGAATGATTGATCCAAATTACCTTAAATTAATCCTCGAGCAACAAAAAAAAAGGAGGAGGAAAAGTGATATTAGTTACGTTAATCTTACAAAGTTTTCAGAATTCGGTTTACCTAAGTAAACAAGCGATCAAGTATATCAATAATCTCACCTGAAAATAACTTCTTTCCGGTGTCGTTTCCTTGCGCAAGTAACGTCCGAAATTACAGAAGCTAAATGGAAAAGAAAACAATAATAATTCGGACCTTAAACAATAGGTTGGCCCTAGAAAATGGATACATTAATTACTTGATTGACAACAAATTCGAATACTGAAGGTACACTAATAAATTAGGTTACAATAGGCAAACACATAGTTATAGGTAAAGTGGTTTACAATATTGATAAATAATTGAAACTTAAACAAAATTATGAATTTAGAAAGAAATCAAATAAGCAAATAGTGACAGTGAAATTTTCACGTATAAATTAAGACTATAAAAGTAAGATAATAATTTATGGAAATGACTAAATTTTAGCTAGGCAAGTTATCTAATATTAAAAGTAAACAATTACTAGGTAAATTCGTGTGAGCAGACAGTAGTTTTCTTTATAAGTCATTAAATTAGAATTTCTTCAGTCGTAAGAAAAATTCAAAATGGCAGCGGTGTTATTTTTCTATTGACGACGCTGGATCAACTCAAGTGGTAGTGGGTAGGTAATATACGTAGAGGGAGAAAAATAAGCGAAAACGAAAAGGAAGAAAAAACGCTACGAAAGAAAATATAACATTAAATGACGGAATGATTCACAAAATTACTGACCTTGTAAGCTGGTAACCACAAGCGTTAAAATTGGATAAGGAGAAACACAACACTCTTGAACGCTTAAAACCGTAATAATTATCACGTAACTTAAGTGACGCGAACTAGCATCAGGTTCGGCACAAAATTAATTATTCATTGATCGAGAAATCCGGAAAATATCCGTTTTATTTATAATTAGAAAATCGTGTCAATGAATCGCGGTTCAAGTGAAGCAAAAAAAATTATCCAACTCACTTTTTTTTTGTGTGTGTATCCTTGCAACCACGGAAACAGAAAAACAAAAAAACGAAACTAAAAGCGGAAACAAGGGTTCGAGATTAACGAACACAATACACCAATGAGAATCAAGTAGACTGCACACGTACGCTATGAAAACAATTTATTCCATAGAATAGCGATCCTAGAAATGTGACCAAATTAATTAAGATAACGTTACAAGGTATATACGCCCTGTAAGCACTACGACAATGACGCACTGAGACAACAACAAATCCGAGACAGACCTATCAACTTTTGTAACAAAGTCGTCGTTGAAGAGGACAACGATGATGCGCATCTACTTGACGTTCGGAATAGTAAACTAAAAGAACTTGACAACAGAGCATATGAACTTAACCATAGCACACAGCAACTCTGCAATGACGCTGGCAGGTCAATGAGAACGATGACGATAATCAGGAGGTCCAGGATCAACACCGTTTATGTCTTCGGCGACAAAAATTTTAATACTCCAGTGTTAGCGTACAATAAATAGATTGAAACTCGTTTCACAAACAAACTAGATCCTGTATGGATTGAAGGAGATATCGATCCTCGACCTCCCCCATTTTCATTATAAGATTACAAGTGAATCAACAATATGTCGTGTCAATACCTTTGAACTGTTTTTTGACAATGAAGTCATTGACTATTTCGTTAATGTAACTCAAAAATACTCCCAATTTCGTAATCAACCTGACCTCAAAATTACTTTCTCGGAAATAAAATGTTTCTTACGGATTTTGACTCTAAGCGGATATAATTTGCATCCGTCTGAGAGAATGTATTGCGATGTGGAAGATGATACAAAAAATATTTTCGTTACTAACTCAATGAGACGAAACTACTTTCTACAAGTACATAGATTTATCCACCCTGAGGATAGTAAAAATATGAACGCGTCTGATAAAGCCTGGAACATACGGTCTTTTATAGGTAAAACGAATAAACCCTATTCTCAAAATTTTGTACCTACCTAAAACCTTGACTTTGACAAGGCACTGGTCAGGTACTATGGTCGCTACGGATGCAAACCGATACGATTTGGACACAAGATCTGGTGCCTAAATCCGCCGTCACGGTAAATTTTGAACTACACCAGGGGGAAAGTATCCTCGCGGCAATGAAAAAGATGAAAGGGGTTACTTACAACAAAAAAAAATGTTTTGGAATCCCATTAGAACGATGGCTCGATAATGCGTTTGTGACCATGGCCTCCACAAGTGCAAATACAGTACAAGGATATTCGCAAACTAAGGAAAAAATATAATGGTTAGTCGTTTTAATTGCGTTGCCCAATATAACAGTAACATGGGTGGAACTTATCAAATGGATGAATGGATTTCCAATTATAGAATTAGTATCCGCCACAAAAAAGTGGTACTGGCCAATTGCTACTTGGCTCCTTGGGGCAGCAATAAACAGCACGTGGATTTTATACAAGCAGAACCACAAAAAACATAAAATTTGGTTTTTGGAAGAGAGTAAGCTTAAGACTATTTGACACGTTAGTGTACACCAGGAAAATCGTCAGGCCCTACAAGAACACCCGTGTCCTGCACTCTTTTACCATATACTCGGTATGACGGTATGGACCATTATGTTCTTCAGTGCAATAGATGTCGCGGTGCCGAAGATGGCTGCAAAAGTTTTGGAAGAACCATGTGCTTTAAAGGTAACGTGTTGTGTTTTGCCATCTATCACACCAAATAATACTTTTATTTTTTTTTAACGAACAAAAATGTTTTTGAACAATTTAATAGTTTTGTATTTCATTGAGGTATATGCGCGCTGTTGTACCATTTTGTATAGACTTTCTGTAGCTTGAGAGTTTTATCAAAATATTTTTTGTAATTTGCTTCCATTTTGATTCTTTAATAGACAAATTAAGAAACGCGATGCCATCATCTCTGATGTCATTATAGCCATTAATCCACGTAACATTTTATGGAAATTTTTAGATTGGCATAGCTTGATCCGGAATTATGTCATGCATGTCACCTTTACAAAGTGTGTCAAAAGCAGGGTGCATCTAGTGTAAAACTTTGATATGAGCAAATTTGCAATTGTATTTTTGGCAATTTCACGTATTTCAGGGGGCGTACATAGGGTTGCCAACTCAATGGATCAGAAATCCGGGAGGTGAAATGAAAAATTAATAAAAATCAAATATGTTTATTAAAAGTTTATTTTTTTGCACTGCGAGCAGCTTGTAATATCTTCTCATTAAGCCTATTACGATTTTCAGACCAAAGTTTGTTGAAAACACACTCAGCGGCGGCGTTTGTGATAAGACGAATGCAACAAGTTTTTTTTAATTCTTTGCCACATTCATCCGTACATTTTTCAAAAAAATTAACCCAACGCAAGTCTACCCTCTTTGTTTTGCTTGTCACAACTTCACGAACTTCTCGCAGTATAACAGTAATCGTCATAAAGTTTATTTTCATTTATACCATCAGAGAAGCACTTAGATCTTTTAGTTTATTCCAATTAATGTGTTTGTCCATTGTCGAAATGTTCATTTTCTTGTAAACACTTCTAGAGTCGTCACATTCGTACTACTTATTCAAATAAGTCAAACATCGCTCCAAATATGTTTCTGCGTGTTGTTTAAAATATTTGATCATTAACTGTCAACTTCCGCAAACATTGCGTTGCTGACTGTCCGTAAAATGTATCATTCTTTCTGTTAGTAATTGAGTTTCGCAATTCTGTCATTATTGTGTGTAATTCAGTACATTTGATATAGTCACTTTCCAGTTTTTTTACTGAAACGTCAAAAATTTGCATTATGTTGTGAATAAAATGACAGAAACACAAGGGAAGACAGTTTTCATCTTCAAAGGCTCTCCAAATTATATTTGCACATTCATCTTCACCTTCAGTAAGAAAATGGCTTCGCAGTTCGCTTGGCAAACGCAGAAGATTCGCTGTAAACTTTTAATACAAACGATTCAACATCAAAGTGAAATGTTTTTAAGGCACATTTCTTACGATTTTGTAAAATGTGACTGAAGAATTATCCGCAGATAGTGAAGACACTGATTCCTACGATAATCCGTTTTCCTGTGAAACTTTAGCGAACTGTGTTTTGATCGCTTCACTAGTTTCAGCAGGGTCTTGATAAAAGTCACCTAATCCTTGTTTTAAGCCATTGCACTGTAACTGTAAATATCTTTAAATTTCCTTTGTTAGATGAATCTGTGCCTATAGAAAAATATGTTGAATTGTTCAATTCAGATAGCAGTATTTCTTGCGACAATGCGGCCGTAACGTTTTTATTTGTAGTTGTGGCTTCAGTTCGACCACACGCTATTTATTTTCTTTGCAACTTCTGAATCAGGATATAATGTAGGAAACAACTTATTTGTACAATCTCGGCTTGAGTAGCTGTGATGATGTTTAACTCCATGACATACAGATGTCATTTCTGCGGCAGTTATTTGATCTTCCCGTGAATGTTTTCTCATATATAATACCACTAGAGAAAAAATTTTGTCGGCAAAATTTGCGATGGTGTTATGAAAGTGTGTTGCTTGGCAATTTCGCGAATGACATTTGTAACAAAACCACGAGCCGTCAGGCGGTGGTTTTAAATGTCATGAGCGAAATAACAACACTTGAATATCACCATCGAAAATTTTTGAACATAAATTTTCTCGAGTGTATTCAATGACTATTTCACGAGACAAATTAAAATTACACACATATTTTAATATTTAGCTTTTATTGAACAAAGAACAGAATATGTAACATAAACACTCACTAACGTTATGGAATTGACTATTTTGTAAAGTAAAATTACAATTATAGTAATTGTTTTGATTTGAACCATTTTTTCCACTTGAGTTGAATGTGTGGATGTCGGTATATCTTGCCTTAAATTTTCAACCAGTTTTAAATGGTGTTCGGGATCTAGTTGTAAATAAGGTTGCAAAGACTAAGCACTAGAATGTCCTGTTAGTTTAATGAGTTCTTATTCACCGGTACCTTTTTTGCCAATGTTGATATAGCAGAGAACGGTGAGAATTATTAGTCACTTTAAATTTTTTAACATCTATACCAATTTTTTTTGCTGATAATTTTGTCCATTTAGAAATATTGTTGAGTCCCAAAGGCATATTCTTATACCATACTCCTTTTTGCCAATTAAGATGTACTGTAAGAAAGAGTTTTTCTGTTGTTATATTAAGATTTGTCAATCTTTTTTCGATAAGCTTTAAATAAATACGAACTGGACACATATTGTCATTAACTTTATTTCTTACTAGCCATTTACTATTCGATAAATTTTTTGAGCCTCCTTGGGTAGTTTTTGAGAATATTGGGTTTTAATCTACTCTTCCAGTGAATTCACCTTTTAAGTCAAGCTCTTTCTGAAAATATTGTATTTTACAATTGCAGCCTCATTACCCCGCCATGCAAGTTCAAAGGAGCAAAGATGAAAAAATTTTTCTGTAATCCTTCGGATTGTCTTCGTTGTAGCACTGCACCATATCTAAAAACTGTTCTGTGGTAAATGCACTGGAACTTTGTTTTCTTTTCTCTGGTATAATCTGAAGTTGACGGCGTTTCGCGTGTCTAGCCGCGCAAGCTGATTTGAATGTAATACTTTGAAATGGATCAATATGTTTATCAAATTCTTTAAAATATTTCTCTTGAATTATTTTAGCGGTTGTGTTCCATATAGATTTTATACTTGATTCTTTATAATTCTCACCATTTATTTTTTTCATATTATATGCATAATCTTCGAGAATGTTGGCTATAATTTCGGGTTCCGTATCCTTATCTAAACTGCATTTTCTCACAGTAAGAAACTGAGAAAACTGTTCCCAAACAGATCGTTTTGTCTTTATTGTATTATAGGGTGTTGTTTCGTTAATTGCTCGCTCTATTTCAGTAATCGAACTACACCCAAATCTATTCTCCATCGTATAATTTAACTAAAATAAGTAAAGCCACGCGCTGTCAATTTGACAATTTTTTATTACAAAAAACCTACTACATCTCTTCGTGAAATTTCCAAAGATGAAGCCCACGTTATTTTGAAACAAAATAACTTTAAGTCATGTCACTTTCATATAGGAAGTACATTGTATGTTCGGGATTATCAGAAAAAATTACGTTTTGCTACTTGGTTGATTAACGAAAGTCGAGCAAACGATCAATTCTAGAAAACTATTATTTTTACCGATGAAGCAAAATTTACAAACGACATCTTCAATAGAAAAAATCATATCGAATGGCCGCAAGAAAATCCCCATATTACTGTTGAGAGGAGAGATCAATATGCTTCTTCAGCAAACGTTTGGTGCGATATTATTGGTACCAAAATCCTTGGGCCGTTTTTTATGAATATCTCCCTAGCTTTCGCAAGGTTCATACATTGTCTGTGACATGCCCTTTTATTTTTAAAACTCTTTATGTTTCTTTCCTTATCATACATTCTACTACATTCAGCCAAGTTTTACGAGGCCTACCAGACCCGGCCTTTCCTCTAACTTCACCCACATATATTTGCTTCGTCAATCATGAGTTGTTCATTCTTTCAATGTGAGCAAACCTACGTAATGTACTACTTTTATATCTATCCATCATCGTCTTTTCTTCGCCACACACCGTCATTATGCATTCAATCTTTATCTTGTCCCTTCTCGTTTTACCACATGCGCTTCTCAGGAATCTCATACCCACGGAATTTATTTTTCTTTTGTGCTTTTTTTGATATACCCTTGTCTCGCTTCCATACAGTGCTGAAGGGACAAACACGCCATTATATATTGCTCGTTTCGCAGTTAGGCTCATGCTTTCGTTTCTCATTATCGTCCACATACTTCCAACCACTTCCCTACCAGCATTGACCCTTTGTACAATCTCGTCCTCCATTGCACCATCTGTAGTAAACATTCTACCCAGATATAACAGCAGGTCCACTTGCTACACAATTTCATCTTGCAGAGTAAATACTCTACTCTCCTTTACATCTTCCCGATTTAACACCACAATCTTAGTTTTGTTCAGGTTCACCTTTAGGTCCATGCTTTCACGGACTACCAAACTTCCTCAGAGCGGTTTGTAGCTCATCCGCACTGTAACTTAATAAGACAGTGTCATCTGCATACACCAGAAGTCGTACATTTACGTCATCAACCATTAGACCATTTGTATCAGTACATGCTTGTCTAACACATTTATCCTTGTATACATTGAACAACCACGATGGCATCACACAGCCTTGTCGCATTCCTTGCTCAATATTAAAGTATTCACTCACACCTCCTTGAACCCTAACACATTCCCGACTACCGTTGTATACTACACTTATTCCATTTGTTAGACCTTTATTTACGCCATATTCATTTAATATTTCCCACAGCTTCTCCCTCTCCAGATCTACAAACGCACAGCACAGCGTACTTTTTACCCTTTAACACTTTTCGATCACCTGGAGAGCAACCATCTGATCGACACATCCTATCCCTGGCATAAAGCAACCCTGCACATCCCAAATCTTAGTTTGTGTAGTTTCTCGTACTCTATCAATCAAAATTCTTCCAAATACTTTACCACGCACTCTGAGCAAACTTATTCCTCTGTAGTTGTTGCAATCACTCTTATTCCCCTTGTCCTTACACATTGGTACAATAATCGCGCTCTTCCAATCCCTGGGGACTTTTCTACACATAACACATACATTGAATAATTCACACAATCTTCGTATTAGCTCTGCACCCCCATACTTTAGTATTTCACCAGTAATTTTATCTACGCCTGCTCCCTTGCTGTTTTTCAACCCTTCTGCCGTTTTCTTTACCTCATTTATCCCAATATCCTTCTCAGTTTCATTCACCATTCCTTCTTCTACATTCTCCTTATTTAATCCTGCGGTCTTATTTTCCAGATTACTGTACAGCTTTCCGAAATATTCTTGCCAACATTTCCTCACTTCACAATCGTCCCATACTATTTCATTGCTCATATTCATCACTCCTGCAGCTTTCTGTTTTGGGCCACGTTTTGAATTTCTGTCGCATGACCAGAAGAGCTTTTTGTTTCGTTCAAAATCATTCTGCATTTCCTCTCTTTCCACAGCCATCACTTCCTCTTTACTTATCCTCACTGCCTCCTTCGCTTCTTTGTGTCTTAATCTGTACACCTAATACAATCGCCTTTTCTGAATCTCATTTTTTGCCGCAATCATTTCTATGTACACATCTTTCTTCTCACATACTGCCTTTTTTACCGACTCATTCCACCAAGCACATTTTTTCTGTCCACCTACAGTCGTCCTTCCACATATCCGCACGCTACAATTGACAACACTGTTTTTCAAGCTTATCCATGCACTTTCAACGTCAGCGTCTCTTATTTGTTCGTTCCATACTGTTTCATTCATATTCAACTCTTTATTCATAGCATCGGCGTATTTCATTCTTGCACCATTATCCACTAGCTGTCTACCGTAATTCTGGACGTTCGCACTTCGTTGGTTTTCCTTCTCCAAGTCCACTTTTGCCCTATACACTCTCTCGATATAACCAAAGGTGATCCGATCCACACTTTTGTGTCTTTTACCAGGTTTCTAAACCGTTCATTATACACTATCAAATCTATCATACTTTTAGATACACCTCTTTGCCATGTATACATATGCACATTTTTATGTTTAAACCACGTATTTGGTACAAACAGGCTTCTCTCCACACAGATGTTCACCAGGCGTTCACCATTCTCATTGGCTCTTTGGTCTCCGAAGTTTCGTAGAACGCGTTCAATGTGTTCTCTCTGTACACCTACCCATCCGCCCATATCCCCCACTATAATCACTTTTTCGTTTGGCTTACGTACGTTCAATACGTTTTCTATTTCATTCCAGAATTTTTCACGCTCCTGGTCTCTTTCTCCCTTCACCCGTGCATAGCATGCATTAAGAAAAATTATTCGAAGCTCCACCTTCATCCTAACCCATATTACCCGGGGAGATACCTATTCGTACAATTTAACACATCATTTCGCTCTTTCACTTACGATCATCCCAAATCCTTTTGTTCCATGCACTTCAGTGTCAACTCCTGACCATGATGCTAGGCTGCCATCTTCCATCTCCACAGCATCCTTTCCTTTCCGCTTTGTCTCCGATACACACAGAATATCAATGTGTCTTTCGTACATTGTATTTGCAATTTCAAATTTTTTACCATGCATACCTCTAACATACCTAATCGCCATTCATTCCTTGCACAGTCGTCAGCAAAGGGGCCTGTCTGTTTCAACCTTGACTGCGCCTTATGGCCAGGTCGGTCCGAGGCAATTGTATTGTTCTCTTGAGTAATACCATAGCGAGCAGACCGGTTACTGGCCAAATCGTGCCCCGGACGATGTAGCATTCCTACTAACGGTATCGCCTACTGCCTCGACACGTAAGAAAGTCAGAAGTAGAAAGATAGACAGTGTCAAGAAAGATATAACTAATAGAGTGTATACTTACTGTATGGATATCTAAATGTACATATAAACATACACATTTTTCATTTACATACCCTTCAATCACATCACATTTCAACCAGATTGCTCCTTACGCGATTCCTGGCTCTCGCGCCTGTCACCGGATTCTGCTATTTACTTTAGACCAAATGATTCAACTATTTTTAATTCAGTTTCCCGAGATATAACCAATTCTTTGTTATTTAACTTAATTTTATTTATCAAATCTGTTTTATTATTGTCGCGAACTCTGACAACTTAAACGTTTCCATCCTCTAAGTTTCCTTTTTTTTTTTATCAAATTGAAGGGTAATAATAAATAACGATAATGTTCCCGTTAGCTCTCCCGGCATTAATTGTTTACTTTTAGGATTAATTAATTACAATTAAGATCAAACATAGTAACAAAGGTAAAAATTAGCTTAGATTATGAATTTGCAACACACGGTTATAATCAAACTTAGAATTACATATAGTACCAATAACAAAATTGGATCAACCTTCAAATTTGAAAACAAAGAGGAAAAAAATGTTCAAAAACTTACCACTTATTACGGATCTGCCCTGTACAGTCACATCCTTTGTATTTTTATATTTGAGAAAATTCTACTGTCTAGATTATTATTATTTTTGTTTATTAGTGATATTCAAACCAATAAAATCTATTCAGTACCTTTCTACTTGTATTTAGATTGGATTGTTCCCTAACGCGGCTTTATTTTAGAAAAGAAATTATTTAATTACTTACATTTAGAATTCCGATTACAAATTAGAGCCAGTTATTTGTTTATCTTATTTATTTATTTTCTTTTTTTCTTTTGCTTACTTTTGATTACGGATTCGGTCTAGCTATTTATATTTATCAGTTAAGCTAATAAAACAGTTCCTATGACAATACTTACGTTTGGATTTGTTATAGAAAGGGGTTCATTACAAGGTATTTTTCCTACAAATACGTATTTGTGATTGCTTTTTTTACCCCGCGCTACTGTGGCATAAAATACGTTATTTTTTATTAGTTCTCTATAATTCATTGTTACTGCAAAAATTTTTACCTGTTTGAGTTCAATCCTTAGACAGAAGGGTGGTATTTATTTACAACCACATCTGGTATGGGTTTAAAAGATCCGTATTTTTTCGTAGAAATTCAATGCTATAGTAATCCTAAATGTTATTTTCGCGACTATTTCAACTAAACGGCCATTTACACGTTACAGACCTTCTACAGTTACAATAAAAAAAAAAAAAATATATATATATATATATATAATTGAGTTGCACAATACAACAGTAACATGTGTGGAACTGATTAAATCGATAAATGCATTTCTCATTACAGAATTAGTATCAGCGGCAAAACGTGGTACTGACCAATTGTTACGTGGCTCCTTCGAGCAGAAATAAACAACGAGTGGTTTTTATACAGGTAGAACCACAAAAATACATCAAATGTGGTTTTTAGAAAGAAGTAAGCTCAAGAATATTTGACACCAGCAAAATTGCCAGGCCCTGCAAGAGCATCCTTGTCCCGTATTGTGTTACTGGGTATTCGGTTTGTCGGTATGAACCATTATGTTCTTCATTGCAATATACGTCACTGTACCGAAGACGGATACAAGAGTTTTGGGAGAACAATGTGTTCTAAAGGTGATGTTGGTCTTTGTGTATCTTGTTTTGCCAGCTACCACACAAAAAAGTATTTGTATTGTTTTAAACGAATAAAAAAGTTTTTTGAACAATTTCGTAATTTTCTTTTCATCGAGGTTGTTACGGTAACTTTAATTGGTAACAGAATTTATAAAGCCAAGGCTCGGTGGTTCAGTGCTAGTAGGCATTGGGGTGGGTTAATACAGTTAAATAATTATACATAATATTATATACAGAAATAAAATAAAATAATAATCAGGAAAAATGGACGCCACGTACTTCCAAGATAGTTATATTTGTAATTTACCTTAGTTCGAAGTACGAAAACTAAATAAATCATAGAAAAATTATGAATAAATAGACACAATGGGGTCACAAAATTATAATCGCATCAAAACAGATAAATGGTCTAAATGGTAACATAAATTTGACAAGTAATAGAGATACTCGTAAGGATTGGTTAATAAAAAGGAAATAAATATTATTTTAATATAACATTGAATGATTGATCCAAATTACCTTAAATTAATCCTCGAGCAACAAAAAAAAGGAGGAGGAAAAGTGATATTAGTTACGTTAATCTTACAAAGTTTTCAGAATTCGGTTTACCTAAGTAAACAAGCGATCAATATATCAATAATCTCACCTGAAAATAACTTCTTTCCGGTGTCGTTTCCTTGCGCAAGTAACGTCCGAAATTACAGAAGCTAAATGGAAAAGAAAACAATAATAATTCGGACCTTAAACAATAGGTTGGCCCTAGAAAATGGATACATTAATTACTTGATTGACAACAAATTCGAATACTGAAGGTACACTAATAAATTAGGTTACAATAGGCAAACACATAGTTATAGGTAAAGTGGTTTACAATATTGATAAATAATTGAAACTTAAACAAAATTATGAATTTAGAAAGAAATCAAATAAGCAAATAGTGACAGTGAAATTTTCACGTATAAATTAAGACTATAAAAGTAAGATAATAATTTATGGAAATGACTAAATTTTAGCTAGGCAAGTTATCTAATATTAAAAGTAAACAATTACTAGGTAAATTCGTGTGAGCAGACAGTAGTTTTCTTTATAAGTCATTAAATTAGAATTTCTTCAGTCGTAAGAAAAATTCAAAATGGCAGCGGTGTTATTTTTCTATTGACGACGCTGGATCAACTCGAAGTGGTAGTGGGTAGGTAATATACGTAGAGGGAGAAAAATAAGCGAAAACGAAAAGGAAGAAAAAAACGCTACGAAAGAAAATATAACATTAAATGACGGAATGATTCACAAAAATTACTGACCTTGTAAGCTGGTAACCACAAGAGTTAAAATTGGATAAGGAGAAACACAACACTCTTGAACGCTTAAAACCGTAATAATTATCACGTAACTTAAGTGACGCGAACTAGCATCAGGTTCGGCACAAAAATTAATTATTCATTGATCGAGAAATCCGGAAAATATCCGTTTTATTTATAATTAGAAAATCGTGTCAATGAATCGCGGTTCAAGTGAAGCAAAAAAAATTATCCAACTCACTTTTTTTTTGTGTGTGTATCCTTGCAACCACGGAAACAGAAAAACAAAAAAACGAAACTAAAAGCGGAAACAAGGGTTCGAGATTAACGAACACAATACACCAATGAGAATCAAGTAGACTGCACACGTACGCTATGAAAACAATTTATTCCATAGAATAGCGATCCTAGAAATGTGACCAAATTAATTAAGATAACGTTACAAGGTATATACGCCCTGTAAGCACTACGACAATGACGCACTGAGACAACAACAAATCCGAGACAGACCTATCAACTTTTGTAACAAAGTCGTCGTTGAAGAGGACAACGATGATGCGCATCTACTTGACGTTCGGAATAGTAAACTAAAAGAACTTGACAACAGAGCATATGAACTTAACCATAGCCAGCAACTCTGCAATGACGCTGGCAGGTCAATGAGAACGATGACGATAATCAGGAGGTCCAGGATCAACACCGTTTATGTCTTCGGCGACAAAATTTTAATACTCCAGTGTTAGCGTACAATAAATAGATTGAAACTCGTTTCACAAACAAACTAGATCCTGTATGGATTGAAGGAGATATCGAACCTCGACCTCCCCCATTTCTATTATAAGATTACAAGTGAATCAACAATATGTCGTGTCAATATTTTTTAACTGTTTTTGACAATGAAGTCATTGACTATTTCGTTGATGTAACTCAAAAATACTCCCAATTTCGTAATCAACCTGACCTCAAAATTACTTTCTCGGAAATAAAATGTTTCTTACGCATTTTGACTCTAAGCGGATATAATTTGCATCCGTCTAAGATAATGTATTGCAATGTGGAAGATGATACAAAAAATATTTTCGTTACTAACTCAATGAGACGAAACCACTTTCTACAAGTACATAGATTTATCCACCCTGAGGATAATACAAATATGAACGCATCTGATAAAACCTGGAACATACGGTCTTTTATAGATAAAACGAAGAAACGCTTTTCTCAAAATTTTGTACCTACCTACAACCTTGACTTTGACAAGGCACTGATCAGGTACTATGGTCGCTATGGATGCAAACCGATACGATTTGCATACAAGATCTGGTGCCTAAATTCGCCGTCACGGTAAATTTTGTACTACACCAGGGAAACTATCCTCGCGGCAATGAAAAAGATGATACTCTATTTGGGAAATGTGCATCTCCACTAGTTCTAATGTTAGAGGAACTGATGATCCGACTTTACGTTATAAGCTATATGTAGATAACCTTTTCACAGGATTTAATTCATTCAACTATTTGAAATCCGTGGGACACAGTGCACTGGGTACTGTTAACGAAAACCGTATACCAAAATCTTGCCCGTTAGAAGAAAAGAACAAATTTTCCAAGAATGAAAGAGGTTACTTACAACAAAAAAAAGTTCTGGAATTCCATTAGAACGATGGCTCGATAATGCGGTTGTGACCATGGCCTCCACAAGTGCAAATACAGTAGAAGGATATTCGCAAACTAAGGAAAAATATAATGGTTAGTCGTTTTAATTGCGTTGCCCAATATAACAGTAACATGGGTGGAACTTATCAAATGGATGAATGGATTTCCAATTATAAATTAGTATCCGCCACAAAAAGTGGTACTGGCCAATTGCTTTTCCTTGGGGCACAATAAACAGCACGTGGATTTTATACAAGCAGAACCACAAAAAACATAAAATTTGGTTTTGGAAGAGAGTAAGCTAAGACTATTTGACACGTTAGTGTACACCAGGAAAATCGTCAGGCCCTACAAGAACACCCGTGTCCTGCACTCTTTTACCATATACTCGGTATGACGGTATGGACCATTATGTTCTTCAGTGCAATAGATGTCGCGGTGCCGAAGATGGCTGCAAAAGTTTTGGAAGAACCATGTGCTTTAAAGGTAACGTGTTGTGTTTTGCCATCTATCACACCAAATAATACTTTTATTTTTTTTTAACGAACAAAAATGTTTTTGAACAATTTAATAGTTTTGTATTTCATTGAGGTATATGCGCGCTGTTGTACCATTTTGTATAGACTTTCTGTAGCTTGAGAGTTTTATCAAAATATTTTTTGTAATTTGCTTCCATTTTGATTCTTTAATAGACAAATTAAGAAACGCGATGCCATCATCTCTGATGTCATTATAGCCATTAATCCACGTAACATTTTATGGAAATTTTTAGATTGGCATAGCTTGATCCGGAATTATGTCATGCATGTCACCTTTACAAAGTGTGTCAAAAGCAGGGTGCATCTAGTGTAAAACTTTGATATGAGCAAATTTGCAATTGTATTTTGGCAATTTCACGTATTTCAGGGGCGTACATAGTTGCCAACTCAATGGATCAGAAATCCGGGAGTGAAATGAAAAATTAATAAAAATCAAATATGTTTATTAAAAGTTTATTTTTTGCACTGCGAGCAGCTTGTAATATCTTCTCATTAAGCCTATTACGATTTTCAGACCAAAGTTTGTTGAAAACACACTCAGCGGCGGCGTTTGTGATAAGACGAATGCAACAAGTTTTTTAATTCTTTGCCACATTCATCCGTACATTTTCAAAAAATTAACCCAACGCAAGTCTACCCTCTTTGTTTTGCTTGTCACAACTTCACGAACTTCTCGCAGTATAACAGTAATCGTCATAAAGTTTATTTTCATTTATACCATCAGAGAAGCACTTAGATCTTTTAGTTTATTCAATTAATGTGTTTGTCCATTGTCGAAATGTTCATTTCTTGTAAACACTTCTAGAGTCGTCACATTCGTACTACTTATTCAAATAAGTCAAACATCGCTCCAAATATGTTTCTGCGTGTTGTTTAAAATATTTGATCATTAACTGTCAACTTCCGCAAACATTGCGTTGCTGACTGTCCGTAAAATGTATCATTCTTTCTGTTAGTAATTGAGTTTCGCAATTCTGTCATTATTGTGTGTAATTCAGTACATTTGATATAGTCACTTTCCAGTTTTTTTACTGAAACGTCAAAAATTTGCATTATGTTGTGAATAAAATGACAGAAACACAAGGGAAGACAGTTTTCATCTTTAAAGGCTCTCCAAATTATTATTGCACATTCATCTTCACCTTCAGTAAGAAAATGGCTTCGCAGTTCGCTTGGCAAACGCAGAAGATTCGCTGTAAACTTTTAATACAAACGATTCAACATCAAAGTGAAATGTTTTTAAGGCACATTTCTTACGATTTTGTAAATGTGACTGAAGAATTATCCGCAGATAGTGAAGACACTGATTCCTACGATAATCCGTTTTCCTGTGAAACTTTAGCGAACTGTGTTTGATCCTTCACTAGTTTCAGCAGGGTCTTGATAAAAGTCACCTAATCCTTGTTTTAAGCCATTGCACTGTAACTGTAAATATCTTTAAATTTCCTTTGTTAGATGAATCTGTGCCTATAGAAAAATATGTTGAATTGTTCAATTCAGATAGCAGTATTTCTTGCGACAATGCGGCCGTAACGTTTTATTTGTAGTTGTGGCTTCAGTTCGACCACGCTATTTATTTTCTTTGCAACTTCTGAATCAGGATATAATGTAAAACAACTTATTTGTACAATCTCGGCTTAGTAGCTGTGATGATGTTTAACTCCATGACATACAGATGTCATTTCTGCGGCAGTTATTTGATCTTCCGTGAATGTTTTCTCATATATAATACCACTAGAAAAAATTTTGTCGGCAAAATTTGCGATGGTGTTATGAAAGTGTGTTGCTTGGCAATTTCGCGAATGACATTTGTAACAAAACCACGAGCCGTCAGGCGAGTGGTTTTATAAATGTCATGAGCGAAATTCTAGCAACACTTGAATATTATCACCATCGAAAATTTTAGACATAAATTCTCGATGTATTCGACATGACTATTTCACGAGACAAATTAAAATTACACACATATTTTAATATTTAGCTT
Organism: Vesta saturnalis; assembly: GCA_036346205.1. Classification (NCBI taxonomy): domain Eukaryota; kingdom Metazoa; phylum Arthropoda; class Insecta; order Coleoptera; family Lampyridae; genus Vesta; species Vesta saturnalis. Next base: position 521,356 of record JARFJB010002090.1, read on the forward strand.
TTATTGAACAAAGAACAGAATATGTAACATAAACACTCACTAACGTTATGGAATTGACTATTTTGTAAAGTAAAAATTACAATTATAGTAATTGTTTTGATTTGAACCATTTTTTTCCACTTGAGTTGAATGTGTGGATGTTGGTATATCTTGCCTTAAATTTTCAACCAGTTTTAAATGGTGTTCGGGATCTAGTTGTAAATAAGGTTGCAAAGACTAAGCACTAGAATGTCCTGTTAGTTTAATGAGTTCTTATTCACCGGTACCTTTTTTTGCCAATGTTGATATAGCAGAGAACGGTGAGAATTATTAGTCACTTTAAATTTTTTAACATCTATACCAATTTTTTTTGCTGATAATTTTGTCCATTTAGAAATATTGTTGAGTCCCAAAGGCATATTCTTATACCATACTCCTTTTTGCCAATTAAGATGTACTGTAAGAAAGAGTTTTTCTGTTGTTATATTAAGATTTGTCAATCTTTTTTCGATAAGCTTTAAATAAATACGAACTGGACACATATTGTCATTAACTTTATTTCTTACTAGCCATTTACTATTCGATAAATTTTTTGAGCCTCCTTGGGTAGTTTTTGAGAATATTGGGTTTTAATCTACTCTTCCAGTGAATTCACCTTTTAAGTCAAGCTCTTTCTGAAAATATTGTATTTTACAATTCGCAGCCTCATTACCCCGCCATGCAAGTTCAAAGGAGCAAAGATGAAAAAATTTTTTCTGTAATCCTTCCGGATTGTCTTCGTTGTAGCACTGCACCATATCTAAAAACTGTTCTGTGGTAAATGCACTGGAACTTTGTTTTCTTTTCTCTGGTATAATCTGAAGTTGACGGCGTTTCGCGTGTCTAGCCGCAAACTGATTTGAATGTAATACTTTGAAATGGATCAATATGTTTATCAAATTCTTTAAAATATTTCTCTTGAATTATTTTAGCGGTTGTGTTCCATATAGATTTTATACTTGATTCTTTATAATTCTCACCATTTATTTTTTCATATTTATCATAATCTTCGAGAATGTTGGCTATAATTTCGGGTTCCGTATCCTTATCTAAACTGCATTTTCTCACAGTAAGAAACTGAGAAAACTGTTCCCAAACAGATCGTTTTGTCTTTATTGTATTATAGGGTGTTGTTTCGTTAATTGCTCGCTCTATTTCAGTAATCGAACTACACCCAAATCTATTCTCCATCGTATAATTTAACTAAAATAAGTAAAGCCACGCGCTGTCAATTTGACAATTTTTATTACAAAGCATACTTAAAATATTTTATAAACGTCAAAATTTTATCACTTATCAATACCAACTTGTAGGTTTTGCCAAATTTTATCAAGCAACGTGTTTAGCCGCTGAAATACGTTCGTTACTATGGCGATTTCCTAAGTAAAGTGTTAACGAGTGAAATAGTCACGAAGAAATTAGAAACTGATGCCACAAAACACTGTTTTTGAGAAATAACTTATGTTTTTTTACTTTCTGAATGAATACTCAGAGCTCTTTTACCTTCGTATTTTACTGAAATGTCCCTATTGCATAATTTACATTCAGCAGTCAAATCGTCTCGTTTTTGAGCCAAGTAATATTACAACGGATCGTTAAACCAGTTTTTTTCAAAGCCTGTACTGTATTTGACTTTCCAATTTTTTCGGTGGTGTCTTTTGCGTAGAAATTTCCGAATCTGACATTTTTTGCAGTAATAGAGCAACGACAACAATACTCGCGTACTTACAGCGTTTACAAACAGCTTAACAAAAATACCTCTGCGGGTGAAGTAATAAAAATAAACCCCCCTATTTTTGCACAGTCGTCGAGAAAGAGATTGGAACGAGAGTAGTAAGTAAGAAACGTTCAGTGTTAACTTAAATACTGAAGAAAAGTATTTAAACATTTAAATAATACGTATCTATTTATGTACTGTCGAAGCGCTGATTAATTTGTACCTGGATATCTTAAATTATGACTAATTTGCAATGTAAATTTTGGCAACTGAATTATCTATAATTATAGATCTGTAAATGAATCAATACATTCTTATCTTTCATCTAGTATTTGCACATTTAACTTTGGACTCGAAATGAATAAAAATACATATGTTGATCCTTGTAAATGTATAATTATACAACTATAAACAAATGTTAAATTATTTAGTGATTTTTCAGGAATTATGCCTTTTTGCTTGGCTAGGTTATTAATGGTTCATGAAAATTAGAAAGTTTGGCGGTGCTTTAGTCACTTCACAGGAACCTATTTGTTTAGAATTTGGTTTAAGAATTTGAATTTTCAAAATTTATATATATATATATATATATATATATATATATATATATATATATATATATATATATATATATATATATATATATGCGAGACGCATAGTTTCGGACACCTGTTTTTATTGCATACATAGATAGCGTCTAAGTAGCTGATAATAAGGGTATTAGATTTTTTTTATACAGCAATTTATTGTTATATATTTTAGTTTAACTGTAATAAGCATACTTTGAGGACAGTTATATATAACGCATACAATGAGGACAGTTTTAAATAATCATAAAGTTTTTATGTCACTTCGTAATGGTAATACTACCTTCTTTCTTCTTTTATTGTTTGTTTGATCTTCCACTACACGTCGATTAACACTTGTAGGAAAATCATCTTCATACAATATCAAAAACGCCTCCACTAATACTTTCTGGTTGTTGTTTTGTTTTTATGCACTCGGCAATCAACGATTTAGCGCATTTCCTTAACGCAGTACCCAGAGACGATGCTACTGTTGGTGTTTTGTAACAACGTTTTCGCAATCATACTTGGCACATTGTCTTATGGCGTCTACCGTAATATCGTAATGTTTTGGATGAAAACATCAGCCAACTCTGTAATTTCTGTACTTAATCCCATTATGACCTGTTTAAACCTTCCTAGTAATTGCATACTACTACGAATCTGATCGTGATGATGAAAGTCAGTGAGCTTATCTGCTAACTTATTTCCATATAGTATTATTAATTCGTCATATTTAATTAAACGAGTTATAGTATCGTTCCGAAGTACTGGGAAGATAGATCGGCGTAGTATGGTGTTAGCACGTTCGTGAATATAACCACTCATTGTATATCCTGTTATTGTAATTCCACGTGCATTTTCATTTTTGGTTAAGCATTTTTTTGCGTGGATTCTAAGTGTCCGCTTTGAAAACGTACCAAGACATCTTTTGCACACTAAGTACTGCTCTGGACTATTTTTGATCTTGTTGGTTGTTTGGCGATTAGTTATTAAAATTCCTGTGTTAAAATTAGTATTTGTATTATGCAAAAAATTACCTTTTTGACGTATTTTTGCAATTAGCTGATGTCGGCGTTTACTTCTTTTACTGATACAAAGAAATTCTCTTACATCTTCTTTATTTCTATGTTTTAATTCTAAATGTCGAGCAAATTTTGTTTGTAAGGTTTTGCAATATATACAAAAGTATTTTTTTATTGTTCTTTTATTTTCTGTTTTAGAATAAGGTACCCGCAGTTTTCTGATGTCAACTGGCAGATCTCCGTTTATATACTCATCTATGCTTGTAGATACTGACGCAATTATTGAAACTTGAGAAATTTGCGGAGTATCATCGAAATTAGACTGACTCGGATTATATGTCGAATCTGTCATGTTTCTATCATTGTTCAATTCAGTAGTATCATTTTCTTAGACAAGAAGGAGGTTTTATTTCTTGTAATATAAAATGCACAAAACCATAATGATTCCATAATTATTGTTCGTAAATATGCTTAATAATGATATATTTCATAAAAATAAAAAAAAGTCAAACAGAAGTTTAAAAACAAGACATTATGTAATCATTATTTTAGTAACATCGGTATGGTTGTATAGTTCAATAAGAAAGTGAGATTTAAAAAATAATTACCACTTAAAATCACATCGCTTTCGCGACTGGAGTTTGACCCCAAGGAACATGTACTTTGAATAGCACCCAAATCGTTGCAGTACAATATTTTTGATAATTCAGGTCGTTTACAAGATGGATCCAAAAGTTGTACAGGAGTTGAGCAATACCCTATTTTCATAGCTATCCTTTTTTGGGTGGTATTATTAGAATCTGCACATATAAAAACTTTGTTTATAATACTGGGCGCCCGTTTTAACCGCAAGTATCTCCGAATTCAGCCGCTATAGGGAGGTGCGGTTTTTACAGAACATTCTCTTTTAACATAGTTTTTTCACTTCCAATCTGTATTTAGTAACCCATGGTCTCTTTTAACGGAACACCCTGTATATGTTAATTATATGGTACAACTGGATTGTCAAAATTCGAAATTCACATATGTATGAAGGTATTGAAGCTAACTCTATAAAATTCAGATACAGCAAAAATTTATGAAAGGGATTTTCGAAAGTGTTGTTTTTTCGGAAATGTTACTGGATTTATATAAAGAGGATCCCAATGTTATTCTTATAATGTCCGATAAGGCTGCATTTCACATAAACGGCCGAAGTAATAAATGTAATCTGAAGATCCAAGGGTAATTGAGGAATACGAAAGAGATTCGCCGAAGTTGAAAGTTGGTGTGGTGTATCTTAAGAAAAAATATACGGGCTGGTCTTTTTGCGAAGAACAGAAAATTACTGGCAGTCTACACAGACATGTTACAAAATTACTTATGCTCATAAACGCATGTTATTTTCAACAGGATGGTGTGCCGCCACATTATTCACTTGTGGCTAGAAATTCTTTAACAGAAACATTTAGAGATAGATAGATCGGCAGAGCCAGACCAATTAAGTGGCCTCCTTACTTGCCAGATTTGACGATTCCAGACTTTTTTATGTGGGATTTTATTAAAGACAGATGTTATGAACGTATTTCATGTTCCATATTTCATTTGGTTTTGTGGAATATTAAAATATTTGTGTTAATATTAGTTACTTGTTTGTTACAATTTTTATTACATTATTGTGATTGTTAGTTATTTAAGTCATTAGTTAACAGTTTTTTACTTTTTCATGTTTATAGTGTTTTAAATTGTAAGTAGCTATTTTAATGGTTGATTAATCTTGTTAATATTTTTTTAAATTATTTTAGTTAAATGGCGTGTTTAAAAGTTTTTTAAACTTAAGATGCTGATAGCTTCGTTTTGATGTTGTTTAGATAGCCTGAAGATGGTCGTTTATTATTTAATATATAATTAAACTGGTGACCGAAACATATGTAACAATTCATACCATTAAATTATTAAAGGAAGGCTTAAGTGTTATTTATTGATATAGTTTACTAGCACATTTTAAAATGTTTAACACATAAATCGTTTTTCCTAGGAATTAGTCAATAGTCAGGCTATATACTTCAAAGGTTCGTGGTTTTGTTCTTCCGGCATAGTACAATAAACAAAATTGTATTACTATTTAGGCTCATTTTATTATAGGTTTGTGATCCACACCGCCTGCTTTAAAAATGAAATTTTAAAAATGCAAAATATACACAAATAGTATCTTTATCTTTCATTTAGAGTTTTTCGTTTAATCCAAAACAGATTACTATATTTTCCCAGAAATTGCAAAGATATGTATTTATGAGGTATTTAAACAATATTCGATAAATTTAATAAATGTTAATGTCAAATAGATTTTAACTTTTAATGATACACCATATATACCTAATACTGGATGACAATGAAGGTATTTGGAAAAATAGAACGGAGTTCATTTTTAATAAGCAAAGTATTATACTTTACATTACCGATAACTAATACTCAAAAAGTTAATTAATTATCATTGATTTGTTTATAAGGTATGTAAAATTGTCTAGTCATATGCAACAACTTTTACTACGTGAATAACGATATTATGATCAAAATTTGCCTATGCAGAACTATATTTTACAAATATGGTTATATGTTCATTGAGTGACAATGTCATTTCTCAATGGTTATACACAAAAATAGCGGAATAGCTTTCATAAGTCTAACGGTTTCAATCCTGAAGTTTAGGTAAACTTGCAATAAAACCAACTTTAAATAGCAGGATTATGCACAATACTCTTTGCCGGCACTTTTCCTTTTTCTATACACAGATTTTAAAAGATCTACTACTTATAACTTTATTAATTTGCATTTACATTTCAAGCCGTTCTAAATTAAACAAATTTTCCTTTTAATTCAAAGAACATGCGTGGCTTCGACTGATAATGGGTCCTTAGATTGCCAACACGGTACGAGACGACTCAATTCAGTTTTAATAAAGTGACGCATAAACTTTTTAACATAATTTATCCAAAAGGGTGCAAGCCAAGACAAGGCATGTTTATTTAGAATTTTGGTGAGTAAACGTAAGGGATGTAATAATAATAAAAATAATTTATTGTCATAGTAATTCATATAAATAAAGATGGACATTGTCAATCTCGCTAGTTCCATATGTTGAATAATAAAATTTACGTTTCATGAACAACCCAATACGTATGATACTTTATGAATTTATATTTCCGATATTTCTATTTCAAAATAATAAATAATGGTCAAATTAATCAAAGATGCAAAATTGTCTCCCTAAGTTGAAGAAACAAGATTTGCCGATTAAAACAATACGGCCAATAAAATCCCGCTACAACTTAAAACTGATAAAATCTAACCACTAAACAATAGATTTTTAAGAAATTTTATTTTATTAATGAAACTTTATTGATGCCGACAAACTACATCACCAGTTTTATCTATTTTTATTTTAATTTATTAGATACCAAAGGGAATTGCAAAAAGTTTAAAAATTCTATTACAAATACATATATCCCTGCAGATAAGCAATAGAACACTTCTCGTAAGAAATACAAATTGGAACAATCAAATTTTACCACAAAGGTATACCCGCTGTAAGGGGGTAATCAGGAATAATAGTATAATTAAAAGTGCATGGTTTTGTCCGACATGACAAGAATTCAATTACCTATTATCTTAATCCTCTTATCGCAAGTACATTTCCTGTGTATTATAAAGTCTTAAATGTGGGTTTTATTGGAATGTGGTCAAACAATAAGTATATTAAAATTTTCACATCATCTTTGTTTATAAGTTAAAATATGGGTTCTTTATTTATTTCTGTTTTTTCTTAGTTTTTTTATTTAGTTTAATTAGAGTCGTTAGATTAAACTCCGGTAAAAAAAATTAAGGTGTTTCTAACTTTTACAAAACCCCGTATGCTTGTTTTTCTTAGTTGTCCGACACTGTACTGCACGTGTATACCTTGGTTATTTATTGCCAAGCGCTTTTGTCTGCACAATAGGATTAAAAAGATATAATAAGTTAAAACCATTTTCGTAAAAATATTTTACTTTATTATTTATTAAAGAGGCAATTACGCTAAATTGATGTTCTTCTGTTCTTAAAACCCTATTAAATTCTAGTAATGTGATTTGTGTCCATTCAATTGAAAAGAAGGAAAGCATCTGTATTACTCACAAAAACCGAATTGTGAGTTATAAAACATTGTAGGTAGTACCATTGAGTACCGGATTGGATACCGTTAGTCGAAACGTAAGAGTGTCATCCACAACCCCTTTACATTCTAATAATATTGAAGTAATCATTTTTTCAATTGTATCTATATAATTGGGTTTAATCACGCTGTTGGCGTTTAGCTATTGTTTTAAATATAGTACAATTTTAATTCCCGAAGAAATCATACCATTTATGTATTCATACAAGCCAAATTTGTTCAAAAGAGTTATTTGCGTAACTACATTTAAAATAATTTTAGAAATCAAACAATCAATAAACATATCTATCATGAATATGCCCTACAATAATAATCTGAATCGAACGGTGTAAAACCCTTTTTTAAATGGAATTTTAGGCATTTTGTCCGTTATTTTTCAATTATTCTGAAGTAAACATCCTTATTATAAGTTTTGTTATGAACAAATAAGTTGAAAAGTAAATATGTAATTAAAATATTAAACATCGTTAGCTTGCCTAAGATTCATATACCAGGTAATGTTATGCGACCCATTGTTTCTGGTATTAAAGTATCTACTTATCTGCCATCCAAATGGATTATGAATAAATTTAATAATCTCTCCTATCAACAGCCCAACTTTAGTGTTTCATATTAGTATGAATCTATTGATAAAATTAAAAACATTCAACTTACAGAAGGTGAAATTGTAATCTCAATTGACATTTGTTTATTGTGTCCGAGCATTCTAATCGATCAAACTTTATTTCATTTTGAAGATGTTTTAAAAAAAACCATTTGGACGATGCAAAAGTGAAAGAATTTCTTAGATTAACAGAGTTGTGTATGAAACGAACTACTATCGAAATTAGCCATCAATTTTTCAAATAAGGACATGGTATGACAATGGGCACTAGCTGATCTCCCTGTATGAGCAATCTTTTCATGGGTAGATTTCAAATAGACTTAAGAGGCGATTTTTCTAGAGTTTGGATTATGTACGTGTTTGCCATCCTTAATACTAAAATTTGTAGTGTTGAGAACTTTGTAGAAATTTTAACTACGATCAAGTAATGAGTCTCCGTTTCTCGATACTCTGGTAACAAGAAATGGTAGTAAACTAGATATAGATATTTATAGTATGGAAACTAGCCCTAAAAGATTCATATCCAATCACGCCAATCACTGTAGGAAGCATAAGGATGAGGGTTAAGAAAGTAGGTACCTACATTAGGTAACGCTAAAGAGCAAATAGGAACAAAGTACGCAAAATTACCAAAGTTACCTGCTTATACAAAATCTTTTTTGTTACCTTTGTAACAATACGCTTACCCATATTTCAAAAATATTTGTAAATATGCTAGTACTTTGTACGTCATTGGTGACGAGTCATTCAATTTTACCTTTCCCTTTCAACGCATTTGATCACTCTGTTTGCAAAATTGGTACAGAGAAAATCCAAACTAAAATGTATAAAAAAAATTTGTTTCTCATTGAAGCAAGTATTTCGGCTCTTTTTTGCAAAGAAATTACTGCATAAAGATTTTTAACATCAAATCAAACTACAGCGCAAAACAACAAAGTTTTGTTTTTGCCCATTAATACAATAACGTATATTTTTTCTTAGCGGTATGGCTATACAAAATTATAGATATGACCAGTCAGAAACGAAAATACATTAATTTTTTTTAATTAAAAATCGATATGCTAAATGTATCATAACGCCAAAATGAAAAAGTTACGTATAGCAAAAATTTTGAGTCATTATGACTATTCACCGAGTTGCAGTTGAAAACGGCGAAATTAATTAAGACAGATAAAAAAACAAATTTTTTCCATTCCGGGCCATAAAACTACCCGAACGGTCAAAAGATAAAATAGGAGGGCAGATGTTAAAATCATAATAAGTTGTTCCAAATTATGCGTTTGTTACTTACTTTTTACACTTTTGCGACGAACGTCCTCAAAGTAAACGTTTAATAGAAAATTTTGAAGGTGTCCCCGAAGTAGGCGTTTTACATAAAGATAGTTCGAGGTCAGTACCCAAAGTATACAAATGTTCCCAAACTATGCGTTATACCGAAAAATGTCCCGAAACTATGCGCCTCACATATATATATATATATATATATATATATATATATATATATATATATATATATATATATATCTACAAATCAAGGTGCAGTTTATATAAAAGGAGAAATGGGTAATAATAATTTTATTTATGGAAAATAATTTTAAATGTTTATTTGAAATTGGATTTGATAGTAATATGAAACATTTATTTTGTATGATAAATGCTCTAAAATATGTACAGGGTGATTCATTTATCATGGGACATGCGATTTTCTCGAAAATTCTTTCTGTAAACAGCATGTTATTTCGGCACCACTCCTCTCGAAGTTAAGACAGAAATTTACTAAAATATGAAACCGACGCTGGGCGTCGCGACGCTTCAAATTTTTTTTTCCCAGAATCCCACCTTTTTTATTGGATATTTTAAAAGGCCGATCAATTCTAAGTATTTTTTCTTATACACGTTTTTTTCTATTCCGGACCGTTAGAAAGTTATAAGCTAGTTTGTATAAATGATTTTTTGTTGACTTTATACCCAATTTTATAAAATAAGCCTTTTTTGTTGATTCTTTTAAATAAAGCAACTATTGGAAAACAATCTGCAATAAATAACACTCAATCTGGATCATTTCATTCATAAAAGATATTCGAATAAGCAGCAAAAAACAAATAAACAAAATTAAAAATTGATTAAACTACTTTAATAGATTATTATAAGTTTTTGTTATGAACGAATAAGTTCAAAGGTAAATAAGTAAATTAAAAATTATTATTAATTTTATTAAATACATAAATAAAAAGTTTACCTCGAGTAGGATATTGCAGGCTCACATTCCATTAATATAAGTAATTTGATTGTAATCTCATTATATTTAGAATTTACATCAGTTCTACATACATAAAGACAAAATCCTAATCCTACTTGAGGTAAACTTTTTATTTATGTATTTAATAAAATTAATAATAATTTTTTACTTTAATAGATGTTCTATATAGCCGCCATTATTTTCAAAACACAAACCAAAACGCCCTTGGTACTAGTTTTTTTGTCACATGTTTTATCATCTCGCCGCTTATTCCATTACATGCATTTTGGATTTTTTTTTATGAGGCGTCATGTTGTTCGTTTCTGTTTTGTAAACTTCTTGCATGAGATTTCCCGAAAGAAAAAAATCCAGTGGCGTTAAATCTGGTGATCTTGGTGGAAATTTTGAAGGGCCTCTAGCTCCTGTTCATCTATCCTCAAATTCAGTGTCTAAATAATTTTTTGCAATTGCAGCATTATGACAAGGTGCACCATCTAATTGAAGCCACATATTTCTTCTAATTTGAAGTGGCACATTTTCTAGCAGCTCCGGAAGCTGATTTTGCAAATAATCCACATACCTTTGTCCTGTTAGGCTGCCTTCATAAAAATATGGGCCAACTAAATGACGACCTACTAAACCGCACCACACATTTATGCCAAAATGGCCTTGCCTTTGACGGGATTTAATTTTGTGAGGTCAGACCAATAGTGCGTATTTCTCCTATTAGGTTACCCGTGGCTTATGAAATGAATTTCATCGGTCCATAAAATGTGTGAATATAAATTAGGAACATCGTCCAACGCTACCAAAAACTGATAAATAAAATTCTCTCGACGATCTAAATCCCTTATATATAATTTTTATAGGTAAGATAATTTGTAAGCGTGATGTTTATTGCTCTTTAACCGTTTGAAGTCGGATTTTTTTTTTCAAATTGGGAAGACTTGTTTTACATTCCTTGTGGTTAGACGGGATAATGTTGGTGAAAAAAAATTACTGACGTCAATTTTAAACCAAAAGACCGCCATTTTGAATGGGACATATATATCCCATTCAGACATTTATAGTGGGACATAATTAAACCAGTAGACATGAAGAAAATATTTTATTACGAAGCAAGTTTTACATAATGGTATGTTACAACTCTGACATATAGTTGTTGTTCGTTTTTCTTTTTTGAACTGAAGGGAACATCGTTGGCATCTTCTGCGTGTTTTTGCTTCTACAAGTAAATGATCGCCAACATTAAACATCTTCCGTTTTTTCATTGTAGGACGACCCAAAGGTACAGCTGATCTTCTTTTAACCGCGGCGTTTTCTCTGCCCAGTGATATTAACCCTTCAGCTGTACTAATAAGAAACGGCAAAAAACATGATTTTTCTTTCCTCTGTAAATCGTTGAACAAGATATGAGAATTTAGAACAGATGTCATCAAAAGCCTGAAGAAAACTTTCTTCCACCATTTACCCGACTTTAGATCGAAATCATATAGACCAATAATCTGGTAGGCTAAATCTACTGCACCCATGTATAGGTTATAGAACTCTCTACTTATAAATTTAAGGACATTCTTTCTATGTGTCATCAATGTAGCTACTGCTGGATATGGCATTGTATCGAGTAAATAGACAGAACCACTCTTCCTCCTAAAGTTCCTTCAGTGTTTTCAGTATCCTTGCCTTCATACACATTCATATTATAAACATAACCGGTACAAGAGTCACTGCGAACCCATATCTTGATACCTCTTTTGATGGGTTTCATGGGAAGATACTGCTTGAGCGCAGATCTTCCCTTGAATTTCGCCATCGATTCATCTATATTTTGGAAGGTTACTTCAGTCCGAAATTTTGGAAAAGTAGTTTTGAGGCAATTGACAACATCTTCAATATAATATGATTTACCAGCATTTGTAGGTTTTACAGGGTCATTAAAATACATTTTGGACAACAAAAGCTTACATCGATCTCTAACTCTACTTCATCTACACGCTGCTGCGCGACCTCTTATTCTTCTCCTCCTTGCAACTGATCTTCATCTGACCCTTCGGTTCCGTCAGAGGTCATTTCCATTTCATTTTCTTCGACCTCGCTATCTGAAGGAGCATAATCGGAGTCTGATGAACTACTGGCATGAAATGGATCGATTTCCGAATCATCATCACTATCAAATAACTTTTCTATTTCCTCCCCTAGTTCTATTACAGAAAGCGGTCTTCGACTCATCTGGAACAAAAATGCCTATTGGGACAAACGTAACCCGCTTTTTTGCAAAAAAATATGCAGATAAATAATAAAAACTTCAAATAATCATAGTAACCACGTTAAATAGATGGTAGACGCTGAGTAACTGACTGATAAAACACCGATATTAAGTTTATGCTACGTTGCCACTTTTTTTTTGTAGCCGGTACCTCAGAAAGCGTAAATTAAAAATATTCCATACAAAATGGGTTAAATATTAACCAGTAGATAGTTTAAAAATTTGTGTGGGATATATATGTCCCGATAGTCTTCAAATGGTTAAAACTCGCTGAATTGTGCTATATTTTAAATTTAGATTCCTTGATGCATCTAGATCTGTTTCAAAGCAATTTAAAATTCCAGCAATATTTTGATCTGTAGTAATAGTTTTTCTTTTAGATTTCTTACCTGCAAATGAAGATTAAACAGCATAAAATGAAAAAAAAAAATTATTTTATATAGAATACATAAAAATGCTTCAGGATTTTTTCTTGAATTAGTTTCTAGACTTGAAAATATTTTTCACTTTGGAAGAATTCGTTCTGGGTATCTTTCGGAATATAATCTTCTTGCCACCAAAGAATTTTTCCCTGCCTCTCCATATACCAACAACATATCAACTTTTTCATTATGTGCAAACATTTTTAAGTTAAGTATTTAAAGATTTTATTACCGTAGTAACAACAAGTAAACTGACAAACTGACAGTTCAAAGAGAAGAAGAAAATAATGCCTATTTATATTCCATGGCCTAATATTTTTTATTTAGGTAAACATCGTGATAGAATAATACGCAGTGTTTGGGTAAGATTGTAAAAAGTAAGAAGTAAAAAGGCATTTTACTTTAAGTTTTGAAAACAAATAACGAGTAAGAATAATGCGATTTAATTAATTTTGATTTTCGTTTTAACCTCGCCGCGGTTTTAAGTTAGGTACTTTGTTCGATTTTGTGTGTTTTTATGAGTGAAAATTAATAAATTTATGATCCAGATTGAGTGTTATTTATTGCAGATTGTTTTCCAATAGTTACTTTATTTAAAAGAATCAACAAAAAACGCTTACTTTATAAAATTTTGTAAAAAGTCAAGAAAAAAGTATTTATACAAACTAGCTTATAACTTTCTAACGGACAGGAATAGAAAAAAAATGTGTATAAGAAAAAATTCTTAGAATTGATTGGCCTTTTAAAATAAACAATAAAAAAGGTATAGTTCTGGGAAAAAACATTTCGAAGCGTCGCGACGCCCAGCGTCGGTTTCCCATTTTAGTAAATTTCTGCCTTAACTTCGAGAGGAGTGATGCCGAAATAACATGCTTTTTACAGAACGAATTTTCCTCCATCCGTTTTCGAGAAAATCGCATTCCTCATGATAAATGAATCACCCTGTACATATTGCCCGTCACTCTCATTTAATATGATATAAGTCGTAACATAGTAGATCTACTGGAAAGTGCATCTAGAAATATCAAATTAAAGCTTAAGAATGTCTTTTATTTACATTAAAGAGATTACTGTTTAATTTAGTTAATTTGAACTAATTAAATTATTTTAGTGGTTTAATAGAAATATCTTTATTTTATTAATTAATTAAGACAAATTTAACTTTATTATAGTTTATTACTAAGGTGAATGAAACTTTAAAAGTTTGTAAAAGAAGAATTAAAGTCAGTCGAAGGTATTCGACAAATATGCTACTGTTCAACTTATAAATGTAGTCATTCGCTTTATTTACTTCATGTTGTATTCGTAGGTTGCCGCTGGAGTTTATTCCTTCTGTTTTATACAAAATATCTCTCTTTCAAGACACTTTTTATTATTTCATCGTTATTTGTTGTCCAAACTGCCAAGTAAACGTTTTCAACATGAGTGGAGTAGTTGTTCACAGTCAAGCTCGTGAAATTATTTATAAACTGTATGAATTTATGAAGCCACAAAAAGAATCAAAAGATTTTATTATCCCTGTCGATCGTGTGTATGAAAGATTAGCGGAAGCAACAGGCATATCCAGAAGAACAATTAAACCCATTACACAGGAAGGAAGATCGAAACCTGAAGGAAGTACATTTGGTTCACCTCGTAAAACAATAATCAAACCAGCACCTCGGAACCTAGATCAACCATCGACAAGTTTGATGAAGAAGTTGTTAGAAGAATAATTTACAATTTTGTGTATATCCAAAAGCAAAAACCAACAATGCAAAATGTGTTCGCAGCTATCCTAGAGAAAGGGGTGCATTTAAGAGGAAAATTGAGCAGGTTTCGATCGATTGTGAAAAAGATGGGTTCCAAATGGCAGATGCCTAAGGCAACAGGAAGGTCTTAGTGGAAACTTCCGAAATAAGGGCGAAAAGAACCACATTTTTAAGAAAAATGAAAAATCACAGAGACAGAAACATCATTTATAGTGACGAATCATACTTGCACAGTTCACATACGAGTTCACACGGATGGTATGACAGTAATGACAAGGGAGTGAAAGGACCTGTTTCAATAGGGCAACGCCTAATAATGTTACATTGTGGTGGTGCTAAAGGATTTGTAACAAATGCATTGTTGATGTTTAAATCGGCATTAAAGTCAGGAGACTATCATGATGACATGAGTTCTAAGAATTATGTAAAGTGGTTGATCGAAAAACTAATTTCCAATCTCGAGCCAAATTCTGTGCTAGTGGTTGCCAATAAATCTTACCACAACACATCTACCGAGCCTAATCCAACATGTACCTGGAAAAAAGGTGAAAAGAAGAACCCGAACTCTATGAGAAAATTAAACTTTATCGACCAGTGCACAAAAATTGTTTAATCGATAAGTTGATGTCTGAACATAGTCATTCTGTGGTAAGGTCGGCACGCAACCATCCAGAGGTAAATCCAATTGAAAAGATATGGGCTCAAGTTAAAAATTATGTAGGGAGTAATAACATTACGTTTAAATCTGAAGATGTGTGGACATTAGCTGAGAATAATTGGTCGTGTAGAATGAGCAGCTGCGTGCAAACATACAGAAAAGATTGAACAAGAATATATACAAAAAGGGATTATAGCAGTAGTGACAAAGACAGCCACAGTGGATTAGATTCTAACTAATTAAACTACTGTAGCTATTAATTTTTGTATGTTAATAAAATTACATTTTGAAATGTTTTATCAATTTGTGATTTGTTTTACATATTGGTATTAGAATTTGAAATACTTAATACAAAAGTATTTTCCGATCAAACGAAGGTCTCATTAAATTGCACACTGCTGTGAAACGTAGTGGTTATTTCAACATTTGTGTTCTATATTCCTATTAAAAGTATTTCAAGTTATAATATTATAATCACATTGAGAAGCTTGATTCAAGTTTTTATAGTACGCATTTACACCTACTATTACTTAATCTAAGAATTGTCGAATAAATAATTTTTCACATTTTCTAGTCGGCACAACAAACTAATCGTGTGAACTGATTAAATATTTGTCGTATTTGTAATAACACTTTCTGGCACATATTTTAATGTAATGACGCTAATTGATTGATTCCTGTTGTTGGTTCTTAAAAATATAAATATCTAGACCTGCAATCAACGATGAGTTTTAGGAATTTACCTATTCGATGACTGCTAAGATTAACAACCAAAAATCTTATCATAAGTTATTCTTATTTTCTGTCTATCTGTTGGGTGTAATTAAAAGTTTATAAAACGGCTGATGTTGAACAGGTTAGGTTACGTTTACTAACTTAAACAAATTATTTTAATGCAAATATGAAATAGGTAATACAATACATACCTAAATTGAAATTGTTACAAATGATTATTCAATAAAAATGTATTCTGTGTTTCCCGATTATAACATTGCTTAAGTTATTCAAATTGCAGAAAATCTCGCCGCGCATCTCGAGTGCCACGACGTTTTGTAACTACTCTACCTAATTACGGAAATGCTGATGCGCGGTGATCCGTTGGGTAGGAGGAAGACAGCACCTGCAACGAGTGGTCTGATACGTACAAGCTGACGCGACCCCGGTGCCCTCGACGAATGGATCTTACGCGATCGGGCGGCGCGAAAAAATCCGGGACATTTTAGATGCATTCATGGAACTAGGAAATTTTAAAAACTAAGAGTCATTTTTAGGGAGAATCCCGGAATACCGGGGGAGTTGGCATCCCTAGGCGTACATGCAAGATTATCTTCCACTTTCGTGTTTTGTGACAGAGTATGGATAAAATAACAGGAGACTAGATCAAATTTTCACTTTTAAAATTAAGACATTACCAACCGCCACACAAATCCCTAAATCAACTAAAGCAACATTTTTGTTTAAAAACGGCATAAAAAAGGCAAATTACAAAAAATAGCAAAAAAACGTGTTTCATAAGAGCTTGAAGCACTCATTCTTTAAAACTTAAATTCGCGCTTCAAGGCTGGTCTTATGACACTTGTGTTTTAATGCACTATTTTGTTGTCAGTGTGGACTCATATTGGGTCAAAAATATGAAAAATTATAAAATAGAAGACGAAACATGATTCTGAGTGCTAATGGGTTAATGATTTAATTTTAACCAAACGTTTATATTTTTTGCATTCATATAGAAATCATAAAATCAGGCCGAGGGGGGAAACAGCCAACAAACTTGTTACAGTAGGCAATGTTGAGGCGATTCTGCCGGGTGACCGTAACTCCAGTAGGAGTAGTTTTATCGTAGCAGTATCAGTAACGGTAAAAGTTGAAGTTTCGGTTTCATAATATAAGCAAAAAAAAATTAATTAAATGTGTGTTCAACGTACAGAGGTAGTGCTTAATTAAATAATTCATTAATTCAATTACAGATGTGGAGGTTTCCTTATATGAGATGTTCAGATTGATTATATGATAAACTATGCATATCTACACAAACTTATTAATTAACGTGAGAATAAAATCTGCAAACGTCGCATTTGGCTGTATTGAAAAACTAGAGTGCCGGAATGCTCTACACCCATATGATAGTAAATATATAGTAACAGTGTAACTCGTTATTTATTACTATTGAAAAGTATTTGTATAAATGTTTCTAAGTATAGGTACATAAGCAAGTCTTGAATAGCGTTTTAATTATTTAATGGTTATGTAATGATTATAACTATTATCGCCAAATAATACGTCATTAAGTTAAAAGTGTACCTTTTTAGTATATTTTGTGTGTATAAATTGTTTTCCGGGAATGTCATATCCCCGTGGGGATTTTATTAGTTACGCCATAACACGTCGAGCATATGCGTATAATAAATTCAAATTATTTAGAATATTTAGATAACATCCCGATTCGGTTGAAATAATGTTCTATAATTACATAATTACATATAAGAATATCACCCTGGGGTCTTTCGGCATATGCCGGTGAATCCTTGGTCACATCATTCTTCCCTTCTTTTTGCCCGATCCTACAGTTGCGACGACGTGTAGCTCAATATTTATTTTTTTCACTATATGCCTTAGGCTTGTTATTTATGAGAGATCTAGAGATGACGATTAGCATTCACAAAACATTATTTTTTGTCATCCTCAGGCGTAAGGTAACCTACGGATGCTTCCGAAGCATTGAGTTTGGATAATAAAAGTAATGATTGACCCCTTCGGGAATCATACACGTTTGGGAAGTTTCAGAAATAATTACGTGGTTTACAAGAAGTTATTTTAGGAATCAGGAAACTTTTATAAGTAGTTTGTTAAATTTATTAGTATAAGCCTTTAAGCGTTACGTAATTAATGTTGATAAAGAATTACTATTAATCAATATTACATTTCCTTAATTTTAGTTACTGAACTGTGTTTGACACCTACGAAATTAGTGGAATAATCTACTAAAAACGAATTACGTTCTCCATTTATCCTTTATCGTATCAAGTTTATAACTCACTTTTTATGCATGAACTAGTTTTATAACGTGTCCCCAAATATGTTTTTTTTTATTTTTCTAATATATTATGATAATAGTAGGAAGTGGATATAATTTTTGAAACTGTCGCGTGTACTTAATTAGCACGTGTCTCGTTTCAAATCAATTTTCAAATTATTTTGTTACACGACTTTTCTTTAATAATTCCGTTAACGTACCTGACGGCTAAAATGTTAGATAATTTTAATAGCTTTTACCTAAACAACAAGTACTAACATTAATTTCTTTTCCATCGAAAAGTTTGAAAAGCAATTATACGCATCTGGCAAATGGCTTAAGTTGTTCCAGCAAGTTTAATAGATTAACTAATACCTACCTATACAGTGTCTTTTTTGTTTTTATTTTGCATGATACGTAAATAATAAAGTAGAACAATATTTAACTGCTTTATTATAAATGTGATCGCTTAATCACTGTACAGTTTCTTCTTGCAACCTGTGCTTTTATGGTGTATACATTATTGCGATCCGATGTAAGGAAACAAATATAAAGCTTGTTTCACACTTATAGTACAAAGACCTAAATTGTTAAAATTAAGTTTAAGTTGACGTTCTGAAAATATTTTAATATTAACATTTAACCTTGGAAATAATATGTGTTGATAATTTACTAAAAAATGTTAATAACATTTGCTATTTTTAATATTTTTTATTAATAGTTATTTATGTACTAAAGGCATAATGAGGTTTTATGGTTCAAGGCGCTATTCGAGCCCGAACGTGCTAGCACGAGGGCTAGGAAAGGGCTGTAGGTCCGTAAAAACCAGTTATGCCTGCACTGAATGTAAAGTTTTGTGCATGATTAGCATATTGAATATTCAAAATGAATTATAACTTTAATGTTTTCAAAAGAAATACATTTATCACTTTTAATAGTAGGTATTGGTGCGTTACCATGAAAACGAGTACAAAAGCAGTCATGCAAATTTGATAATTCACTTGACGCTTTTGTTTATTTAATTTTAAACACAATAACCTAGCTATTTCCAAAAGTAAGATGAATGAGGAATTATACCATGTAGTATAAATATGCCTAATTGTAATAATTGCATTGTAAATAGGGTCATAATGACGATCGCAGACTATAAAAAGACGGTTACATTAACAAAGTAATTACCATATTATAATGTAATCGTGCATAAATAGACTTTTAGTTGAATAAAATAAATGCTTACCATTCGGGAAGTAATGGGTCCGATTGCCGGTACCGTCTACCCATTACGAGGTTTTTAGGAAGATTTCCACATACACATACAACGACATGATCGCTGCATATACGAACACCACATGCGGCTGTTTCGGCGAATGCTGGGGTAGTAACGCCCCCCTCAGAACCCTAATTCCGTTCCTTCCGATCCTATGCTGACCGTACCTATCTTTAATCCCACAATGCATGCATATTTAATGTATGGATGATGGGAATCTATGATTGTGGCTATGGAACACGTGTACTCCTTTGTCTTGTATCATTATATTTGTCTCTGGTAAGCAACAGAAGTTGAAACACTACAAATTTCACATCTATTGTCCTCGACCGTGTATATTTCTTAAAAACACTTTTTTTATATTTAGCGAATCCTCGACATTATCTTCAACGACCGAAGTGGATTTCCATCATTCGTAAGGTTTTAGTATCCAAATATTTAATCCACAGGTTTCCACAAGGAGTAATGCTGAACTCTATGTGTAACAGTGCTTGTTGCACCGTTCACCGATTGGTAATTCCAAAAATGTTGCAATTTGGGATGGTATTTTTCCAAATTAATGTAAGTCTACAACCTGGGTGGAGCACTTTCCTTTTCGGTAATTAACAAAATACGTTTTATGGACAGAGAGTCCTCTGGAATTGTAATTAACAATATATTCCCTCTATCTTGACTATCTATCGTTATAATTTTTCGCAGATCATCCCGCCCACAAGATCTTAACCCAATTACTTAGCAATCATTTAAACATTTTCACTAATATCAAATAGCTACGAACACACAAGCTTAGAAGTTTACCTACTTTCCACATAAAGTATTCGTTATCTGCTACTGCTGATAAAAATCTGTAGATTTCTTTGCGGGTACACACTTTGATTTTTTTGTCTGTAATTTTTGTTCAATGATAAGCGAGTACTCCTGCTAATTCGCTTACATCAATGTTATGATTCTAATCGTTGTAGGTTTGACCATTGAATAAATGGACCACATTGTCGAAACTTTGTTTACTTTAACTTTAAAATGTAAACATTCACGACGATCACACATTATTAAGATACTTACTTTTTTGAGCATTGAATAGTGTATTGTCTATTTATCTTTTACATAAATTTAACCGTTTCGATGACATCTACAGGTGTCGCCCTCAGTAAACGATAAAAGCTTTAAAAATTAATTATGGCGTCAAAATAAAGTTATGACATTTGAAAACCTAAATATAGGCCTGCCATTAATATAACAGTTTGATAAACGTATTCACAAGCCAACTATGGAATCTGATTTAATTTTAGTAAAAAATAGCAAGATCTTTATTAAATTAAATATTATTAAACTGCATTAAAGATGAGACCACAAATCAAAACACCCTGTATCGTACGAAGGCTAACAATGAAAAATGTTATAATCATAGAGCAAATTTGACAACATTTAAAAGTTATGATGTAAGTGTAAGGTTGCGAAAATTTTTAATTGAAATTGCTAAATGCATTCACAAACAAAAACTTGTCACATCAATTAAAGATCTAGTCCTAATGCAACAAAGAAACAATTTTCGGTTATTAATAATTGTAATTGTTATTGTACACTGAAAACACAATGTGTACGTATGTAACATTATTTATTATATTTAATAGATAAAGTATATACTTCAAGGTTTAAGAAAAAATATAAAAAAATTCCTGGAAATACCAAAAGCTAAAATTAAGACGTACCATTCTGCCTTTTTTTTAATTATAAGATGCCAAAACCAATTTGTTGGAGATTTTCTTATGTCTGTTGAAGTTGTTTGGGTGCGTATATATATATATATATATATATATATATATATATATATATATATATATATATATATATATATCAATATATTCACGATGTAAAAGAACATAATCATGTGTTTACCTTGACAATATTTCGATATTGCCAAATTAAATGCCATGTTTGAAGTTATTAGAGTATGATCGACTACCTCGGACTTCCCCCTTTGACCCAATTTACAAAATCTGTTTGTTATGTCTAGTATAAAAGCTACGTTTGTCATTTTGTGGTCACACTATGAAAGGTAACAATCGATTTTAAACATTTCTAGGTGATCTTAATTGTTCTTCAACCATTCTTTGTTGGTTTAAAATGTGTCGTAATTCCATAATTAGTTAGGATCTATTTCAATTCTATATGTAACATTACTTGGAAAAGGAAGAAAAGCGGTACCTGCATTAAACAGCCTTTTTTCTTGATGGTTACTTAGCATGTATAATAACATTATTAATATCGTTAAGTTAAGCCATTAGCTCGTAGTTATTTTGTTAATTATTATTTATATTTATCTTTCATAAATTCAAGATCCCAAATTCGTTTATCACGGTCCACTAAAGATTTAATTACACGAACTTTCGATCGTGAATGGTGGATTGATAATTTAAAAGATAAATAATTGTTAATTTCAGATATTAATAGGCCTAGAAACCCTAAACCTTCATTAGTTCCATTCTACATGGTAAACTGATTGCTTAACACAGGTTTAAGGTGGCTTCATAGAATTTATTCTGCCACTGAAAACGGGTAGGTGGAATTCAGTTCCGAAAAAGTATGGTTATATTATTTTGAAAAATGTGACCAACATAATCAATAACTTCTTTTAGAGAAATTTTTTTAAAACGTGAAACAACATCAAAGCAGACCTCTATATTATCATCTTCAATTTTGAAATTTTTAATGAAATCGGCAGAACGTTTAACAATAATTATGGAATGGAGAAAATCCTAATTTATCATCATATTAGGACTTTTTTTAAAGCTAGAAGCAAGATTATAGAACAATTGAGGGCACCAAATTCGTTTAATGTTCCTTATTAACTTCCGTAGTGTATAAGTTCCTTTTAAGATCCACTGAACGTAGCTTTAATACTAGACGTAAAAAACAAATTAGCTTGTCCAGATAGGGTCAAGCGAGGAAACCTTTGGCAGCAGAGTACGCTTTAATCAATTTAAATAGTGACATTCAAATTGATAATACCTCCGATTAAACTGGTTATGTCATGTTGTAATTAAAACAAAACTTTAACTCTTGGTATGTCTAGGTTTTCTTGCTTTGTTCTTCCTAAACCGTGAAGTAAATGTTTTACCAATTGAACCTGTTAAGTTACCGCAGCATTACAATAATTTAAAATATATAGTTAAAATTAAAATGACATTAAACGTACATAATATGTTTCCAGAGTACAGAAACAGTTACGGTTATTAATAACTGGAAGGTTTGACTGAATCTTTTATAGGTACGTGCATGTCCAGTTTATGTTTGCGAATGCTTTTATCACTTCCAAATTAAAGTTTTTCTAAACTTTATGCTTATATTATAACTTTAAAAGCATAATGTTAGTTTTAATGTTGTTAAATTTTTTATTTGACTATGCTATTTTTCATTGTTAGCCTTCGCCCGTTTTCAATCTGTCATCTTAAACGAAGTTTATAGTTTATTAAAGATCTAGCTATACGTTAATAGGGGATGTGTATTGGCGTTTTCATTATTTCATAAATTTATTTTGCAGTTCCTCACTTATTTTTCGAGATAGATAGTCGGTTAAATTAAGGCAAAATTGCGCATTTTTATGTTGAACTATAATATGAAAGAAAATTAGAGCTGTCATCCCTTATTGTTGAATTATTGCAAAAAAATTAGAATTTTGATTTTCGTTTTAATTTTTAAGCAAAATCCATTAAAGCTAGACGTTTTTAAATAAAACATTGTAAAGGCACTTTTTTACAAGAAATCTAAATCTGTCAAAGTAATTTTTATGGCACTCTAGACGCAAAAGATAGAACATCGAGATTAGTCTTTCCTCATCGGCGCAATTTTGGATTTTTGCATATTTGTATCAAGCTTTTTTTTCTGAACACAATGATATATCACACATAATAGTTTATCTTTATGTTTACGCCAAAATTTTCAATTTTTCAATTTTGAGAAGTGCGCTTTGGAAAGATAACAACGTCCGGTTTTTTTAACGAAATTTGCAGTTCCGTCATTATTTTGACACAATAAAACAAAGTTTCTAAAGAAAATTATTATCATTAGTGTTCAAATTGGCCACCCTCCACTTCAAGGCACAACGCCACTGGCTTTTTTAATGGTAATAATTCCTCCGCGAAGTTCATTCAGATCGGTTGTTGCGTTTTATAAATTTTATTTTTTAGTATCCCCAAAAATAGTAGTGTAGAGGAGACAAATCGGGAAACCGTGTTGGCCAATGTACGTCACCGTAATTAACCACAACTTGATTAGAGAGCATTTCCGACAAGTATTCCCTAACATTCCTAGCATTAAGCGTGTTCTTGTTGGAACCAGATTGAATTTAAACGCTGAAGATCAATACTGTT
The DNA here is from genome assembly GCA_036346205.1 of Vesta saturnalis. Taxonomy (NCBI): domain Eukaryota; kingdom Metazoa; phylum Arthropoda; class Insecta; order Coleoptera; family Lampyridae; genus Vesta; species Vesta saturnalis. Next base: position 545,461 of record JARFJB010002090.1, read on the forward strand.
GTCCATAAACTACGTTAAAAACATCCTTATGGAATTGAGGTAACGATCGGAATTTAAATTTTCTTCATAGATGAATGGACCTATTGCTGTACCGTTCAAAAACCATCCCACACGTTAAGGCCAAAGTGCATTTGCGGTCGCCGTTATTGGAACTGGTGTGGGTTCTCAACTGACCAGTAATGCTCATTGTGATGTTTCTAATGAAAAAATTTATATTTAGCGTTTAGGCGTTATAAAAATCGTGTGAATTTTCACCGCTTGTAAGATTTTCTGTTTATGTTCATTAGAAAATTGAAAATTTTGGAGTAAATATAAGGCAGAACTATTATGTGTGTAGATTATTGCATTCAAAAACTTAATATAAAAATACAAAAATCTAAAATGGCGACCCTAATAAAAAGTTAGATATTTTTGCATCTAGGGTGCCATGGAAATTACGATGACAGACTTATATTCCTTGTGCCTTCACAACGTTTTAGTTAAAAACGTCTAGCTTTAATGGATTTTGCTTAAAAAAATTAAAACGAAATCAAAACTTATTTTTTTGCAATAATTCTAAAACAATAGGTAGCTCTAATTTTCTTTCAGATTACTGTTCAACATAAATATGCGACACTTTGCTGTAATTTAATCGACTGTTTATCTCTAAAGACAAGCGAGATCCCCATGCAGGCACTCGAAGAACGGACACTATATAACACACTATATATATATATATATATATATATATATATATATATATATATATATATATATATACATATTTACCTCGAGTAGGATTTGAACCTACGACCTGTACTTTGCCAGAGTACCGCTCTAACCATCTGCGCCATCGAGTTTAGTGTACCAACCGAGATGCAAAGTTCGATAACTCCTTTGGTTTCATAGATATAAAAAGTTTTCAAACAAAAGCGTAGAGGAAGTAACAGTGCATTTAAAATTATTTTGAAGTATACAGGATGTTCCAGAATTCAGATATGAATCTAACTTATGTTTTTTTAATGGGAACCCCTTTATATTATTTCAAATTCAGAAAGCCCACATTTTTTTGATTTTTTTAATGTGGGTTGAATACATTATACAGGGTATTTGGAAAGATATGGATTGTTTGTGTTGAAATTGTACTCACTTCACTGCTCTGTAGAACAATACACTCTGTAGAAATGAATTTATCTGTTGGCCAGTTGTCTTTCAGAACAAGGGCCTAGCCAGGATTTATAACAGGGGGCAAACCATGGTCCATGGTCGTTCAAAATGTAAAATTTTAGGATAAAAAGAAAAGGCAAATGAAAACAAAACTTTGAGATTTTAATTATACTTAAATTAAACTAATAACATTTTTCTTGAGTTTAAACTAAATTTATCCAAAACTTTCTTCACTATGCAGTCCTGATTTTCCTTCAAAAATTTTCGATGCACACTCATCAAACAACCCAGTGAGTCTGTCATCACCCATTGTACTCCTGAACCAGGTTTTTACCCTTCACAGGGTACTGAACGATCTTTCCACGGTACCAGTAGTGGATGGGAAAGCACTTAATATTAGCAGTGCGTGCCTTGTTGCAGGGAAAAAAACATTAGCTTCCTCCAAAAGTGCAGCCACTTCAATCTCCTTTAATTTGTCTTCTGTTAAATTCCACATATTGTACCACAAATCTAATTCTGCAGACATCACCCAACTTATAAAATTCCATGAAAGATTCTGCATCATTTTTGAAATCTTTTTAAGCCATTTTGAGCAAGAATCAAGATAGGGGATGATTATTGACCGCTTCCAGCATTCAACTGCAGACTCAGATGGTGGATTACTTCTGTGTACTTGCTTTTGAGTGACTCGCGGTACTGACAACTCAACCCCTACTTTCTCTGCGATATCAAGTGATTTTTTAAATAATTCATAAGAAACATTTTCGACATCTTGTCGATCTTCTTTGATTACATCTAGAATATCATCAATATGTTTCTTCACCATAACCATATCCATACTTTTACCTTGTAAAACGTTTACAACGGGTTCCAAGATTGCAGAGTATCTTGCAATTATGTTTAAACCTAAGATGAATATTGGTTTAGTAACTGCACAGTGCAATTGGTAGGCAGATTTTCTTGTGGCATAGTTTCCTTCGACAGATAGATGTTCTAGTGTTTTAACAATGTCAGTGAAGCTTTCTGAAAATTTTTATGCTCTTATATTTTTCCGACCATCTGGTCTCACAGAGCCTTGAAAGATTTGGAACCGATTTCGGGCTGGCGATTCACGAAAGAAGGTTATTGTGTCTTTAACCGTTGCAATTGTGTTTCTTATTTCTGGTAGCTTGCTAGTATCATTGACCACAAGATTTAGTCTGTGGCTGGAGCAATGGAAAATAAAGATTTAGCGTACTTTTTTAAGAATGGCCTGTACACCACCTTCTTTGCCGGCCATCGTGGAACACCTGTCAAATCCGAATCCACACAATTATCGGCGGAAAATTATTATCTTCTAAAAACTTTGAATTGCGCTAGCGATTGTAGAAGCATCTTGACATTTTAACTCAATGTAGCCTACAAATTCCTCCCTGATTATTTTTGGCTTTCATCATAGAACCTTAATCCAGCGATATCTGCTGTTTTATCAGCCATTACAGCATAAGCTTTTGCCCGTTTACAGTCTTCGATTATTTTTTCTTTGATAACTTCACGCATAATTGTATGATCTCATTTTGAATTGTTGGTGAGGTATAGACTGCGTTTTTTGACATTTATCCAAGTGGCTCTTTAGCTTCTCATCACCAGAGTCAATCCTCAAATTTAAAAGGTCAAAGAAAACTCCCTCATTCCTTGTTTTCCTCTAAGCGGCAAATCATGAATTCCACAAAATATTATGCATGAAATAATTGCTGACAATATTTGTTTATTTTCTTCAATCGTCTTATGGTGCCCTATTTGCAACTGGACTCAACAGGAGCATTTTCAAGAAATGCTTTTACAGCAGCTGTTGAAGATTTGTGGTAATGGCTGCCAACGTGCTTTCTGCAATCTTCATGTATATCCTTAAACTTCATGTAAGGCCTTACCATATGACCCCAAAACTCCTTTAACTGTAGCAATTCTTGGGGAAATAAAACACAATACAAACATAGAGCACCTTTCAAACGACTTGAGTACACCAGACATGGAGTATATTGATCTAACCAGCGATGGTTAAATTTTCTTTTCAAGTGAATGGCATCAGAAGCAAAATCGTAATTGGATGATGGAACCCAAGGGTTTGTCAACAATTCCTTCTTTTTTCAGAAGGCAAGTTATTGGCACAACTAACATAACGACCAATGTCATTTTCATGGTAGCCATCGCATTCTTCAGTTTGTTTAGAGGTCCCAGTTCCAGAGACAGCTTCATGTAGATTTGAAGAACTACTTGAGCCTCCTTCAAAAATAGATTCCGATTTTGATGTTCCGACCATTTTATTTTCATCTTCATCACAACCATTGCTTCCACTTCCACTACTGTCATCATGAACTTTTTCCGTTTTAGAGATTTTTGACCTAAAAATAATAACCTAATATCATTCTTGTTCTTAGTCCCTAGTGTAAAAATTAGTATAAAACAAAACTACCATGTAATGATAGCTTATAATGTAGATATACTATATCCGATGTTAATATTTTTTCTCTAGATTAAAACACAAAATGAAATTAATAGCACGTATAAAGTGCTGCTTGATCTTTAATATGTGAAAATTTCAAGTTTTTATATTTAGTCCCATTTGAGATATCAGCTGTCAAAATCGGTGCATTATTGTAATTTTTGTTATAATTAGAAGGCAAAAAGTCGGCATCATAATAATGAAAAATATATAAAATTATATTAATAATGCACAGAATCTTTTGCCAAAGCTAATAAAATTGTTTCACAAAGATACAAGCAAAGAGTAAAGAGCAATTGGCAATTTTGTAAAGGGCTGCAATTGAATTTTTTCCAAACGTTGCGATACAAATAATTTTGAACAAAAATTAACATCGGATATAACATATCTACATTATAAGCTATCATTACATGGTAGTTTTGTTTTATTTGGTGCTGGTCGAGCAACCAATTTTCAAATTTTTGGACCGTTTCTAATGGAATGACTCTAAAGTTTTAATTAAAAATTTAATTTTCTACTGAAATTATTTAACTTACCTTTTGTAACCAATTTCTTATATCCATATTGTCTTTTCTGTGATTTCTGTCTCTTTATTCTGTGGTAAAACTATTGTTACGGATTTTCCTCTTGTTTCTCAGGCAATAATTTAACACTGATAACTATTCACACCAACTTTATTTAAAACCAATAAAGTTAACAAAACAACACAAATATTCACTTTCTCAACACTTTTTAACTATTCCGCTTTTAAATCTCGCGCCTCGCTTTTTATTCTCCGTATGCAACTTCGTATCCTGCACTATGTACTGTACTGTCTGTCTTCGCGCCGGATAGGCAATTTTATATACCCTTTTGAGCCTAGAAATTGCCAGAACATTCGCATCGCCGGTTCCCGTATATTCCTCACTTGTATCTCGATTTTCTCGAAGAAAACCAGTGGCGTTTCGTTACACTATTAAATAGGACACTGTCGCTAGACAAGAGCACTTACACACCAACTCAATAGTTGTTGCAAAAAATATTGTCCTATGTTAGGATTTGGAGCAAGTTGTGTTTTAACCACTTGTTGTGATAGTTTTGCACGAACTGCACTCGGGCGTGACATTTTTCCGTACACTGACGATCCCGAGTCTCGTTCAGGCAACTTTTGTTTTAACTTGTTGGTGCAGGTCTTACGTACGTACGTATAAGAGTATTTATTTCGGATTCTGATGTAGGATTGTGTATTGAATGTTTCAAAATATTTCACACTAAAACTACTTATTGAGTAAATTTATTTTAATTAATTAATAGGATTAAAAAATGTAGTTAAATGAAAACAAAAAAAAGTGACAATTTTTTTACCATTTTTCTCAAAAATGTCCGACTGTTAAGTGGTTGAATCGAACACTAAAAATTGACGTATCCTGAGAGTAAATCGAACACTCGTTTTTATCCAATTCTGGTGTGGGACAATTCTGGTGTGCAGCAATGCATTAAATGCATAGATCGAAAACGCTATTAATATATATTTAGCACTATGTCAGTTTTTCAAACAGCTTTGTTTTTTTGCTGATGAAATATATTTTAGTGATAAAGGACAGGCGAATAATTTTATTTATTAGAGGTTATTAATTAATTTTAAAATATTCATAAAAGCAACCAAACGACCACAACAACAAACAAAATATATAAAACAGATAACAAAAAAATATGCAGAACAGAAAAATATGTATATTTTAGGTTTAATTTTGTGTTTATTAAAATTTAAAAATTATTTAATTTATTTTTGCTCTTCCAGGGGGGGGGGGCAGTTGTCCCTCCCTGCCCCTCGCTGGCTACGCCCATGTTTCAGAATATTGTCTAGTATCGTTACCCACCATTATTCATTTAGCTACTTGGGGTTTGTATACAGGGTGGCTCAAAACCCGAATGTGTCATTTTCTTCGTTAACTCAAATGGAACAACCTGGATTTTTTTTTATCAGCTTTGAGTCACCCTGTATACAAACCCCAAGTAGCTAAATGAATAATGGTGGGTAACGATACTAGACAATATTCTGAAAGACAATTGGCCAACAGATAATTCATTTCTACAGAGTGTATTGTTCTACTGGGCATTGAAATAAGTACAATTTCAACACAAAGCAATCCATATCTTTCCAAATACCCTGTATAATGTATTCAACCCCGACATTAAAAAAATCTAAAAAATGTGGACTTTCTGAATTTGAAATAATATACAGGGGTTCCCATTTAAAAAAACATAAGTTAGATTCATATCTGAATTTTGGAACATCCTGTAAACTCGCAACACTTGAATTTAAATTTAATTTACTAAGTGTATACTATCAACTACAATTAATGCATACAAAGGTTTATTTTTACTGTATCCACATTTATAAAAGGCGTCTATTAAAAAAAAGCGCACCCTTGAATAAATTTTCACTTGATTATCGAGATAAAAGCTATTTAATCTTTTTTGTAATTTGCTTCCATTTTGATTCTTTAATGGACATATTATGAAATGTGACGTCATCATCTCCGATGTGATTATAGCCATTAATTTACGGAACGTTTTACAAAAATTTTAGGTTTGCAAAGCTTGGTCCGGAATTATGTCATGCATATCACTCTTACAGAAAGTGTCAAAAACAGGACGTGCCCAATGGAAAACGTTGATGTGAGAAAATTTGCTACTGTATTTTTGGCAATTTCACGTATTTCAGGGGGCGTACATGCAAGACTATTTTGATTATCCTCCATTTTTTGTTTTGTGACAGAATTTGGGTAAAAAAAGGGGACTAGATCAAATTTTCACTTTTAAAATTATGACACTACCAACGCCACAAAAATCCCTAAATCAACTAAGGTAAAAATGTTTGTTTAAAAACGGCAAATTACAAAAAATAGCCTAAAAAACGTGTTTCATAAGACCTTGAAGCATTCATTCTATAAGAAAACTCCTGGCTACGCCACTCGTTTCTTTAAGCTTGAGTTCGTGCTTCAGGACTGGTCTTGTGAAACTGGTTGTTTAATATACTATTATTAATAGTCGTTAAAAAAGAAAATATCAAGTAGGGTGGTACATGTGCTATTCGGATGAATAGCATGCTGATTTTCAATTGTTTTCTAAACACTTTACCTTGTCAAATTTATTAAAGTTATTATTCTGTGTATTTTGATAAAATATGAATCATTCGAATTCCGAAAAATGCAATATGATGATAGTGTATGTTTTGTGTGGAAATAAATGGAAAAAGGTAGGTAGAAGATAATGCGAACAATATCTAGCGAGAACATATCCTGATCTCAAAATGTTTACAACTTTGGAGAACAGTCTTAGGGAGCATGGATATCTTGTAATAAATAGTAGTATACCGCTTCTGATGAAGGACATATGATAGCTGTACTGTTATACGGAGTTCAATCCTGCATCTTTCTTAGGAGAAATAGACACAGAGTGTGATATTTCAAAATGGTCAGTGCAACGCATTTTAAAACGAAATCATTATAAAGCATACATATGTAAACACATATCGTATGCTTTATCTCGGAGATTCACACAGGAGACTTGGATTTATTGCTTGGGTTCTAGTGGAATATGGTCACCAACTTGATTGCTTTAGATACATAATGTGATCTGACGAAAATAGATTCAAGAACAATGGATTGGTTTCAACACCAAATTGCAGATACTGGTCCACATAACAGCCACACTGCCTGAGAGAAGCGAATAATAATCAAGTTTTTTCAATAAATGTTTGGTGCAATCGTTATTTACATTTTCAAAAAAGATACTGCCAGAGCTTATGGCAAATATACATCTTTATATAATACAGAATATATTATACCAACAAGACAGTGCTTCAGCACACAACGAAATTATTTGGACAATAAGTTTCCTCACGATGGATGAGAACATATGGTCCGGTAGAATAGCAAGCCCGGTCTCACGCCGTTGGACTATTTACTGTGTGGAATTATAACATAGTTGGCTATAAATTTTTGATCGGTAACAAATTTGTAAAATACTTTGTGTTTATCTGGGCACGTACTTAGATGATTACAGTTTTGGGTTCTCATCTCTTTAGCGGAATTCTAAATTGAAAAAACCATTAGCTTTTAACGTTAGCATTTGAACTGTTAGCCGACATAATCAATTACGACATATCCAATTAAGAAAATTATTTGACTATTTACCAAAAGATTTAGTGACAGATAGATTGGAAATAATAAACCGACACATTTTGCTGGTTATTAATTTTTTAGTATTATTAAAAAAAAAATTTTGAAAAACGGTTTTAATTTTTTTTTAGAATTATGTGATAAGATATTTTGGAATGAATGTTACATCGTCACAGCCAATTTTTCTCCTTTAGAAAATGACGTTATTAAACTTGCTATACGTTTCGTTTCCGAGCATCCATCATCAACTTTGATTTTTTAGATGCGATCGTGGATTTCCAAAATCCATGATCGTATCTAAAAAATTGATCTCTTTAATAGAATCATATTTTACAATGAAAAAAATAATTCCTTCTACAAAAGTTGATGCCATATACTCTAAATCATGTATCCACATTACTTTTGCCATAAGTTTACTCCATCTTTACTATAATTGATAATTAAAGGTTTTAATCTATAGCTGAAGTATAGTTTGAACACAAATTGAATTACAAATTTTTATGGTACAGTGTCTAAAAGATTGGAACAAGAGGTGCAATAGAATGGCCTACGAGATGACCATGTCTTACACCTTTCGTTTTCTATTTGTGGGGAGCCTTAAAAAATTTAATTTACAAAAGAGAAATTCTCACTAAAGAAGAGTTAAAGGTTCAAATATTACATGCTTTTGCCGTTTTAAATAGTAGGAGCGTTCTTCGATCAGTTTTTCGAATTCGTAACAAAATTTTGCGATTGCATAAGAGTACAAGGGATTATTTTTGAACACTTACGTCTAAACTAGCTTACAGTAAATTATAGCTAGTTATTAAGTAAAGGCACGGTTTATGATAACTGCAACGTGGTAGTCAGAGATAAACATAATAATAAGGTGTTATTCATAGATTTATTTATGCTTTTACTCATAGTAAAATATCATTGTGCTAAAGGGATCAATAGGTTTCAAATAAGGAAATAAAAAAATCCAGGATCAGAAACTTGATGATGGCTGCTCGGAAACGAAACGTTTTATAGCAAATTTAATAACGTCATTTTGTAAACGAGAAAAAGTGGCTGTGATAATGTAGCATTTCTTTCAAAATACCTTATCAAATAATCCTATAAAAAAATATTTAAACCGTTTTTCCAAATTTATTTTTTTTTAATAATACTTAAAAATTAATAACCCACAAAATGTGTTAGTCTGTCGGTTTATTATTTCCAATCTATTTGGCACTAAATCTTTTGGTACAAAAATCAAATAATTTTCTTTATTGGATATGTGGTAATTGGTTATGCCGGCTAACAGTTAATCATGAAAATACTCCTCAAATGCTGACATTAAAAGTTAATGATTTTTTAATTTAGAATTCCGTTAAAGAAATGAGAACCCAAAATTGTAATGGTCTAAATATCTGCCCATGTTTTACAAATTTGTTACCGATCAAAAATTCATAGCCAACTATATTATAATTCCTTTTTTCTTTACTGTATCGAACTTTTCAGAAACAAAGGTAACTTATGATACATCATTGAAAAGGAAATAAAGGAGACTACTAAAAACTGTAAAAATAAAATACGGATTCCATAAGAAAAAACAAAGTTGATGATGATCACTTAATGACGAAACGTCGAGTGTTAAAACTATTAACACAATTTTATAGAGCAAGAAGAATGGCAATGTAAATGTGTAGACCGATTCCAAATATCTCTTCAAATGAGATCAGAAAAAAATAAAATCCATTTTCCAAATTTTCAGTTTTTTTCGGATATCTCCGGAAGTGCTCGGAATTGTGAAATTTTTAAACGGCATACGCACTTAAATGCGCAACTTTGCCTTAATTTAACCAACCTCGCATCTCTTACGGTTTTCCCTACATATACACTCGAATTTGTATCACCCTGTATATATATATATATATATATATATATATATATATATATATATATATATTAATCGAAGTTATAGACCTCCGGAGTGAAGTCTGGGACACCCTTTGTTGATCACTGACAAGTGTAACTTTAATGCAGAAGGCATTTGTCGAAATAAATGCATAGGAGGCAGCTGCACCTTAAATCTTTGACTTTTATAGGTTGCTTTCTGGTTACTAAGTGTTCCATCAACTAACCTCGTAATTATCATTGATTTTATAAATTGTAGAACGTTTGCTACTTTTGTTTGTTCAATTTATTGTATCGTTTTTATCAAATGTAAAAAAAAGAAAAGTTGACATGATTGTGTAACAAAAATGTGAAAAACGATACACAGTCAACAGGATGCAATAAATTAGGTATAAAATACTGGATTACAAATAAGAAATAAAAGTATTTATTTTTTCGTTTTTCGACTGAAATTCTAAAATGTCAGAAAATATATGTTTGTTATAGTTGTGTAATTTTTTATTTAGCAGTTCACATATATTTGAATTCAGAAGTTTAACATGATATTAGAAAGTTTGCTTTGTTATGATTAAACCTAGTTTCATTATTAAGTGCGCGGTTAGTAACTGATACCAATAACTAACTTAATTATTTAACATTTAGTTCTGTATTCACCTAATCAAGACCAAATTTAATATGGTATCTTATTTCAATTCTTAATCTATATACTTAACTCGGTAATCGGCAAAGGTATGGTTCAACGCAACATCATTGCACTAGTTGAAAAAAAAGGATTTTGAAACACCTAAAGTTTTACGCACAGTTTTTGAATGAAACAAAGTTACAACTAAATTCACGTAACATGATGACAAGAGAAAAATACCTAATCAGGAATATTTAGCGTCATTGTGTTACTGAAAGTTTGTAATTATATATTAATAGGGAGAAAGCCAGCTAATCCAGTACATAGGGTCAAACATATATTTTGATTAAATTTGGTACAGTTATGTTAGACATTATGTTTTTTTATATAAAGTAACAAAATGGTCAACTTCCGGTATTTTTGAAAATGAGAAACTTTTTCGTACAATATCGTACATATGACTTTACAATTTCATCACGTACGTGAGTATTTACGCACGAAAAATATGTTTCTTGTATATTTTACGAAGCGTGACCAATGATACGCCACCGACAATTTTTAACGTTTCATAAAATATCATTAAACGTGTTATTTTCACCTCCAGTAAAAGTATTTCAAACTAAAAAGAACTTTTATAGTGTAAAACTTGCAAAAGATAAACAGTTTAAACACGTCACAGGATGCTTCTGTTTGCTACCGGGTTTTGTGAAGTAGAGATGCGAAACAGTAGTTCTTACAGTTAAAGTGATGAGTTCATTTAGGTTTGAATGTGGAGTAATTTATTAAACGATCTTTCGTTCATTAACCTTAAATTGATATCGCGTAATGCAATTTCGTAGAAAATTGATGTACTGTCTCGATATAACGGTGGGGTTCGACGATCTATAGCGATATTGCGGAACATATTTCTTGATTGGCAATATAGCATATTATGCTACATTACGTGGATACAAATTTATAGCGAAATAACTTTTAAAAGTTTTAAAGCAATTACAGGTGGGTTGGTAAAACTTGTTGTTGAAATTTGATGCCATTAAAAGTATTGATTTTTATCTGCAATGAGGAAGCTGTTAGATAGTTTTCGGGTTTCCTCACCCCGAACATCCTAGCTGTCTCGATCAAGTGACCACTTGGCTATAAACTATTTTCCCGTTCATAACTTAATTAACCTGTTGAATTTACAAATGATAAGGCAAATTTTAAATGATAACAACACTTACGAAATGGTTGATTAATTATTTTACATGATCGAGTTAGCACTGTATTTCAACTAACAAATAATGACGGGAAAGAATTTGATAGTCAAGTTAATTAATCTGGTTAATTTACAGTTTCTTGTTAATGCCATAACAATGCAACGAAAGTTACAATTGTTACAAACTTTCAGGTTCGTGGTAAGTTTCGATACTTTTTTGTTTTCAATGTTCCAGGTAGTACAATTGGACTTACCTTTTGTACTATCCTTCTTGCCGGGCTATCTCAGGGTAATAGGATTAATATATATATATATATATATATATATATATATATATATATATATATATATATATATATATATATATATATATATATATAATGCAATTTATACCCATAAAGATGAATATCCACAATATCGTTTCTTTTCACTGTTAATTCAGATTACATAATACAAAAATAAAAAAAAACACTGCTGTTCATCAAGGCTAAATACACTGCAGGTACGTGTACCAAGTTAGCGATCTCCTGTCGATGATGTTAACAGCTAGGGCTCCCTCTCAGTCGAATTAACCCAGTTTTCATTCACAATCAGATTTGAAATTCACATATAAATTTCCAACAATATGCAAAGCGTCTCATTAGCAAACAACTTGATATAAACGACGAAAGCAAAATTTAATGTTTATTCCAAATATTGTTGTTGAGCTATCTCTTTTATTTGTGAAACTACAGGTCAGCACTTCACTGGAATTGTTTTAGCAGTACTCTATTTCGTCGCACTTATACAAACACTAATCTACCTTCACTAAGTAGATAAATTCTTGCTATCGCTTTATTGACAAATTTGGTCTCTAATTGCATAGGACCTTCTTTAACAGAATTAAAGAAGATCAATTTCCGCTTTATTAAACAAATTCTGTCCAGAGTCGCATAGGACCTTTCTGTACAGGTATTTAACCTCGGCTGACTTATTATTTATTGCATTCAGTCGTTCAACTCATGGTCAAAAATAAATGCATACAAAATCTGTAGATAACGTCCAACTTGCAATTTAATTCCCTTTATATGTTTCAAAAAGTCACTTCCTGTAGTTTAGAATAAACCTACAAAGCCTCTACAATACCAGTTCAATTTATATTACTTTATCTTTTAATGAGAGAGTGAAAAATAACGCTCGTTACAGTACCCTCTCCTGTTTTTGAGCTAACTGAACAGTTGAATCGAAAACAACATACTGAGTGTTTGTAATATTCAGAAATCCTATAAGAAAATCAAATTTATCACAAAACACCTTAGTGAAAGAGCAATTTTCCCAAAAAAAAAAGTTACTAGTAATAGGTTTGGATGGGCTAAACAGAGGTACCTGCGTGTATGTTTCTGGTAAGCTATATCTTTTTAAATTTACTACATTATGTATGCCTCTGTTTTCTTCCCGGTTTAGATATTTTAAAAGATAAGCATTTGTCCCTCTTTCACTTACTACTTTGTATGGCCCTTCGTACAAAGTGTCCTGGATAATATTTCATAGTCTCCTTCACTTCACATCATATTTCCTTTTCCGATGTTGGGCTCGGCTTATGAGTCTCTCTTTGACAAATATTATTTTCGTTACACGCGGATTGGTGCGTACTGGAAATTCTATTGAACTTTCAATTGTATGACTAATCTGCGGTCTTTTAACAACTCTATGGGTGTGAAGCCAGCACTGTCGTGTTCAGACACGTTCAGCCAGATTTCGATTTGACTCACCCAGCTGCTCCAGTTCGTATGCTTTTGATTACAGTGTATTCGGAATAGCCTTCCATTTTCTACCGGATTCGACCTGGGTGATACACTTATGTCATTTTAACTTGTTCTTTAATCCCTCCTGCCATCCCTTGGTGGTAAACTGACTTCCATGATCTGATGATAGTATTTTTGGATGGCCACATTGTGTATGAGATCATCCCGGGCTTTGTTTAATAAAGTTCTCGTATTCGCCTTTTTTATCGGGTAAAGTTTTACATATTTTGTGAAGGTATCTAACATCAGAAATGTGTGCTCCATACCTCCCGCTGCTTTCGGTAGTGGCCCAAACAAGTCAACACATACAATATCTAAAGGTTTCTCAAGCAGGACATTTTGCATAAGCGCTTCTTTTTTTCTATTTGTGACCTTGGCTTTTTGACAGATGTCACATGATGATACCCATTTCCTTACATTTTGCCTAGAACCGAAGTGTAACAATTTTCCTTTATTGCTGATACTATCCTGTGTGTTCCAAAATGACCTAGTATTTCATGCTAAATTTGTATCACTTCTTTTTCTATTTTAGACGGCATACATATGGTCCACCAGTCTTCAGATCTACTTCCTCTTCTAAAAAGTAATCCTCCCTGGATTCCAAAACTTTTTCCTAATTTTTACTTTTGTTCATGTTATTTTCCTCAATTTCTTTTCTTCTTCCTTTTTATTTAATGCTCCTATTGTTAATCTATTGTTGATCTGGTTTCCCTCAAATTCTTCAAATAATTTTTCCAACATTTCTGTTTCTTCAGGGTTCTGAACTTCATTACACACTCTCATATTTCTTGATTTGTACACCTGAGAATCGTTTTCGTTAAACCTTGCGTAATAGTCGGCATCTTCATAAACAAACTCCATTTCCTTCTCCTTTATACCAATGGTGGCCTTCTTTTCGTACATCCAATCTATTCCAAGAATTACGGGTGGATTAATTCCCTTGACTATATAAAAACGATAGTCGTGGTCGCTCTTTACCACTTCAATTGTCAGTAGGAGGTGTTTGGTTACTTCGAATATTCTTCCATTCGCTCTTTGTAAGTTTAACTACATTTTTTGGTTCAACTTCCTTATATAGCTCTTCCGAATGAGAGATAATTTGACTCCCTGTGTCTACTAGAAAATGTTGAGTCACCCTCTCCACTTTTGCTACAACCATCGGTTGATGGGTACTTTCTTCTTCCATATTATCTATAACTACTTTATTTCTGACTCTTAATTCTTAAATGTCGTTTCTTCTTTAGTTGGTAAATAGTTTTCTTCAGGTTTTTGAGTTGCTTTGTATTGGTGATAAAATATTTTGACAAAATTAATTAAACTTTGTTTCTCCTGGTGTTGTTGCTGAACAAGTGGAGCTCCTTGTCCAGTCCAATTTTCCTTGATTTTGAGCCTCTTCATGATGTCTACGGTCCTCATAATATCTTCTGTGTGGTCCATAATATCTTCTCCCCCTTCTGTAATTCACGAGATTAGCATTTCGCCTGTTATTTTGCTGCTAATTGTTTCTATTTTCAGGATTTCCTTGATCGTGGTTTTGTGGTTCTTGTCTCGTCGAATCTCTTCTCCAATATCGACTTATTTCTTGAATTTTCTCCAAAATTTCCGGCAAGTTTTTTATAGTTTTGGCTTGTGCGGCATATAATACTATTTGAACACTTGGTCTTCTTTTATCACCAGTTCTAAATGCACGGTTTTCGACACCCAGTACCAGAAATATCCAAAAATATTTTCTTGAATTCCCCACGCTTTAGCGCATCCGTCAAAATAGTATTCCATTATATTCACTTTTTGTTCTTCCTATAGATGCATATTATCCAGTAATACTAGTGGGATTTCAAAAAGTTCCCGGGGTGCATGGTTCTCGAACTGCCATCAAACTTCTTTGGCTTCTGTGCCCCTAGTTTTGTAAATAACCGTGCTTGCATTAGGGTCGTTTTCTCTTCCTTGATTTTTTCTTTGATCGTTTCGATCTCTTCCATATTTTTTTCTACTTTGTTGTCCAAAAATTTCATATTCTGACCAGCAACTCTTTCGTGTTCAATAATCTTCTGGTCCATTTTCTGAAATTCATAATCACCCTGTTGTCTCAATCCTACACGTTGCTGTAATTCTCCAATCTCCTTTTCTTGAACGATGCCTCTTTCTTCGCATTCCTCTTTTTGGCCTCGTATTTCTTTTTGTAGTTGCTCCATATTTATTTCTTGACTTTTGACAATTTGTTCTCATTGTTTTTAGAATCTTATTTCTTGCCTCCTTAATCCTTCTTTCATCTGTTCTTACTCTGATTCCATTTCGTCTTGTCGTATTTTCATTTTCTCTTGTCCTGCTTTCATTTTTTCTTGTCTTGCTTTCATTTCTTCTTGTCCTTTGTTGGTATTCTTGACTTCGGTTTGGATTGCTTGCATTAATTTCACTAACATTGACCTGTCCATTTCATGCGTTTGTGCTTCTGAAGCTTCTATGATTTCTTGACTTTCTTCACTAAAAATTACGTCTTCGCTATCTTGTACATTCACCATTTTGGTAGTGTACGTTAGCCGGATCATAATTCCATAAAATAATTATGTAATATTTGTTGGGTGTTGCTTCCTTTCACTTTTTTGATTAATTTATTTGTGTTACGCCACTGGTTGATTTAAATTCACTACAGTGAGCATGAGATTCTCGTTTTACAGGAGATTCGATACTTCTTTGTTTCCAATTTACCATGTAGTACGCTTGGACTTACATTTCGTACTATTTTTCTTACCGGGCTAGCTGAGGGTAATAGGGTTAGTTCGGGAAAGGTTTTAGAAAAACTGTTTTTACCAAGTTTAAGTTTATAATAATAATTCTTAATCATCAATTAATTTGGAAAAATAAATTAATATCTGATTGTAAAATTATCAGTTATTTGATACCCCAGCAGGTTTGAAGAGGTTACGTTCAAATAGAATGGCTTTAAAACTAATTACGTATTTCCGAATTATACAAAAGTTTTATATTTAATCAGTAAACAGAAACTTAATCCCCAATTAAACATAAAAACTTTACCGGGTAGTTTGTTATCTCTAGCACAATATGAAACCACAAAAAAAACAGTCCTACACAAAATCCAATTCTACTTAATGTTTTTAAAATGCACTTTATACCCATAAAATGAATATCCACAATATCGTTTCTTTTCACTGTTAACGCCGATTACATAATAAAAAAATAAAAAAACACAGTATCTGTTGCTGTTCATCAAGGCTAAATACACCTCAGGTTCGTGCACCAAGTCAGCGATGTCCTATCGACGATGTTAACAGCGTTCGGCTCAAAAATTATATTTATGGGTGAATTTTTGAATATTCAGTGACAAAATGGTATTTTGTTAAAAATATGTTCTATTTTAAATGGATTATGCCAGTGACATACCTGTAAAATAATGCAGAAACGTTGGATATCGTGCATAATAGTTCACTTTACTGAAAAAGTAAAGAATAACACAGGTCGACAAAATTGATCTGATTAGGCGCATGTTATAATAACTTTTCTACTGATTTCAAAATTCATCTAGAAGGCAGGGTTTGTGAGTAATACGTAATAAAAGTGTTGCAAAGTTTTTATTCCTCTAGAATAAAGTATACCGCGTGTTCAGCGAGGAATGGGACAGTGCAATATCTCGAGAGCGGATGAAGTTTTTAAATTATGAAAATAGTTTTGTAAATATCTTCCAAGGGCGCACATTTGTTGGCACAAAGATTTGAATCAACGCCCATCACCGCCAGGTGACGCCATCTCACTTCAATTTTTTAAATGTAATGCCCTATTTTTTATTTCGTTTTTGGATTCTATGACATATTTGTGATGACTTTTATTAAGACTCCTACCAACCTATCCTTTGTAGTTTCTGAGAAAAAAAATAATTTTTGGAATTTTATTAATTGAAAGCATACAAATTAAATTAAATGTTTCTCCATCATTTTCTACACACGTTTGATAACGCCTAAATAATGTAACACTAGTTGCCGCTCTTAAAGTTTCTCGTGGTACGTTTGCACAAGCAATTCTAATTTTGTTTTGTAACTCCTCTACATCTCTAGAAGGTGTTTCATACACTACACTCTTTAAATGTCCCCAAAGGAAGTAGTCTAAGGGACTAAGGTCAGGAGAACGAGCGGGCCACATAATGAGACCATTTGTACCTATTCATCGTTGCGGAAACACTCTACTTAGATAATTTATCACTATTGCGCTATTGTGCGCCGGTGCACCATCCTGTTGAAAGTGCATGACTTGCCGCAGATTTACATTTACATCTTCAAGCAAAGGAGACAGTTGATTTTCAAGAAAATCCAAATAGCGTTGGCCTGTTAAGGTACCATTAAAAAAATATGGGCCAATCAATTTGTCATCTATCATTCCGCACCATACATTTATGTTCCATCTCACTTGGAAATTGGTTGCTCTTACCCAATGAGGATATTCTGACGACCAGTAATGGGAACTATGGCGATTAACGTCCATTGTTTGGAAAATTACTTTCATCAGACCACACGATACGACCTAGAAAATTAGGGTCTTGCTATTTTGTCTGTATCACTCAAATGTTATGAGCACTTCCTGAAATTACGTTTTTGTGCTAAAATTCCAAGGGTTATTTTTTTCTCAGAAACTACAAAAGATAGGTTGGAAGGAGTCTTAATAAAAGTCATCACAAATATGTCATATAATCCAAAAATGAAATAAAAAATAGGGCATTGCATTTAAAAAATTGCAGTGATAGCGCCACCTGCGGTGATGGGCGTTGATTCAAATCTTTGTGCCAACAAATGTGCGTCTTTGGAAGATATTTACAAAAATATTTTCATAATTTACAAATCTTCATCCGCTCTCGAGATATTGCACTGTCCTCTCTGAACACTGTATATATATATATATATATATATATATATATATATATATATATATATATATATATATATATGGTGATCCAAACTCGATGGCCGAAACGAAACGAAAACAGCTGATTCCTCTGGCCAAAAGGAACAAAAAATTGTTATTACAGGGTGTGTCTATTGTTAATGGTTTCCAAGACGTTAACTTTTTTTAAATTTTTTCTATTTCGTGGAATTATTTTTTAAATCACGCTGTATCTTCCAAACTAGAAGAGTTACAAGAAAACACATTAGGAGAAATTTGTAGAAGATGAAATTGCCTTAAAGAATATTGAATTCATTCGAGACAAACTCATCATTCAACATTATTAATGACATAATGAATTCAGAAATGATTTTTTTTCAAATCCCAAGACAAATTTCCAAGAGGAATATTTTTCCAATAGAGATGGATTTGATACATGGCCGATAAAGGAAAAACTTCCTTTTTTCATAAGCTTCACAACGATATGAAAAAAACTTATGGTTGACGTACTAATTACTGAATTGTTACAGGAATACACCTCAGGAGAAACTTTTAGAGCATAAAATTACCTTCAAAAATGTGGTAGAGTAGATGAGGATTGACGATTTGTTCCTCACTTTTCAATCAATCTGTACATTTACGGCAAGAAATACGTCTCCTTTACTGATATCTTTTCATCACCGTAGCAACGACTTGACATTAGTAAGTTAGTTGTCAAAATTTGTTTGCTATTACAGTTTTGCTGATTTTAATACGAGTTCTTTCTGTTGTAGTGGTATTGTAATTTAGTTTTCGTGTCGTTTTTGTTCTTGTTATTATTATTGTTCTTGTTCGGGTTCGTGTTTTCCTTCCTGAGTCATGTTTTCAAATGAAGAATATGGCGATATTCATTATTATTATGGTGTTGCCCAAGGGAATGCGAGTGAAGCTGCTAGACTGTATGCAGCTGCTTTCCAAGCATTTTGATGCAAATCCTGAGACTAGCTTGCGGCGGTCATCCAATGTATTGCAGATGCCACGAGAAACAATACGGAGAACTCTTAAGGCTGACGGAAGACGTGCGTATCGCGTGACGGGGGTTCAAGAACTTTTAGATGGAGATCTAGGTCGGCGGATTGAGTTTTGCCAATGGTATCTCAATTCAGTTAGGAATGATCTAGATTTACAAAAATCAATCTTGTGGACGAATGAGGCCACCATTACAAGGTCAGGCATCTTCAATATCCATAACACGCACGTCTGGGCACATGAGAACCCACGTACTATGAGACCAAATAGCTTTCAACACCAGTTAATGTTTGGGTTGGTTTACTCAACAATCAACTTATTGGTCCATATATTCTGCCAGATAGAGTCAATTCAGTGAATTTTTTGAATTGCCTTCAAGAAAACCTCCCTGAATTGATGGAGGAGGTTTCATTGGCAACAAGAGTAGATATGTGGGTTCAACTTGATGGCTGTCCTGCCCACTACGGAAGAGGTGTGAGAGATTGGCTAAACGAACATTATCCCCAACGTTGGATTGGAAGAGGTGGTACAGTGGCGTGGCCTCCAAAATCTCCAGATCTCACCCCTCTGGATTTCTTCCTCTGGGGATCTCTCAAGGAATTGGTCTACAGCACTCAACCAACAACCAGGGAAGAGCTTATTGAACCAATTCATAGATCAAGTCGGCTGATAACACAGAGACAAATTGCTTCAGCGACAGCTTCAGTACGAAGACCGTGTGTCCAGTGTATAGCAGCGAACGGCAGTCATTTTGAAACAGCTCTTGACAATTGAATAATAGGTTTGAAATTACTTAATTTTGGCCACAGGAATCATTAGTTTCAATTTCACCATCGAGTCCTGGTCACTCAGCATTGTTATTGTCTATTAATGGATTTGATTGTGGTACTACAACAGAAAGAACTCGTATTGAAATCAGCAAAACTGTAATAGCAAACAAATTTTGACAACTAACTTACTAATGTCAAGTCGTTGCTACGGTGATGAAAAGATATCAGTAAAGGAGACGCATTTCTTACCGTAAATGTACAGATTGATTGAAAAGTGAGGGACAAATCGTCAATTCTGATCTACTCTATCATATTTTTGAAGGTAATTTTATGCTCTAAAAGTTTTTCCTGGGGTGTATTCCTGTAACAATTCAGTAATTTTTATCATAAGTTTTTTTCACATCGTTGTGAAGCTTATGAAAAAAGGAAGTTTTTTCTTTATCGGCCATGTATCAAATCCATCTCTATTAGAAAAACATTCCTCTTGGAAATTTGTCTTGGAATTTGAAAAAAAATCATTTCTGAATTCATTATGTCATTAATAGTGTTGAATGATGAGTTTGTCTCGAATGAATTCAATATTCTTTAAGGCAATTTCATCTTCTACAAATTTCTCCTAATGTGTTTTCTTGTAACTCTTCTAGTTTAGAAGATACAGCGTGATTTAAAAATAATTCCACGAAATAGAAAAATTAAAAAAGTTAACATCTTGAAACCATCAACAATAGACACACCCTGTATTAACAATTTTTGTTCCTTTTGGCCAGAGGAATCAGCTGTTTTCGTTTTAGCCATCGAGTTTGGGTCACCCTGTATATATATATATATATATATATATATATATATATATATATATATATATATATATATATATATATGTGGGTGTCTTCTGCGTGGACGGAGGATTGCTCTAATTATTAGAGGTATCAAAACCAATTATGGTGTGGTAATACACGATCATTGGACATACATTCTAAAAATATTTAGGTAATATTTAGGTATATACAGGGTGATTGACAAAAATATGCCAACCCAAACCTATGTTTTTTTAAATGGAACACCTTGTATATTTTTTACATTTTTGGATTTACTGTTATATTAGGATAAAAGTATAGAAATTTGTATCTGTATCACTAACCGTTCAGCAGATCTCATCACTTTAGTAGCAAAATAGAGTTAACTTTGGAACCACGATGCGAGCGTTGTCACCAAGATTTTGTAAATCGGTTTATACCACTTACTGTTAATAATAGTCTACTAACAAACAAACTGGGAAATTTTTCGTTAAGCATGATTAAAGTTCTGAAGAAAGGGTGGCCAACTTAAAATAAAATTTTAACAAGTTGTGTCACTTTTGTGGCAAATCTGTTCGTCTGGTGGCCGAATGGGTGAGTATTTACTAAAGATTTATTTCACTTTTCTTTATAAAATATTATGTTATATTCTTACCTTTTTTCTAGTATAAGTAAAATTTTCATATAAATGAGCCGATTTTTCACAGAAATTCCTTCGGCGCATCCCAATGGCATATTAAGTACACCAAATAGAATTTTTTTTTTACTAATAGTATTCCTGAACAGGCAAATATTTGCCTAACGTGATAAAGCACTCAGGAACACTGGAAGGGTTTATTACAAAGCTCTACATTTTCATGAATACGTTTATTTCAGTGACAGTTTCTTCATTCAAATTGAACCAATCACATCTTCCAAAATTTTAATATCCAGCATTTTCGTTCTGATTATAGTAACAAAATTCACTAGGTGCAAATACCGGCAAAAAATCGATATCCCTAAGGTTATTCGCACTTTTATAATCTTCTCTAATTTTAAATTGTACCTAATTACAAAATATAAAATGAAGGATGATGCTAATTGATAATAGGTTTCATAGCCATAAGACGGACCCTTCTTGAGATATTGACGCTTTTACGTAGAAATATTCTAAAATACAAGTTTACTATGACAATAGAATTCAACAAAACAATTCAGGAAGGCTAGCCGCTCGTAATGAAGAGGTACAATTGCATCTATTGGTTTGACGTTTGTATAATCATTAAAATATTGTTCCATTAGTTTGTGCGTGTGGATTGTCGTTTTGACAATTTTTGTATAAAATGAATTTTTTCAAAGAAGAAATGTTCGATATGATCTTTATTTACGGCGAAGATCAAAGAAATGCTTTGCTGGCTACCCGTTTGTACCGTGAACGACACCCAGAGAGGAGACAACCACGGAAAGAATCGTTTATGAATGTTGGGAGTTTTTCTGGAGAAACATACTTATAGTTTTTGGAAAATGAATTACCCGAGCTTTTGGAAAATACCAAGGTATATGATACTCGTGCGACGTGGGTGCAATCAACGTTAGGCAATATCTCGGTAGAAATTATTCGATGAGGTGGATAGGACGAGGTGGTGTGCAAAACTGGCCAGCCGGATCACCGTATCTTACGCCCCTTGATTTCTTTCTTTGGGGCTACGTTAAAGAAAAATTTTACCAACATCCTCCCACCACAAGCGAAGATATGAAAAGTAGAATTAGAGCTGCGTTTCAATCCATTTTGCTTCTAATGTTGTTGCGAGTGAATCTTTCGTTTATCGAGCGAATTTCAAAGTGTTTAACTAAGCGTGGTCATTGAACATTTAATTTGAATTTATGGTTTTATTCGTTTATGTTTACTTGTTTAACTTATTTCTAGGTGTAGAGAATTATTTTGTTGTTTAGTTATTAATTAAGTTTTGCTATCAGTTACAGAATTTATTTGCCATTCGTATTTTCATATTTGCTTTGGATTTTGTTTTATTTGTTCTTCTATATGTCAATATTTTCAAACAAAGCATCAATATCTCAAGAAGGGTCCGTGTTATGACTATGAAACCTATTCTCAATTAGAATCTACTTTTCACCGGGTGAACTTTGTCACTATAATCAGAACGAGAATGCTCGATATTAAAATTTTGGAAGATGTGATTGGTTCAATTTGAATGTAGAACAGTCACTGAAGTAAACGTATTCATGAAAATGTACAGCTTTGTAATAACCCTTCCAGTATTCCTGAGTGCTTTAGTACGTTAGGCAAATCTTTACCTGTTCAGGAATACTATTAGTAAAAAAAAAATTCTATTTGGTGTACTTAATATGCCATTGGGATGCGCTGAAAAAATTTCTGTGAAAAATCGTCCCATTTGTATGAAAATTTTACCAATATTAGAAAAAAGGTAAGAATATAACATAATATAATATTTTATAAAGAAAAGTGAAATAAATCTTTAGTAAATACTCACCCATTCGGCCATCAGATGAACAGATTTGCCACAAAAGTGACACAGCTTGTTAAAATTTTATTTTAAGTTGACCACCCTTTCATCAGAACTTTAATCATGCTTATTGAAATTGTGATATATTATTCTGATATAGGTACTCAAACCGGAAAAGGTCTTCTATGACCAAATTTATAAAATAAATTCAATAATAATGTGGTAATATCCATAACTTCAATAACTGCCTGAAACCACGTTCATGTCAGTTTCAATAAATAAGAACGTGTATCTAGGATATTACAGTATTACGATTAATCCATTACGTATTAAGCTAGGTACAATGTACAAGAACAAATCTAAAGTGTTCTTTAATGCATTTTATTTGAAATGGTTGATTTTATGGAAATAACGAATCTTAAGGCTGCTTGTGATTTATGCGTATTCAAATTTATTGCAACAGTCAGGGTATATAAAGGGTATCGAACCATCACTTTTTAGTATTAACATATTTATTAAATGGTCTCAATATACACCAATCATATTTTGCATAATCGTTTTATACTAAACTGACAAGCACAATAACAAGTTTTTATTAAAACGAGATCAATTCATCGTATGAAATAAAAAGCATCCTACGTGTCTGAGTTAGTTAATATTAGTGGATAATAGTTTAACTAAATTAAACAAAGACAGTTGTCTAAAGGTAGTATGTTTTTATCTTGAATAATTGCATACATTTGCATGTTGATGTTGATACGATGGTGTATGTGAACACGGGTTCGGAAATTGAAATTTTGACAAGTGTATTTATCTTGTTGCGACGGACAGAGTTACTCTCATATATCACGATAACGTGAGTCCACGATCGCCACTATATTTGAAATTATTTTACTTCAATCTTAGGAACGTGTCTCAAATAAGAAAACGACCGTTTTCATTCATCCCTTTCATTTATTATATGTTCTAGACCGGCGTGAATGTTTTTATTTGTGAGATTTTCAATTAATACGCATTACGATAAAAGTCGCGTTTTTATACATTAACACCGCGCATACAGAATCAGGCAGACATGGGTCCTCTAATATATCTTACGCTGCCGAGAGCAAAAAAAGTTTAAGTACCTTCTTGTTGCTTGGTTCACACATACATAATAAAACCATATGCACTCGGAAGTGCAACAAAAACTGCTCCCCTACATATTGTGGCGTGTTACATTAATTATGAATATTTTATATTGAAATATCACAAGCTTTTAGAGGTTTCTCTTCAACTTTTAAATAGAAATGTCGTTTATTATCTTATAAATATTTTATGAGATACATATCTATAACTTCCATAAGTTGAAGAAACATGATATTTGTATCTTGTATTTTAGAAACCAATTATATGGTTTTTATCAATTGATATAACGATCAGTAATTGAAGCAGTTGCCTCGTCAAACCTATAAAATTGAATATAACTACTACCTTTCCTAGTAAACTTTTCTAAAAGGTAAATTATGTAATATTTCCAATGCTATAATAGCTCATCCATTTATAATTCTCGTTAACGTTTATAATTCTATAATTACATTTTACTAATCGGGTTGATATTAAAAACTCTTTTGTTCTCTTAAATATAATTTTGCTGAAACCACTTGTTTCACAATGAAAAATGGTTACTTAAATTTATTTTTGAAATTATTTCCTGCCATTATAATAAAATTTTTTACAAACTTCTACGAATTACATTTTTTGAATTACTTTTGTACTCTAGTGCATTACATTTATAAAATGTCCTAATTAACTCTTAAATATTGAACTGATTTTAAGTTTCTTTTTTTTATCTCGCCAGAAAAATTTTAGCCGTTCTTAGTTATGTTAGATTTCATTTACCAACAGGTAAAGGTACTAATTGAATGATCAATTACAAATTATAAGTATTAATGGTTTTGTTATTAACCTACTGCTAAGAAATAAAAGTTTGAGCCGTATAATGATGAGGATCGATATAAAAAATTGCATTTCTATTCCAAAATTTAACCTTTTTGTAGTTAACACTTTATTAAACTAAACTCAAGTTTCATATAAATTGTTACATATCCCAGCGGGCAGAGGTAACCTTATAAGGAACGTCGGAATTGAGGCAAGCACGGGTACACTGAGTGCGTTAGCGTAAATAGCAATAAGGACCTGAGAGAGAAACAATAAGTGTAATTTACCCAGATAGAGAAAGGCGGCATCAGTTTTTATGTAGGTTTGCTCCGAAAACTCGAAACAGGGCAACAAAATATGGAGGGAGACATCACCCTTACTTTAGTTGAAAGAAAAGCACAATTAAATTCCATTAAGATCCCCGCAGAGTACACCTGCAAGCATAACGACAAAAGTCAAACGATGTATACCCCTTTCAAAACGTAATTTATATTAATAAACCTCACTTCTGGAACTCTCCTGTAAGAAATTATTTACCCAATATTCTCAAAAATATTATGATTACAATTAGTAATTCTGTTTTATTTATCCACCCTTAACCAATATGTACAGGGTGGCCAACTAAGAATGCGAGGTACTGTATCTGGGAAACTATAAATCGTAGAGGCTTGCGCAAAAAAAAGTTTTACTAAAACGGCCAATACAAAAACCTGGAAAATATTTTCATGTTTCTGAAATGGCCGCTAGGGGGCGTAACTGCAATCTCGAATCTAAGAAAGTGATGTTTCTGTGAATTCTGCTATATTAACCTAATAAAAAAATAACTGATCTTTGAAGTAGAGGATAATCTGAACTTTTTTTGCTTGATACTTTTTGAGGTATCTATAAAATAAAGTGGAGGGGGGTTTCCTTAAATCACCCCCCGTATCTTCGAAACGGCTAATCCTATTTTAACAAACTTGGGTGCGTTGAAAAAAGCTTTTCTTGGTCTATAAATGTTGAAATAATTGAAGTTCTGTTAGTTTCACATGTCGTCGCAAGAGGGCTTTGTTCGACATTCCGACAGAAACGGTTAATTTTCGCAAAAAAATTAAATGCATTGGTATGACTTTTTTTATGAACAAGTAGCTAAATGATGTCTAAACAAGATCGCGAAAACCGCATCTCGATATCTTGTTCCTAACCTAAAATATCGGCCAAAGAAAACTTTACACGAAAATCACTTAAAATTTTTTTTTTCTTACTATATTTTTCTGGAATTGCTCCTATTATGTAAGTTGCGACCCTAAAAGGACCGATTTAAAGGACGAAGGTTTTTAATGCCCCCGTAAATGCTCGAAATGCTGACCATCACGCTCTATGCATAGCTGAAGCCTCTCATGACTAGACAAAACTGCAGCTTCAATTTCGGCTCTCGGTATGTTACGTATTGCGTTACGAATCCGGTTTTTCATATCTTCTTTTGTAGTAGGTTGAGTCCGAAACACGATGTCCTTTAAGCGCCCCCATAAATAAAAATCGAGGCAAGTTAAATCTGGCGATCGCGGAGGCCATGGAAACAGACTTCCACTTCAAATCCCCCGCTGTTGAAATACTGCATTAATATGCTCTCGCACATTAATAGCAAAATGTGTTAGGAAACCATCCAACTGCAAAAACAATTTTTGCCTTGTTTCCAGAGGCACATCTTCAAACAACAACGGTAATTGATTGGCCAAAAAGTCAAGAAATAAATTGCCATTTAGGGGTTGCTCAAAAAAATATGGCCCAATAATTCTGCCTCCCAGTATGCCACACCATACATATAAACTCTAACGTCCTTGTCGCTGAACTCCACGCAACCAATGGGGATTTTCTGCAGACCAATAATGCATATTGTGCAGATTGACTCTCCCGTCACTACTGAAGGTGGCTTCATCGGTCCAAAGAATTTGAAATAAAAATTCTCTATTTTCGCGTATCATACCTAACATCCAGTGGCAATAGTCTAACCTTCCAGCAAAATCTTCCTCTTTCAAGGCCTGATGCAAAACGACATGATATGGGTGCATTCTTAAAGTAATCAAAAAAGTTTAAACAAATACCTGTATGTTTTGGTGGCCATTAGAACTTACCCATGGTCCTTCAAAATATTTTGAACCGTTGCCCGTGATATGCCCAACTCAGTGGATAATGCTCTTGTGCTAACATGAGGATTTCCTTCAATATAGCCCAAGACACGATTAATATTTTCTTTTATTCTACCAATTCTTTGCCGTTGAAACGTAGGCCGAAAACATTGGCTAGCTCGCCACTAATCGGAAACTCGTAATGCAAGGACGATTTGGATATCGAGCCGCGTAAACTTTACTACTGCGGCATTCTGAAGACATTCAAAATAAACGCAAGATATCAACAGCTTCATTATTCGTAAAACGCATTTTGAAAGCACAAAAATTGCTCAAAGTAACACGAAAGTATAGACAACTATTGACAATTTGAGGATTATGTATGTTTTGTTTAGGTGTCTGTTTCCATTGCCTGCTTCTATTAATTGTATTTTTCGTATATATCCATAGTGAATATGCATTTAAACCAACAAAAAATAGGCCTTTCGTATAACTTTTAGCATTGCTTACTTGCCCGTAGTAATTTCAAAAACGGTGATTACATTTTGGTGAATACATTTACAAACATTTAAAATCGTAATTTCTAGGTAACCTATTCAGAGCCGAAATTGAAACAGCAGTTTTGACTACCCATAAGAGGCCCCAGCAATGCACAGAATGATGGTCAGCATTTCGAGCATTTACGGGGGCATTAAAAACCTTCCTCCTTTAAATCAGTCCTTTTTAGGGCCACAACTTACATAATAGAAACAATTCCAGGAAAATATAGTTAAAAAGAATAAAAATTTAAGGGATTTTCGTATAAAGTTTTCTTTGGGCGATATTTTACGTTAGAAACAAGATATCGAGATGCGGTTTTCACGAGCTTGTTTAGGCATCATTTAGCTACTTGTCCATGAAAAAAAAACATAGCAATGATTTAATTTTTTTGCGAAAATTAACCGTCTCTGTCGGAATGCCGAACAAAGCCCTCTAGCGACGACATGTGAAACTAACAAAACTTCAATTATTTTAGCATTTGTAGCCCAAGAAAAGCTCTTTTCAACGCGCTCAAGTTTGTTAAAATCGGATTAACCGTTTCGAAGATACGAGGGGTGATTTAAGGAAACCTTTGAATACCCCCCACCACTTTATTTTTATAGATACGTCAAAAGGTGCCAAACAAAAAAAGTTCAGATTATCCTCGACTTCAAAGATCAGTTATTTTTTTATTAGGTTAATATAGCAGAATTAACAGAAACGTCACTTTTTTATATTCGAGATTGCAGTTACGGCCATTTCAGAAACTTTAAAATATTTTCCAGGTTGTATTGGCCGTTTTAGTAATAATTTTTTTTTGCGCGAGCCTCTACGATGGATAGTTTCCCAGATATAGTACCTCGCATTCTTAGTTACCCACCCTGTACACTAATCGTAGACAGAAATTTCTAAACCAATTCTCCAACTTTATAAAACATTTTCAAAAATCTATATACAGTAATCTAACCTCTACAAAACAATCAAGAATAAATAAATTTTATGAAAAAAAATTATTTGAAACAAAGCCGCTAGAACTTACCTTACTTTGTGCAGATATTAAGAATGAATTTGGTAAAGTCGGTACTGGGCAGTATTTTGTAGTAGCTAAAATAAAATTCCTCCCAAGGCATATAACCAATACTTAAAAACGCATACCCTATTATTCACTACTGCAAGAGCTCTCGTAAATAGTGTTTATGTAAGCACAAAAATAGTTAAATAAAAAATATAATAAAAGTTACCAGATAAAGCGATTTCTCCACAGCGGTTTGCTCTCATTCACACATTTGAAGTCATATATATATATATATATATATATATATATATATATATATATATATATATATATATATATATATATATATATATATATATAATTGTCCCAGCGAGACCATCCATGAGAAGTTTATGGGGTTGTGGCCACAAAAAGTAACTTGAAAACTTAGAACCAGGTATAATGTATAGCGTTCTCTTCAACGAAAGGATTTTCAGACTTCTAGCGCTTCCGCAAGGCGCCATCTACTTTGTTATTTTCAATGGAATATACTATGAAAAAATTCTCAATTTATTTTTTATACACGGAAAAGATTATAAGATTTTTAGTAGAACTTCCACAATATTTAACCAAAACTATTCACATTGAGTTCAAATGAAAGAAAATGGATGTAAAAAACTAAACAAATTATCATAAATGTTCAAAATCGTGACCGTTCGCATTCAAGCATGATATTAAGCGTGAAAAAACGCCATCCAGTAATGCTGTTAGTATTTCTTGAGGAGAGAGCTTGCCGAATGCTGCTCGCACGCGTGCCTTTAATTCCTTCCTCGTGTTCACCGGTGTCTGATAGACCTCATGCTTGATATGTCCCCTAAGGTGAAAGTCCAAAGGTGTCAAATCTGGAAATCTTACAGGCCAATTCCATGGTCTTAAGCGCCTTATCCACTTGCCTTTCAACATTAAGGTGAGTTCTTGGGATACTTTCTGGGTGCAATGGGTCGGTGCTCCGTCCAATTGATACCAACAACCTCTTCTCAAGTTCAAAGGTAGGATGTCAAGAAAACATACTATCATAGTCGGTAATAAATTGTCGTAGCATGCCGCCGTTAACACGCCGTCATAAATGACAAAAAAGAACCTGTCATCCATCGTAAGGCAAAAGACATTGAAACCTGACCTGATAGCTTTCGTTAAACATTGTGCAAATTCTGGTAAGAATCTTCCACGTATAAAAATAAATTAAGAAATTCTTGATTTGTACAAACATTAGTTTCGTTATTGTTATCCATTTTTACTCTTTTTAGTAGTAATACTAAGGTACTTAAGGGATAAGTCCTAACTACTAACAGTTTGATTTAGGTATAACAATATGTCATATCACTTTGTAGCAAATATTATCGCCAATTCGATTGCGTAACAAAAAATAGTGCATTCCATTCAAAAAAAATAATTTTAACAATTTAGCTGTGACTGAAGAGTATTTTATGCATTATTCTGAGGGAAAGATTTTTATTTGAAGAAATGCATTCGATGAAGGCATCTTTAAACTACAAACTTAAACTTAATTTGATTTAACTTTTTATCTCACTCCATTTTATAAACATCAACCAGACGGCAAGGTTTCGGAAAATAATTTTTATTTTAAAAACCGTAATATATGGGCATGGCACAGTTTCAATAAAAAGGATTCAAAATTATGGTTTCCATCCAAAAATGGAAAAATAAGTAGGGTGTTCCATTGAAAATAACAAAGACTGATTCTAAATTTTCAAGTTTTTATTTTGGCCACAACCCCATAAACTTCTAATGAATTGTCTCGCTGAGATACCCTGTATACAGGGTCTCTCATCAGTGCGTCAAATTCCAATACAGCTTTCTTTCACTAAAAGTGAAGAAATTTATTTTATAAAAAATGGTTTTGTAACGAGAAACGCACATTTCGAAAATAATTTGACTGATACACGGTGAAATTTTGAAGCGGGTCTTCTTCGTGAATATTTTTTAAAAAGAACACCCTATATATTTTTTGTTTCACAATCTGCTTTGAATTCTTTTCCCGATAAAAAACGTAGAAAAAAGAGGTCGCGACAAGGTTCACACGACAGTACTACGGCTAGTTAACGTGTTTGTTAATTATCCAGTCAAGAGATCTACTGAACCTACAAAATGTCAAACTTTTTTTGTTGTATGTCATATTATCAATACGGTTTTTAGTGAGTCAATATGAAGTTTGAAAGAAACGAACCCGTTGGCATGATTTTCATAACTAGAAGTGGCGAAAATGAATTAAATACTTTATTATCAGAAATTGCGGAGCCGTCTACCTGTTCGACTAAAGTACCATGAGAAACTAATGTACCACAATCTACCATTAGCAAGATTTTAAAGAATAATAAATATCATGACTACATAATATCCTTTCATCAAGAAGGGATGGGGTGGGGGTTGGAAATGGAAAGGGTATCACCTAACTTCTTCCTGAAATATTATTTACTGACAAATGGGCCCTTACTCAAAGTAGTATCCCAAACCGTTGTTATCTTCATCATTATGCAACCGAAAACCAATAATTGCGAAAGCGGTGGATAAGCAGAGATAATGGACTGTAAATGTTTGGGGTGTTATGATGGTCAACTATATAATTGGACCACATTACTTTCATTGAATCTAAGTGGTGCACAATATCTGTATTTCTTGTAATATGACTTGCCGCAGCTTCTACAGGACGTTCTTCCAGCTCAAAGCGAAGACATGTAGATCCAGCACGATGGTGCTGTAGCACATATTGCACTAGAAGTACGACGGTTCTTGAGTCAAGCAGGTAGGTAGATAGGTCGCGGTGGTCCTATCAGTTGATAGATCCCCAGACCTGACGAAAATGGATTTTTTCCTATGGTGGTGCATAAAAAATATTGTGTACTAGACGCCTCCAGCACTGCAGACGATACCAATTTAAATTCAATTTGGACGAGGGTGTTTGACCTCGGGTAGTTGGAGCATATGTGTACCAAATTTGCGGAGGATTTGGAGTTGGTTGAAAGCTCGAATCAACTTGTTTAATGATATTCTTCCAAATTTGCGGCATTCTATAGATGTCATCTCGTTTATTGAGGATGTTAGTTTTTTTTTTCAATTTCATCAGCTTCTGTAATAATGTGTTCCTGTAAATAATTTGGTGTCCTATCTTTAAATGATGTGCAGCTAAAGACGACAAAGAATTGCCCTGTTTAATCGCTAGTCTGTGTTCATCGGCTGTCGCATATAGTATTCTATTAGTTTGTCCGATATATGTTCTTGGACAGTTGTTGCTCGGTATCTCATACACTGCTTAGTATTTATTGGAAATCTTGCCTTTGTGGGTTTTAAAAGTTGGGACAAAGTTGAGTGTGATTTGAGTGCCGGTCGAAAGTCGTTTTTGGGAAATTTCTTTTCTAATCTGTTTGTAATTCCTTTTATATAAGATAGAATAACAGGATTCTTGTGTTCATTGTTGGGCAAGTTATTATTTCTGGGTCTTCTTACTTCGTTTCTAATTTTAGATGTTTCTTGATTTTTGTATCCAGTTTGAAGTAATATTTTATTAATAGCCTTCATACTTCCATTTTAGAATTTTCGTCAGACAACTATTCAAGTTTTCTTCTCCATGAGGCCAAAATACAAATGTGTCGTCAACATAACTAAACCAAAATTTCGGGTTTAAACCTGCAGAATTTAAAGCAGTGGTTTCAAAATGTTGTATATGTAAATTCGCAAAATTTGTTTGTAGGATTATCCTTTGTATGTAAGATAGGTTTACCGCATACGGTAGTTTATCAATTTGAGCATATCCTTGTTAATTGAGTGATCGTCTTGTAGAATTCTCATAGTGTCTTCAATAGGTATTTTGGTGAAAAGTGAGTTTACGTCGAAACCAACAAAGGTGTCACATGGATCCAAGGGTACCATATTGAGTTTGTGTAGCAAATCACAAGAGTTTCTCACGTAAGATGCAGTAGTTTCACAAATCGTTGATAGATAACGATCAAGGTCAATAGCCGGGGAATTCAATGCACTGAAGGTAGGGCGCAATGGCCAGTTTTCTTTATGTATTTTTGGGAGTACGTATATTTTGGGGATTTTGAACTCTTCTCTCTTGGAATTAGTTCCTTTTTTGTTTCTTTGTCTAATTTTGTAGAAGAATTAATAATAGATTTTGTTACTTTTTCTAGGTAGGTGGCCGGATTGTACTAATTTATCTGAAATTCTGATGAAGTTAACAGTTCAAATATCTTGTGGTGATAGTTTTTGTAGTTAACAATCACAGTAGCGTATCCTTTGTCAGCGGGTAGTATTTTTAATATTTGGTTGTCGCTTTTGATCTGGTTTAATATTTGGAGGTCTTGTTTGGTGATGTTCTGTTTGAGAAGTTTGCATTTCTTAAGAATGTGTGCTACGTTGAGCCCAATTTCGTCAGAGACCGCAGCTTCTGTATCCATTAAAGCCCTAGCAATGATGTTTTCTACGGGAATCCGTTTAGGCGTGATAGCAAAATTAAACCCTTTACCCAAAACATTGAGAATATTATCATTAATTGGCATAGCTGACAAACTAATAGAATATTATATGCGAGAATCGATGCACACAAACTGGCATTTAAAAAGCACAACCCTTCATCGTCTTTAGCTGCACATCATTTAGACACAGTATGCTAAATTGACCCCAACGTCCTCAATAATACCGCAAATATCATTCATTGATTTTAGATTTCAATCTCCAGAATTTCAAGCGCCTGTGCTGCAACTTATTTTCATATTCTGTACCTGTCAAAATAGCTACCTTATATATATATATATATATATATATATATATATATATATATATATATATATATATATATATATATATATGTATGTAATTACCATTCAAATTAAATCCCAATTATGGGTTACTAATGGCCAATAACAAAGCAATTACAAATTAATACTAAAAATCCCCAGCACATTTAATCTATGCGAAGAAAATGTATTGCTAAACAATAAGATTAATTTAACCCAACAGCCCCAAAACGAATTAATAAATTTAACCCAAAGGTTTACTTCAGATTCACCTGGTATACCACACTAGTCAGAAATTAATTTTATAGGCACTGTAATGTAGCATAACATGTATAATATTTGAACAATGAATATACAATCGTTGAATCGATTGGTATTAAAACGTGGGTAAGGTAAACGCTTAAATAATTACAGAGGTTGCAAGCTTGAGCAACATTTAATTGGAACCAAAGTCAAGGTTCTGACGGGAAACATCTGATGTTCTGATTTACATTGCATGATTGATTCAGATATTAACCTCTATTCGTAAGCTTCACAGTTTTAATGTAGATTGAAAAAAACTCCATGTAAGTAAAATAGCAGTACACGATTAATAGACAGCCCATGTGGGTATTATGTAGTCACCATTAGTAAATTAGTATCCAATACATCCGTAGGGTGTATCGCCCTGATGGGTATTATTCCAAAATCTTCCTGAAAGTAATTTCAGCGTTCAACATTAATCAATTTACAATTACAAGTTACCAATTGGCCCTTATCTTGAGCCAATACTTTCACCTAAGGAAGAAGTAGAATAAGTACAGATAAGCACGAAATATCAGAAGAACAAATTGTTTACCTCGATTAATCATATGTGTATCAAATCTAGCTGAGCTGCAGAAAGGCCTTAAACCAGAATATTAAAGAACGTATGCCCCTCATAAAAATGAGTGGAAGATGTAAAATCCAGTTTTAACAGTTTTATAATTAACAAATATAGAAATCCATCTTACACTTTACCACATGGTATGGAGGTGTCAATTACAATAATAGACAAAATCTAAAGGTGGAAAAAACAAAAACGTATGTGAAGTAAATTCAAAACGATGACTACAAAGTATAAAAGAGGATTAAAAAGTTTGCAATAACCCGATATAATACGTTACAAGATAAATGGAAATCTTTAGTACTTTTCTATGTGGTATTGGTACTGGTTTGTCTGGAGATAGGTAAATTCAGCTGTATCAATATTATCCATTTTAATTGACCTTAAATTTGTTTATCGTGTACAAATCCACAGAATTAGAATTGCGTTAATGAGCAATACATTTTACATAATACTATTTCCCACCTAAAAGGAAAGTTATTTTAATCAGTCCAAGAATTTTAAATTCAACTGAGATCTTAAATATTCGTTTAGAGGTCCCCTGACTACAAAAAAGTGGTTTTTCAAAAATGCCAAGTTGTCTGTATGTGCGTTAGTGCATGCGTGTGTGTGCGTGTGTGCCTGTGTAAGGGTCCGTGATGTATCTTTCGGACGCGGTATCTCAAAAGCATGAGAAGCAATTGCATTCCAATTTCGTCTACGAATTTAGACCTAAATTTCTAAACCACTATGATTTACGGTAAGCGTAGATCGTGCGGGAAGGAGTGAAAGGGGTAAGTTCGATTTTATATTTGTACTTAAACCTTGGTAGATTAGCGGTACATGGAGTAACCACTCAAAAAATTTAAAAGCAATTGTCTAGATACTAATGATTCTTGGTGGTGTAAGGGGGATAAATGTGATTTTCTTAGACCGCAATTATTTGAAAAATAATTCTATTCAAACTTAACGCAATTTAACACCTGAATTGTGATTTTTGGTGGTGGGACAACGGCGGTATAAGATCAAGAAAAGAGAATACGATTTGATTTCGTTCGCAATAACGCCTCAACGATTGAATTAAGATTTTACGTTAATGTTAGGGATTTCAATGTCTCGATTCCAGTGATCTCGTAGTAGTGGTGAAGCTGGGGGTAAGAAGCGGGTTGGATTTTATCTTATTTAATTAAAAAAAAAATCAAACACTTGAAAAGCGACGGAATTCAAATTTGATGAAGTATTTGAATGAATCGACTCAAATGGCAGACGGTGGGAAAGTTGTTGGGGTCGACAGATTCAAATTTTTCTAATGTGATTTGTATTTATTTGGCATAGCTAATAAAAACTACAAGTTTTTCAGTGTTACAAGATTTGTAAACTTAATAGAAAATAAACCATGACCGATCAAGACTGTTTGTATTCTTTTAATAAGTATAGAACTATAATGAGATATGTAAACAAAAATAAATAAATAAATCTTATGAGTAATATTATATACAAAATTTGTATATTTAATCTTAAAATTTACAGAAAAATAATGGTTTTTGAGACGCACACAAAATATAATATACACCCTGTGTACTCTCTACTACCGCGCAAAGCTCTAAAATCGATGTCGTATCCGACAAACTATTAGCAACCCACTGGAATCGTAACATGCCATTAAACGTGACGGACGGAGTTATCTACATAAAGCGTCCTTTTCACAGTGCCTCTTCACAAAAGTTGAATTATATAATAACCCAGCGCGCATCCGAAATATTTATTATCGGTGAAACTAAATTTTGCTTTGGTAGAGTGCTGGTTAAATACAAAAACCTGTAGCAACAATAATGTTGACTAATTTTCTTGATCAACACTCCCTGCAAACTTTGTATATATAATTTTGTAAATGTTTTAATTAAGATTCCTACTTAGACCGTCCCGTAATTAATAGTAAATAGTTTTAACACTGTACATGTTAGACGTAATATGTATAAAAGTGTACATTTTCGCTTTTAACAACAAAGAAATATAAAATAAAATTAACTAACATTAACCTACATATTTGCACGTATTTTATAAAACTGTTTCCTACAGTTTCGGAAAGACAAAGTTTCAGTGTACCAATGTACAATATTAGTTATTAAGACGATTTCCGTGAGACGAGTATTTATCTGAAACCAACCTAGACCAAATCAAAGTCTCGTCTGGCTTCCAACGACTACCATGTCTCAATTTTCCATTGAGCTCTATCCAGATCATGATGTCCTGTCCAATAAATGAATATTATAGAGTTCCCATTGCCACCTTCCCTCCATTTTCTGCGGAGTGAGAAAGAGTCCGAATTCCCGATTGGTATCCTATAGAAATTGGGAGGGATATTTGAAGGTACTCTAATTAAAGATATCAACAAACGCACATATCTTTAATCCTACCACATACATACATATAATACATATATATATATATATATATATATATATATATATATATATATATATATTTGTATAATGTGCATTGTTACGCTAGAATTATATGTAAACCCTACATTATGAGGAGAATGGCGTCATTACTGCGCTGGCGTAGTAAGGCTAAAACAGAAATTTTGGTTTTTATCGTGTTCATGATACCGGAGACAATTGATATTGTTATGATATACTAAGTTATGTTGCTGGCTAATATTGCCGTTGTCATTTTTTCCATAACTTCCCTGAAAATTTAATTTTACGGAAATATAGCCTCAACCTAAATTCTAATTATTTCTAATACCAATGCAGTCACTACTGTTCTAGTAAATTGTTACTAATGTAGAAGTTATTTCAAACAAAGTAGTGCCTTTTGAAATTCTAAAAAATGTTAATAAATGCCCTTTTAGGTGAAAATTAAAATCAACAGCGTAGTAGTGCACATTATACATACATATATATATATATATATATATATATATATATATATATATATATGCGTGTGCTTGTGCGTATGCGTGTGCGTGTGCGTGTGCGTATGGATGTGTGTGCGTGTGCGTGTGCGTGTGCGTGTACATGTGCGTGTGCGTGTGCGTGTGCGTGTGCGCGTGCTGGATTGCATGCGGGCGTGCGTGCGTGCGTGTGGTTAAAGGAGCCTCAGGTATCTCTGCTGAATAAAACACGTCGCCTTTTCCTTTTCTTAACAATCATATAAAACTAATTTGACGTTTAAATACAATCTAATTTTGCAATCAATATGAAATCCCACCTTGTGGCATAAAGGCCTTGCGGTTAAATAAAGTGTTACATATTCCCCATAACTCTGAATGCGCATAAGATAAATATGCGTACTAAAACATTGCTGTAAAAAACTAACCCGTCTTTAAATATTTAATATGTAAGCATTCTGGGTTCGTAGCTGCCCTCATTACGGAATATAATTTAGTGATTTAATTTTGGTCACAAGTAAAACGAAATTGGTCTCCTTTTATAAAAGCTTAAAGTTTTCTTGTTCCTTGTTCTAGGATTTTATTCTCTTTTATTCTAGGCTTAATTTTGTTATACAAGTTCCATTGTCATAAAAATTTATAGTCAAATAAAAACTCTTTACTACACTTCTTTAACACAAAATTACTTTAGATTGCACATTACACGTTCTGCAGTCACGAATAGAGTTCAGAAAAATAATCTTAGGTATGATATATTTCAGAAGCACATGTTGATAATAAAGACAATAAAAATAAGCTAATCTTGAAAAATTACATGATATGTCGAGAACGAATATGTACTAAAGTTGTGTTTGTGCACTCGTACGATTTCCACTTTTGAAAACATAGTTTCTGTTGTAGACCTTATTTTTATTGTAACGATCGTAAACTATTGAAATACTTTTGCAGCGCTATTTAGATATTTAGAGCTTTTCTTCAGTTTAATTATTCTTTGACTTTGATCAATGTACCTTGTTTAACTTTATGCAATTGGCATTGCAAAGGCTGACTTTTATGAGCTTCAGTAGTATTATTGCCTACGAATAACAAGCACGCACATCATAAGTAAACATTGTATTATTTCTTCTAGCCAGTAATCATTTTTTAAAATTAATTAGGGTGATCTCAGTCGTTTACATGGCCACCTCTGTTTTGCGCTTTATGACCTGATAAATAAACAATGAATATTGTTTAATGTAGTGTACATGGTGTTCGAATTTAATCTAATTCTAATGTGAACAGTATTTTGTGAGTGCAACAAACGATTTAGTATATCACGGTGATACGTATAGCCAGATATGCGTTTGCCCTTTCAATTTACCCTTCAACTGATTTGACTTTATCGCATCACTAACAAATGGCCCATTCGTTTTACAAGTAAAGTGATTTTGAAATGAATTTAGCGATATATCTCTTTAGCTAAATGAGTCAAAATCAATTCACTATTATTTTTATACTAGCTAACCATTTCCAGCGCGTTCCTTTTGACCAATACGCTTATTTTAACTAAAAAGCTTAAGCTAGCGGGAGATTCGAACGTGATAGGTTCTAGTGATTCGCTCGATACTTCTTTTCTATAATCAGGTGTAAAATTTATTTAAATCAATTTAAACATATTATTTTAATTTTAATTGGTTTCCACTTCTGTACGTCTGTGCGCCGACTGATTGCGTGTTTGCGTGTTTCCGTGTTTACGTGTGTTGGTGTGTGCGTGTGTGCGTGTGAACCTGTGTGCGTATGCGTGCGTGTGTGTGTGCGGGTACGTGTGTGTGTGTGGTCTGTGTGTGTGTGTGCGTGTGTGCGTGTGTGCGTGTGTGCGTGTGGTGGGTGCGTGTGGTGTGTGCTTGCGTGAGTGTGTGTGTGTACGTGTGTACGTGTGCGTGTGCGTGTGCGTGTGCATGTGAGCGTGCGTGCGTGAGTGTGTGCGTGTGTACGTGTGTGCATGTGGGCGTATGGGTGTGTGCGTCTGTGCATGTGCGCGTGTGCCCGTGTGCGCGTGAGCGCGTGTGCGCATGTGCGCGTGTGCGGTTGCGGGCATGTGGGCATGCGGGCGTGTGCGCGTGTGCGTGTATGCGTGTGTGCGTGTGTGCGTGTGTGCGTGTGTGCGTGTGTGCGTGTGGTGTGTGGTGTGTGCGGTGGTGCGGTTGGTGTGCGTGTGTGCGTGTGTGCGTGTGTGCGTGTATGCGTGTGTGCGTGTGTGCGTATGTGTCTTTGTGCGCGTGTGCACGCGTGCGCCTGTGCGTGTGTCCGAGTGTGCGTGTGTGCGTGTGTGCGTAATTATCGATATTAACAAAACATGATGTAGGTAGAAATGTTAGGGATATACTTATCCTGGGGACCATTCATCCCGTCGCTCCGTTGTTTGTTTACTAAAAAAGAGCACCATGTGTGAAGATCACTCTCTACAGGTCAGCAGCAGTGTTCGCCTCAGGGAGTGCTGCCACCTTTCGGAAGACGGGTAAGACCTTCTCCATATCGAGATAATCGCGGCGTGATACTGATGGCAGCTTGAGCCGCTTTCGGTACTTCACCTTCCGGAGCTTTTGCGTAACTGACGTAGTCGATGTGGGGTTTTGTGCATTCACTGGTGTGGTGATCGCCCGTACACTTGACACAGCACGCTGTAATGACACTACCTAATGCCAGGTTTACGATTCAAGTACTCGGTGTTGTAGACGGGCGACGTGCCCCACCCCTTGGATATTTGTCTCTTCCTCTTGGACGGTAGCTGTACCAATACAGGGAGGATCTGACGTCCTTACTGCTCCATCCTTGAACAATAATAAACTTTAAAACCACGTTGATGCAGCTCTGAGGTCATGTCTGTTTGGGTGATTTCTACTGTCACGCCACGTATAGCCACCTTAAATATTCGATCACTCTTTGCCTGATAAGTATGATACGGCGTATCATGCCTACCCATGAATCTCGTAGCCTGCCTCGGTCCTTGGTTATGGCTGACTGTATCCGGATTCCCTCGCTTTAGGCCAGGAAGACAATCCCACGCCGGACAAGTTCTCGAGAGAATTTAACCCAGTTCCCTTTCTGACAAAGTATTATCGGGGAAAGATTCTCCTTGGTAACGCACTCCTTGGCTTTTGGGAGGTTTCCAAAGGCTCGAGAGCGTTAGCGGTCACCGTCCGTGTTGACTGGCTGTCCTTAGGCATCTACTGTCGTTTTTTCTTGTGTCCTGATGTTTGCTTTATCGGAGATGGTGAAATCAGGGTGGGCGTCTTCTTATTTTCTTCCTTCTGAGATGACTTCCCGGTGGTGGCGGTGAACGTCGCTGTCGACGGTATCATCAGTTAGACCTCAGCTGGAAGGGAGGTGCTGATTGCGGCTTCTTTGGTCGCCTCCTCTTCTTTGCGGTGGTAGCCGGTGGTGCGTTGCTACTCTGTCCTTCCCACGGGAGATCGGGCAGCGTCGTTATCTCGTTCCGTGTCTGTGATGAAGGCGAGAGGGGGTGACGTGCCATCCACTGGTGGTAGTAGTACAGCCCCTAGTCTCCTATGGGGCGGTCCCTCGTTAAAACAATGGCAGCTTATGACGTTACTTCTTTTGAGATGACAAATTTGTCTTTAATGTGTTGAACCTTTCAATTCGGATCCCAACTTTGGAATGTTACAACAGTAAGATTCTTTTGTAATTGACAAGGCTTCAACGTAAATCAACTGCGATTTGTCCTTCTAATTCACACGGGAAAAGCGCATCTCTCCACCCTAACAATTTGCAGCATTCCGTACAGTAGGACTTTTAATCAATAACCTGACCTATCTAATGTTAGCAGAACATTTTATGCATCAGACGGTTATGTAAAATTATTTTAGTTCTATGGGGTATGCATTGCTTTGCGGATCTTTGTTAGTGCAACGATTTGGCCGATACGACACACAATTCATAATGCGTGTTTGCCGTCGACATATTTTTTACTAAAAAGGATTACTGCGCATTTGGAATGCTTCCTATGGCAGAACCGAGAACGTATTGAATCTCATTTTCTAGCGATGGAACAATTACTTTGTTCGGTATATCACTGTTGCTACGTAAGAACGGTTGTTGGCGAATAAAATATGCTGGAGGACATTGAAAATGTCAAGCTGTGCAATTTGTTGTACAAGACAGGCGTCTTTTCTTTTACTATCTACTAGAGTCGTAAGGTTTCCTAACGAAATAAAATATAATATATATATATATATATATATATATATATATATATATATATATATATATATATATATATATATATATATATATATATATATATATATATATATATATAGCCTTATAGACCAATGGCTTCTTTGCTCTAAGGGCTGTTATTTTCTAACCGCGCCACTATCTTCTTCCACACTTTCTTGTCCTGCGCTTTATTCTTACAACCCTCCACTCCGTCCTTTCTCACATCTTCCTCTACAGATTCAAACCACTTCCTTCTGGGTCTTCCTGTCTTTCTCTCCCCTTCGCTAGTAGAATATTATTTGCGATTTTATTTGGCTGCAATCTGTGCATCATGTGTCCCAATCATCTAACTCTTTGAGCCCCAAATTACTTGTACTATTGTGGGTTTTCCATACACTTCCAGAATTTCCTTGTTGGTTCGGCGTTTCCAATTCCCTTCGTTGTCCTTAATTCCCCGGAAAATACCTCTTAACACCTTCCTCTTTCGCGCTTACAATTTCTTAACCTTTTTCTTGTTCATTACCCAGAGCTCAGATCCGTACATGACAGAGGGGCAAAATCCGTTCTATACAGCCGTATCTTCGCTGCCAAGGAGACGTGCTTAGATTGCAGCTTTGCTTCCTTTCCCTATTGTCTTCTTTATATCAGGGTTTTCTTCGCATTTATTAGTTATTGTTACCCATAGGTATTCAAATTGGCTAACTTTTTGAATCTGATACGTTCTCCCCTTTGCCGTGGTGACTTGCAAATCCGGTCTTGCTCTTCCCTCCTGACCACCTAGCAATTTCAGATATTTCATTTTTTCGGTATTCACCTGCAATCCATGTTCTCTTGCTTTCATTTCCAGCCTTCTAAATACTGTTTTTGGTTCTTTTAGTGATCTGTTGATAAACGTTACACCGTCTAAGAAGGCTGACCATTAGTGCCTGTTTTGTTATATAACTTCTGAAATTTTATTACCGCCTTCTCTCATTATAGCTACCAGTACTATGTTAAAGAGCGTGGTCGAAAGGGGGTGTCCTCGTGTCTCAGGCTCAGCTCTACTCCGAACTCGCTCAAGAGGCTTCCTCCTAGAACTACTCTCTTTTTGGTGCTGTTCACCGTCATACGCACCAGTCGGATTAACTTCACAGGTATCTTCAACTTTTCCATTGCCCTGTATATTTTCGCTCTTATGATTCTGTCATACGCTTGTTGAAAGTCAATGAAAAGTATGTGCGGTTGTAAGTTCTTGCCATAACTTGTGGCTTGTATTCGTTTTAGTACATGTATTTGATCTGTTGTGGATCTTCCTTCTCTAAATACTCCTTCATACTCTCCAATAGCTGCTTTTGTATGTGCTTCTATTTTGTTTCTTAAGATTCTAGCCAAAATCTTGTATGTTATGTCTAATAGTGCAATCCGTCTAAAA
Organism: Vesta saturnalis; assembly: GCA_036346205.1. NCBI lineage: Eukaryota > Metazoa > Arthropoda > Insecta > Coleoptera > Lampyridae > Vesta > Vesta saturnalis. The sequence goes on from JARFJB010002090.1 coordinate 588,382, forward strand.
TTACTACATTTGGTGGTATTCCCTTTTTTGTGTTTGTGCGATAGACAACTGGTTTGATCCACCTGTCGGGCATTTTCTTTTCCTTCCATACTTCCCTTATTGTGTGTGTTATCCACGTCTATAGCTGCGGGCCGCCAGCTTTCAGACATTCTGCTGGTATGCCATTCTATCCTAACCTTTATTGGTTGCTAATTTTGCTATTATTTCCTTTATTTATCGTTATATTGGTTCCCCTACGTCTTGTTCTTCTGCTACTACTCCTAGATTTGAGGGATTAGTTTGCTCTTCTTCCCTGCCTTCTACTAACAATTCTTCGAAATGCTGCGCCCACACCTTTACTTTTCCCTTCGGGTCTCCTACTAGCTCGCCTTGTTCATTCCTACAGTACTCTAGAGCCCCCACTTTCTTTTGTATGCTCTTTTTGGCTTCTTGACAAAAATTCTAAATCTCCTTGTTTCCGTATTGTTCCTCTATCGCCTTCAATTTTCTATCCAGTGCCTCCCTTTTCTTTATTCTACATACACCCTTTGTTGCTGTTTTCTTTGTATCCTCTTTTACTCTCTTCCGTGCCTTCCTTGACTACCTTCATTCTAGCTTTGCCTCTCTCCTCACAACTTTTTTGCAGTCGCTGTCATACCTCCCCTCGCTTATAGTAGTTTTACGTTTCTTCAGCAGGCTCTGCACTGTCTCTGTTAGCGTTTTTTCTATTACTTTCCACCTTTTTCCTATCTCTTGTTCAGTTACTAATTCTTCCAGTTTCCTTGTGACTTCCACTTCAAAACTTTTTCTCATCTCCACGTTCTCCAACTGTTTCACATTGATTATTTTTCCACTGTTGTTTGCCTCTTTAGTTTCCCCTGGCAGTTCTTGTCTTAATTTTATTAATACCTTCACCTTTGATAGCCTTCGCATGTTTAGACTCTATTAGTACGTGATCTATTTGGTTTCTAGTGTTACCATCTGGGGACAGCCACGTAGCCTTATGAATAACTTTATGACGGAACTGCGTACTCGTACCTCATTTGGTTCTCCATTGCACACTCAATTAATGTTTTCCCATTTTCGTTTGCTTCTTCGTGCTTACTGTTGACTCCTATAATATCTCTATAGCCTTCCTTTTCCCCAACTACGCATTAAAATCCCCAATAGTAAGTGTCAGGTCATACTTGGGTACGCTGCTTTTTGTTTTATAGAGCTCTTCATAAAATTTATCTTTTTCTCATCTGTTTCTTCCGTTGGCGCTTGTCCATTTAGTATGGTTATTTTTCGCTACCTTCCTCTTAACCTCAATAAACTCATTCTCTCCGAAATCGGCTTAAACCCTATAACTCTTTTTTCCCATCTTTTCTTTAACCTGAAACCTGCACCAAAATATCTCTTTTCCTCTCCTCCACTATTAAAGAATATTCTCCTAATTTGCTAATTCCAATTCCTTCTGCTTTTGTTTCTTGCGGTGCTAACACTTGGATTCTGTAATTTCTCATGCATAGACTCCATTAAATTTCTGACTGCTCCTTGCTCATTACAATTTCTTACATTTCAAGTCCCTATCCTCGTATCTTGCTTCTCCGTCTCTTTTTGGTCGTAATCCTGTTCATTGCCTTACTCGTTATGTGTCATTCCTGCCATCTTTTAGTACTTCTTGTCAGTTTTTTGGTTTTAGCCTCTTTCCATTGGTTCCAAATTTTCTATGTTATGGTCCCACTCCCACCAGCTGCCTTTCATATAGATTTTTTGGTACCCCATCTTGGCTACGCTCCCATATCCGTAATTATATAATTTTAAAATAACAACAAATATGTTTTACTATTATAAGTTTATATAAAGTATAAATGGGTTGCATAATGATTTACATTATGAGAATGACTTTTCTCTTGATGTTCGTAATATTTGCTAATAACTGTTACGTTGCTTTCTATACTACACAACTGGGAGAGGTACCCAGACTATTAAACTGTTTATGCCACCTTCAAAGTGCATTGATCTTGTCCTTTTCTATCATATAGAATAGGCATTCAATTTAAAATGTATTTCCATAGAGGTACTAACTTGAGCTCAGATTAAGTATAATCTAATTAACAATCATCATACCAGCATGGTTTTAAAAATGCAGCGTATTCGATGAAGAAAAAATTGTACGTAGCCTTAGGCACATATCATTTCTGACCAGTTTTGACTTTAAAATCATCATTAGTTTCTTACGTTCGTGCAGATAAATTATAGCATTACACTCGCATGTGGTGGCTCTAGTTCACTCGGTTCAGTTGCTCTCTTTTTTAGAACTCTTAACTTTGAGAGTAAATTTTACCATAACGTACTAGTGCAATATTATACTGATAATCAGGAGTTGTAATAGTAACCAGCCAAACAAAAACTGCATATTTACTTGTGATTGTTCTTATTCATCGAAATTAGCAATTAGTTCATTTTTGATACACCGGCACTTATTTTTCAAGAAATTTTGAATTAACTAATCTTACTTGATGATACATTCTGTTTACTAACACATCCACAGTTTACAGTTTGTTGAGTGCACACAGGTCTTGATTCCCAAAACTAGGTGTTGTGCTGTAGCACCCCTAATAAGATAGCCGGAAACTCAGTGGTTTTGGTAAAGAGCTTGGATAAGTAGGCATGTGGTTGGCGCAGAAATAGACAATCTCTAAAAAGGGCACCATTTGGTTTGTACTTGTATCGCCCTCAAACCAAGAAAAGGATCAATACACATTAAGGATTACGGCAGAGTTAAAATAAAGCAAACGTTGACCAGAAAAAGAACAGGTCAGTTTATGATTCGTATACTAGTGGTCTAACACAATTCTTTATTACTTAACGCAACCCAACCCATAAGTAACCTAAACCCAAAATTTGTAAACGTACTCATAAAGTTAAATTTGACGGTAATTGTAAAATAAAACATACCGTGAGAAAGGGTAACTAACTTCTAGTAGGAATAAACTCTACATAACATAATAGGTCGAATAGACTTGTAGCAAAACAAAAAAATCACAAATCGTTACAATAGTAAACCACTTACCTTTTTCAGTGCTAAACCCAAGAACATTATAGAATTAAAAAAAATTAAACCAAAACAAATATTTCAGTATTGTTGGACATCCAGCGTCGAACCGGAAGGCTAGAAACGGAAATAACACAATACAATATAATTAACCAAATCGTAAGCTAGCCAGATATCTACCGCTGAGGCTAAATAACTGAACACAATAAAAAAAGCAATCATCGTCGAATTTTGACAGCAGCAAAAAAAAGGTATTTCAATACTATTGCCACGAGTAATGAGTAATGCACAAAATAGAACCCCTAAACTTGAGTAATAAGCACTCTAATCCCCGAAGGTGACCAAAAAGTCATTATGCAACAATTTAAAAAGAATTGTGGCTGAAGGCCGCATCATTTACAACTATGTTACTATCTAATAACTTTCTCGTTATTCTAATGTTTGTTACATGTACATCAAAGCCTAAGTTAAAAATACAAAGCAGGAAGCACATAGTACATATCAAAATACAATTACATTAGCAAGCATCAAAAGTTTAACATGAGTCACCCTGTATAAAAATTAAATTTACAGAAGCAAAATTCAAGTGCAAATAACGACAAACATCAGAGATATATGTTTAGAAGGTAACATCTGTTCGCAATACAGTTAGTGTTCTTAATAGTTAACACACAAGTATACAAGGCACAAGCCAAGGAGATTGGGAAATTCCAAAGCGGGCACCTTGAATGAGCAGTATGTTTATTAATGTTTGCTCGTTCTAAAGTAATATACAAAATTTTAGGTGCATAACCATGTTAATTGAGTCGACTAATCATGCCTAACATTTAAGTTTAAATTGAACATCTGCAAGCAACTGAAGCAGTTTTACACCTCTATTTATAACTCGTCGACCTAACAATGAGCAACACCCAAAGTAACTATGATGGTCATATGTGACTGTATGTTTCTCCAGGGCTCCGTCACGAAATAAGTAATATAAGACTCACCAATAAGTTGGTTGTGTTAGGATTACCCAAGCGTCTTCCTTGATTTAACCTCGGTGTTTTAGAGAGAAGTCGAGTCGATAGCGAAATAAATCCTTGAATTATCTTTGCGTTAAAGTTATCGTAAGCCACCGTTCAGTGATCAATGAAAAGTACTTACCAGCGTATTCATACATTCCAGTTGCGAGAATTATCCACGTAAGGAAAAGAAAAAATTACCTAAAGCAATTCATGTCTTAGGTACTAGACAAGTAACAATCGTAGAACTCTAAGTATCTGAATAATAACCTGAAGGTAGTAATAAATTTTATGAAGAAGTTACCTCCTGTAGAGACGAGAGAGCATGTATCTTTTAAGTAAACTTTATATCCGTAAAAGCGAAAACTAAACTGTTAATTTAGTATAGCATTAAGTACAATTTTGGAAATAAAGCCAGCACAAATACTGTATGTAATTTACAATGTTAGTTTAATAAAAATTACAGAAAATATCTAAATAGGTAATTTCCTTAAAACGCCAATTTTATAAAATGGCGTTCTTCAAGAAAACGAAAAGGTCACCTGTTCTAACTTTCCCTTTTTCCACCAATTATAATCCTCCCATTTATGAAAAATTTTAAATGAGGCGCAATCCTTAGCATATTTGGTACGGAATTACCACATCTACCTCATGAAAATAGAAATCAGATCTAAGTAAGGTATGTTTTTTAACAACTTGTATGAAAAATTCTCAATTTGTGAGACCAAAAATACGGGTACGAAATAAAAACGTCAGAAGTCCATGTACATGTGCTGATTGCAAGAAGTTTATGTTTGAACAAAATTTTATTTCAATACTTTTGTCATGATTTTTTCTAATGCAGACTTCTACGGGGTGTCCCATTAACGTACGTACTTCATAATATAATTGATACGCATTTTCTTGTTTCCAAAAGTGTAAAAATATGCGGGTCTATACCTAGTGTTTCAAAAATAGGGACTTTTTGCAACTACACATTTCTGAATGCTAAGTTTATTTTGTAAGCTTTACAGCAAAGAGTCATTGAACTTTCCTCTATTAATTGGCAGCCTTGTATAAACTGAAATACTGAGTAAATAAGATAGACCTTAAAGCAGTAAAAAACAAAATCTAAATGAAATCCATAGTAATATAAAAATAAAATAAAATTTCTTTGTGAAAGTAAATAATAGTGAAAATGTAGACTTTCACGGTTATCATACATAATTATAATACTTTTCTTTTAGGTATTCAATCGTGTATTTTTTATACATCTTTACATAAATCTATACGTTTCAATAACAACTACTGTTATGGTCCTCAGTAAACGTTAATATCTTTAAGTGTCATTTAAGATGTCAAAATAAATTGATTTCTATATTTCATAAATTTGTTTTGATATCCTCAATAATTCCAAAATATATTCACATTTAATTAAAGTACAATGGGCCCACTTTCCCATACCACCTTTAATCGGTGACTTCACAATTAAATGGCGTCACATGACCCGTTCCTTCCCCCACGTGACTACACCCACTTCCAGCTGATTGATCCTGTGCGCTCATACCGCCCCAGGTTGCGTGTTCCGATTGGAGAGCCTAACGGCAGTCCACACCCGCTGGTTTCTGATTAGTGACGGACATTTTTGTTTGAGCGGTCATTTTTGTTTTGGTGGCCATTTTTCTTATAGCGGCCATTGATTGGAGGTCTAATATCTCCTCTCAATGGCGGAAAAACTTGAAATTTGAAATAGTAATCTAATAGTGGGAAGGCAGACTCTCCATCTCGTTAATACAGCTATAAAGGCTATTCTCTGGTCTTTTCCCACGTGACTACGGGCCACTTCCAGCTGATTGCTCCTGTGCTACCGCCCCAGGTCTAGCGGTGTATCCGATTGGAGAGCCTAATGGCAGTCCACACCCGCTGGTTTCTGATTAGTGACGGACATTTTTGTTTGAGCGGTCATTTTTGTTTTGGTGGCCATTTTTCTTATAGCGGCCATTGATTGGAGGTCTAATATCTCCTCTCAATGGCGGAAAAACTTGAAATTTGAAATAGTAATCTAATAGTGGGAAGCAGACTCTATCTCGTAATACAGCTATAGAGCTATTCTCTGGTCTTTTCCCCTTGCCGGGCCCTCAAATTGCTTGTGACGCCATCTAGCGGTGTATTTTTAAAACTAATGAATGTTTTCTGTAATAGAAATTGATCGTGGACCTACATAGTGTTATATTTTTAAAAGTAGATGTAGATAGATCCCTGTAATTGTAATGATGGAAAAACTTGGAAATTTGGAAGGGTGTTCTAATAATTGGGGTCCGCAATACTAACCTCATAAGGCACCGCTAGGACTCTTAAAACTTGTCGACATGTTTTAGCCCCACTGTAATAGAGCCTCCTTGTTTGTTTATGCGCTGGCTCCATAGTACTGTTATATTTTGAAAAACTAGACTGTATCTGATTATGCTGGTAATACTTGGAAGGGTGTTCTAATACATGGGGTCCGCAATATCTTTCTAATACAAGAGCACCGCTAGGACTCTTAAACTTGTCACAGACTTAGCCCCACTGCAATGGCCTCCTTGTTTGTTTATGCGCGTGGCTCCATATACTGTTATATTTTAAAAAAGTAGATGTAGATTTCTGTAATACTTATAAAGGCGAAACATTGAAATATCTTTCTAATACAAGAGCCCCCATACCAACTCATAAGACAGCATTATGCTTCCAAAACGTGTTTTGCAGTCATACCTGCATTACACAAGTCCTCTTTCGGTAATAATCAGATACTATAAAAGCTTAAATCTACAAATGCGTGTCACATAATGTTATTGGTTTTAAAATAGCGTAACACTCACACCTTTATCTAATTAATTAAAAAACGGTCTGAGATCGAGTTTGTAGAATAACAGCTGACGTTAATGCAAAGTTGGTTTGACAACAAGCCGTAAGGATAATAGTACATTAAAATTTTTGTAAACAATAACAAATAAAATATATAGGTACTAAAAAATAATAGTCAAACCTTAAGACGTGCTTTCCTTATGCTAATCGTAAAATTGAATATTAAGCTATTTATATTTTGCATACTTACACACACACACACACACGAGCGCGCGCGCACACGCACACACACACACACACACACACACACACACACACACACACACACACACACACACACACACACACACACACACACACACACACACACACACACACACACACACACACACACACACTCACACTGACACTCACACTCACACTCACACTCACACTCCTGCACTCTCGCACACTCGTACATTCGCACACACGCACGTACGCACGTACGCACACACACGCACGCACGCACGCACGCACGCACCCACGCACGCACACACAAACACATACAAACACACACAAACACACACAAACACACACAAACACACACAAACACACACAAACACACACAAACACACAAACACACACAAACACACACAAATACACACAACACACACACACGCACGCACGCACGCACGCACGCACGCACTCACGCACGCACCAACACACGCACGCACGCACGCACACAAGCACGCAAGCACGCACGCACGCACGCGCGCACCCGCGCACCCGCGCACTCCCGAACTCCCGCACTCCCGCGCGCTCCGCACGCTCCCGCGCGCACGCCGCACGCGCCTCGCTCACTCGCGCACTCGCGCACCGCGCACTCGCCGCACGCACGCACGCACGCACCACACACACACACCACACACACACACACACACACACACACACACACACACACACACCACACGCACGCAGCACGCACGCACGCGCGACACGTACTAGCATTTTAAAATAAAAAAATATTGAGTATACAATAGGAACCTATTAAGATTCCCAAAAAGACATATATCAAAATTTGCGTTACGATTAGTCCGTAGTTTAATCACATGCTCAATTCAGAAGATATTTAGAAGAGCACAAAAGCACCGTTTTGATACTAAAGGTTTAATCATTCCTTTTCAGAAATAGTTGCGAGGCCATCGGGTTGTGGGAAATCGTATTTTATCGTAGATTTTCTAATCAATATCTAAACTGTATGTGATACAACTTTGGTTCTGCAGCAGGTGGCAGCCATTATTCGAAGATCTCTCGTTCGAGTTTGAGAAGAGTTTACTTGATATGGATCAGTTTCACGGTGAAAAACCAGTCTTTATAATAATTGACGATCTAATGGGCGAAACTAACGGCGGTTCGGTAGTAGATATTTTTCAACGGGCTGCCTCCATAGAAGGCTAAGTGTGTTTTTCTTAACAGAAAACATATTTCACCAAGAACGTGGACCAAGTGATATTTCTTTCAACGCTCACTACATAACTTTGTTTAAGAATTCGCGTAAGAGCTCAGATGAAGCATTTAGGTTTCGCCTGACAACCCCAAATTGTTGGAGGCTGCGTACCAGGACGCCACATAAAACCCACGCGGATATTTATTGTTCGATTTAAAGCAGTATACACCGGACGTATTACGATAGAGAACAAATATATTCGAGACGCACGGCATTTTCCAAGTATGTACAGAGAAAAAAGGATTTACTCCTCACAGTCATAAAGATTACATCATATATGGTGACTGACGTTTTCAGCAAAAACACCGATATCATTTAAGCATTAGCCAAATTAAGTAAAAGTTAACGTGAGGCCTTATTGAAATGTTTGTATAGTAAGCAGGCCCAATGTATCTGCGAGTGTGCACAAAACATTTTAATAGGTCGCATCCTTTGTCAAGTGATCAGAAACGGCAGTTCTCTCAACATGAACGCACTTTAAGATGATTGGTACAGATAGAGGAGTCTAAAAAGGAAGAAACCGTTTCTTGTGCAGAAGGGTGTGCATTTCTACCACTTCTCTTAGAACCATTACTTGGGGGTATTCTGGTAATTTGTTTCAATAACTATGGACCACAACCTGAAGAAGATGATTATTCTACCGTTGGATTCTATACAGCGCTTTCATGTGCCGTATGTTACACAAAACCACATTTTAGCGCATCTGGGTAGCGATATGGATAAAGTTTTAAAAACCGAAATGATTGACCATGACAAATGGCAGCAGTACAACAAAGTTCTTCAAAGATATCTACACTTTTCCAATCAGTTACGTTAACCTGCTAGTATAACCATCAGTGATGATATTGGCGATTTACCGAGACGCAAAGGCCTGACAGACGACGGAATATTAACGATGCTTCTTACTAAGAAGAAAGGTGAGGCTTTCTTGCATTTATTGAATACGGTCAGTGATGTATTTTTGGATAAAATGGGTACTGTCACAATAAAAGGTGAGATTATCCCACATTTCAATTTTATCGGTCTGGTTCACGATACGTTAAAACATCGAAAGCTACAAATCCGCACGACTGTAACCAGTTTGCGACGTACATTAAAGAAATAAATATACCACAAGGGTTTATCGGAAATTCTCGAACTGCATCATCACCTAAGGTTGGGCGATCCCTTACTCCTATAGCTGAGAATTACAATGATGATAGTGAATCGCGGGAAATACCGAAAAGAACCTCTCGAAGAAGACATTCAATAGATTGGGATACGTGGCGAGCATTGAATGATGTATACTATGATTCCTTGTATACGGAAGGGTTTTCGAGTATAAAACCTTCAGTTGACGCTGTAAAAGATAAATATGCCGAAGTGAAAAATTTTCTGCAGACACAGGAAGCTTATAAGGCACAGAAACCAGTCAGAAAAAAGTTTCCTCGCAACAGATATACTGTGAACAACCTTTATAAGTTGTGGCAAACGGATTTTTGCGATATGAGGACTTTAATTAAACACAATAGTGGATATAATTACATATTCACGGTTATTGATGTGTTTAGCAAAAGGACCTGGACGAGACCTCTTAAAACGAAGGCAACCACCTCTATAATTTAAGCATCCACCGATATTTTTAAGGAGTGTGGCAATATGTCAGCAAATCTACACACGGATAAAAGCAAAGGGATTGTGGCGGTCATTGTACAAAACTTTTTCAAGAAACAAGATATCAATTTTTATGGTAACAAACAACTCTGATATAAAAGCATCTGTAATTGAAGGGTTTAATAAAAATTTAAAAGAGAGATGTGACGTTATTTCAGCTACGAAAATCCTACCAGTACATTTATGTACTCCAAAAACTTACGACCGCTTGCAACAATAGCCCTCATTCAAGAATAAAGATGGCCCCTGCGGTTGTAAACGATGAAAACATTTAAGAAGTGAGGAATAACCTGTTCGCGAAAGGCTTAGGCACAGCGCCTTTTAGAAGGGGTATGAAACGAATTGGAGTGAGGAAGTTTTTACAATTAGCGCAGTGTAAAAAGAAGACCGGCAGTTTACCAAATATTCGCTCCTGTTGTGGGTACCTTTTACGAGGAGGAATTGCAACTTGTTAGGATTGATAAAGACACTCTATTTAAAGTCGACAAGATTTTAGAGGAGAGGCATCGTGGTCGACATAAACAATATTTGGTTAAGTGGCGTTGATACAGAGACAAATTTGATAGTTGGTTGTTAGCTTCGCATGTGTGGGATATATATACATACATATACATACATACTATAATATATTTATATATATATATATATATATATATATATATATATATATATATATATATATATATATATATATATATATATATATATATATATATATATATATATATATATATATATATATGAATGGAGTTTTACCTTACTTTATTGAGTAATCTTTCTGTGACGTATTTTCCTGGTAATATGACGTCAAATTTTATTACGAAGCTGCCAAAACGAATAAGATTAACGGGCTCATGTGTATCGGAAATTCAACATCCTTGTTCTTTGCCGCTGTAAGCGCGACAGACAATTTAATTTTTTATAGAACTGAGCCACCTACACGAGAAGAGGATGTGCTGGAAGCGATATTAAAAAAGGCTGCATCATATTTTCAGAGCGACAGCGAGAAAATTAGTTATGTTGAGGACGGATGGTGTGTGTTACGTTTCGCTTCCGGGAATTATGCCAGCATAGAAAAAATTACCAACGAGCTAAGTGACAACGAGCTGACAACTAGATTGTTACCATGATCTAACTAAGCGAGTTACTACAAAATTGAAAACGTCGCTCGCACTATTTTTATTCTCACCGTGCTAGCTTTACAGTTGGGGTACGTCCGTATCAAAACATAACTATAGAACCAATACCACCGCACTTTATCTCCAATTATGCGTATAATAAACATTACTTCAGAAAACTATACTTACGTTAATCATAAGGATGTGGTTTTTTCGCCTGCCCACCACAAGCCAGTGACGACAGGGGTATTTGAAAACATTGAGATTGATATAAAGACAGATATTGGTGCAGAAATTCCATTCGTCGTGTTTGAAGGTACACTTGTGGTTTGTATTTATCAACAATATTATATGAATCAGGCCTATAACAACATCGGCTCCATTTACAGGGACGCACCATATCAGCTTGGACATGGAATAGGAAGCTGGTTAGGTGGTATATTTAGAAGTATAATACCGTTACTTAAGTCTGCTGCAAAGGCTATTGGAAAAGAAGCCCTAAGGATAGGGACCAACATCCTTGGTGACGTCATAGAGGATCGTCCTATTAAGTAGTCATTTCAAGAAAGATTTCACGAGGTAGGTAGAAATTTAAACATAAAGCCGATGAGAAAATCGATAAAATGATGGAGGGACCGGGCTATAAAAGAGTGCGACTGTCCGATTATAATCAGTATCTGCCGAGAGCTGCTAAGAAGAAACCTACTTACGACGATATATTTTGAACATAATAATAATGGCTTTTATACATGCACAGTCGTGTGAATGCATCAAGTTCGAATTCGATTTTTTCGCTTTACCATCGACGCAGGCAAGTATCGAAAGTCGTGAATGGATGTTTTACAGTGTCTTATCAGCTCTGAGTGAAGACGCCCCAATAGAATTTGTAGTGGCCGGAAATGGAAACGATTACATAGATTTAGATAAATTTCTAAAGCAAGACGGTACACATCTTACTGACACGGATATTGTGGCACCGGTAAACAATTGGATGCATTCGATTTTTTCACAAGTGTAGGTTTACTTAAATCAGAAGATGGTGTCGCAACCAAACAATACCTATGCCTACCTCACATATATTGAGACGCTGCTAAACTATGGGAAAGGCATTACGGTACAATGAAACAGCCGGACAGATGAATACCCTGGAACATGCAAATAACGGTTTTTCATCAAGCACTTACAGCGACCAGCAAACAGCAAACACGTGCACTCGGATTTGTTTAATCCAAAAGTTTGTCATAATTGGTGCTGAGCTAATTTTGTTCGATCAAGAGATTCCGTTAGCACACGGTTCAAATTACAACACGAAAACAATCCCACCATTCTAATTACCCACGCTAAAGCTTTGAAACACCTGCAGCATAATACCTTTTTACAAGGACAGACGTAAAAGTGCTAACTATACCTGCGGGTATACAGCAATGATCATTGGATAATGTTTTCCTGGGTCAGTTACCTAAACGATGTATCGCGGGGTTTGTGGCAAATACGGCCTTCAACCGTGATTACGCCTCAAATCCGTTCAATTTACATCATAAGAATATTAACTACATGTCGTTATACATTGACTAACAGCAAATTCCTTCGAAGGCCTTTAACCGGACTTAACAGCTAATGGTTGATATACAAGGGTGCATCACACTTTATTTTCCAGTTCTCATTTTTTGAATGAGGGACAACGATATATCGACAAGAAATTATCCTGATGGTTACTGTTTAATGGCCTTTGACCTAACTCGTGACTTGTCTGAAAACGCTCGTACACACTGGAATTTAGTTAGAAACTGTTCTGCGTACCTCGAAGTCGACTTTGAAGAAGCTCTAACGGAAACCGTTAACTATTTGGTGTATGCTGAAATCGATAACGTGATCGATATTGATAAAAATCGGAATGTCATCGTAGATCTTACTTGTTAAAAGGGTAACTCTAGGTCACAAGTTTCAGTGTACAGCAATGGATGAAAGAAGATGGACGCACACTTGGAGGTGTTAACAACGAGTTTATACCGAAAGAAATTGCAATGACTTATTGCTGATGCTGGTAAAACCACCTCGAGATTATTTTATATCAAACCCATGTCAAAATGTATAAGGAATTTAGAGAATAAATACGCCACGACGACTTCCAGGAGGAGTTGATAAGAGCGTTGGTGCATTTTAACAAAATTCACCTTAAGGGCAGTGAAAAGCAACAGTTTTTAAGATAGTAAACCTGGACTAGATTGACTGTCCGTCGATTAAAGTTTAAAAACGGAAGCAAAAGCGTAATGTTGTTTAAACCATAACATCAAGGCGCCTATGTGTGCTATGGAAAACGAATTACTATTGTAGAACTGGACGCATACCAACTCCAAAGATGTACGAAATTGATCCCCAACCACAAAAATGTGTTTTGACATGTATGTGGTTCTAATCAGTTACCGGCGGCACGCACCTAAACAGTAAGCAATTATTGTGAACACGAATCCAGCAAACAAACCAGGCCAACGTTGGACACCTATCCACACTGACGAGAATGGTAACGGGGAGTATTTTGATTCTTTTGGACGACGTCCACTAGGATACCATTTACGCCTTCTGAAGAAGAAATCTAGATGGTTCCATCACAACAAAACGAGACTGCAGGATTACCATTCGGATTGGTGTGGACTTTATACGATAATGTTTTGATATTTTAGATTAAATAATTTACCATAAGTTTTCACTAATTATAAGTGTTGAAATAATCAAGTTATTATATAATGCTTGTTTTTCTACGATTCTACTCTGATAAATTTCAGTACTTTAGTGTTTTCAATTACAACTTAGGGTGAGTGTAACGTATGATTCTAGGTTGAAACTTGTTTCAGATACATGAACCTAGATACAAAAGCAAAACGCAAGTCTGATGTTGATTTGAAAACAATTTCTACGAACAACCAAGGGTTGAGAATCCCTAATGGTGCCTAATGACTTGGAATTTAGACTCTAGTATTAGAATACCATTTTAAACTTTAAGTTTTCGCTCTAAAACCATTACAGAAATCTACACCTACTTTTTAAAAAAGATATCAGTAGATAGAGCCACGCGCACCGCTACATAGGGTCACAAATAAACAAGGGGGTCTATGCAATGGGGTAACACTTTGTGACAAGTTTAGGAGTCCCAATGGAATCTTATGTAATAGTATGCGATCCCCATTGTTATAACACTATTTCAAATTCCCCACCATAACAATTAAATCTATCATTAAAGTATACTACTAGGTGGAGCCACGATCAACCTCTATTACAGAAAACATTTATCAGGCTTAAAAATACACCACTGGATGGCGTCACAAGCAATATGGGTGCCCAGCAAGGGGAAAAGGCCCGAGAACAAGTTCCGGAGTCCTAAAGTTGTCTTATGAGAAAGTATGTCGGTCCCATTATTAGAATGCTATTTCAAATGAGCTCTATATATGTCTTACAAGATAGAGTCGGGCCCCCACTATCAGAATACTATTTCAAATTTTAAGTTTTATCCGCCATTGTAAACAAGGGGGCCCGAACAGGGCTAAGACCTCCAGAACAAGTTCTAGAGTCCTATATCTGTCTTACGAGATGGAATCGGGAACCATTATTAGAATACTATTTCAAGTTGTCTCATCAGAGCAAATACAGGAACGTACATTCACTTTTAAAAGTATCCCACTAGGTGTAGCCACGATCAACCTCTATTACAGAAAACATTCATTAGTTTTAAAAATACACCATTAGATGGCGCCAAAAGCAAAAAAAAACGAAATAGTATGAATGCAGAGCCTTAAACCCCCAATCAATGGTCGCCAAAACAAAAATGACCGCCAAGACAAAAATTGCCAACAGAACAGAAATGACCGCCACCAACCAGAAATCAGGGGGGGGTGGCCTGTCCTTAGGCCCTACAATCAGAACGCGCAACCTCGGGCAGTATGTGCGCGCGTGACCCCCTTCTAATTGCTACGTCATCGATAACAAGTGGTGGTTGGAAAGTGGGACCATTCCAGTAATGAGGACGATAACTATAATTGTCATCGAAACTTATACATTTCTATCAAGATAAATAGAAAATACATGATTTAATACATCTTTGACAATTTTGAAAGGTGGTAGGGTAAAGTATACTGTTGTTGGCCTCCTTCCAGTTTAAAGGCGAATATTAAGCGTCAAGTTCATATTTTTAAAGATTTAAATACTTTTGTATAAGCTGTCAACACTGCATGATCAACCCTTTCCGCCGAAAATTCCATGTGTCAATAGTACCGCTCTTGCTATCGCAGAAATCAAACATGTGTTTGACGTTCGTAAGTGAAGGTGTTTTCTTAAGCTTCCTCAAATCGTAAGTATACAATCTTAGTAAAATTTTATTTGAATTGACGAAATGATTATTATTTATGTATTTTAATCGAATATTAACGTATAAGGGAGGAATATGAGTAAGACTACTGCGTTTTAACCTCGAAAATAATAAAAATTTAAGACGGCGTACTACGAAGTGCGTTAAAATATGAATTTTGTAGTTATTAGCATGAGGGCCAATCATTAAAAATTACTCTAATTGTTATTATTAAGGTTTCTATGTTCTATAATGTTGAGAATGCTTTAAAACAATGGAATGTTCATCAGAAAGACTGCAAGAGGTTTTCAAATACCACGTGCTACGTTACAATTCAGACGAAGTGAAAAGTTTAGAAAAACTGAACAAAGACGAAGAAACGACATTAGTGGAATGGATTTTAGCATTTCATAGAAAAGAATTTACGAGAAGGAAAGATGACCTTTTATACTCCGTGAAACATTTTCTAGACATGAACCCAAGACTAAATCCCTATATTAACAACTGCCCAGGAAACGAATGATACCAATTATTTCTTATGCAATGTTGAATTATAGCAGGCATGGAATTTACTAACCTTTGACAAATATTATTGAGACGTGAGGCATTTCACGTTCATACAATATTGGTGTAAATCTGGTCTTCATTGCAAGTCAAGATTTCTTGGACTCATGAACGAACAGCTGCAACCCACAGGTTTCCAATTGGGTTCAGATGCGGTAATTTGGTTGGTTACTCTAAAACATGTATGTAGTAGTGCTACCGAAACCGTTCTCGTCCTCGATGGATGGATGAGTTATACTGGACGAAAGCTATTTAGCAAATGATAACACGCCATCTTCTAATACATGCACATAACCCTGAAAAATAAATCGTGTATTTAGAGCGTCTTCCAAAAATTGTCTGACAAAGAAAGTGTGTTCTCATCGCTAAAGATGATAAGAACCCAATTTTGTCTAACGTTCGCGTGGCAGACTTGCAAACGACGTCGAATATATTCGCTTGTTATTAAGGGCTTCCTAGCGAGAATGCGGGTGCCATGAACGTTCTCGTATGGCACTGCACCTATAAATCATTTTTCATAATAGTCGACGTTGAAAAGGACTTCGCCCGGTAATACTGCAGCAGGTTTTTCGTGTCAATTTCATACAAAGAGGACGTTTCTTCGTTCGTTCTTTTGTTTGGAAGGAATGATTATTTTTGGCCCCTTCCTGCTCTCTTCTGATCCATCTTCGTACATGTGCTCTTGTAATGTGGAGGTGAAAAAATGACGCTGCTGACAAGAACTTCTATTTGCAACCGAATGCACCTAGCATTTTATCCATAAGCATACAAGGTACAATATAAAACTTTGACATAAAATTGACAGGCGGGCGGTAAAATCTCAATCCGGGGTGAAATGTGAGCTTTTACTCCATCTTATGCATAAATACTGTTTTGAGTGAAACTTTATCGTCTTCAGTTGGAGAGATTTCATGGTCATTTCCTGTTTTATGGAGCACGGCAGTAAGAAAAAGGATAGATAGACGAAAAGATAGACTTCTAGGAAGAACTCATAAAACCTTAAAAGGTAGAGTCGTGAAAATGTTATTTTACAAATTTGTAACCTGCCGACAAATCAAACCTCTCCACTATATCAGTAACTGGAAACCTCACCTCCCATAACACAATTTAGTTTTTTCCTTGTTTCCAATAGCGGAATCGGATTGCCCTGCACGTCTTGGCATTATTGCATAGTAGGTAACACAACACAAGTAAACACAAAACGAAGTGAAACTACACAGCGAATGATTCATTATTAATTTGCATTAATTTTAATTTTAATTAAATTTACCACTACATACAGTCTAATTGAAATCTCATTTCCTCTCATGTAATACAGGGAATGTTACCGATAAATTGTAATGAATTTCCTTTGCTTTAAGTTTAATTATTCAATAATATCGCTATTTCGATATCTTAATAACAAATAAGAATGGTGTAGAGTATATGGTTGTTTTTTTATTTTACTAATAAATAGTTACACCGTTGTGTTTTTTCTATATGTGCACAACAATTTTTGCTCGTTTTAATTAATTAATTAATTTTTAATTATTCGACTACTCGGTTTTTACCGGTATTTACGTAAACGTCGAAGCCAAAGTAAATAATCTAGCTATTATGTATAATATCTAGACGTTATGTATAATAACTAGGGAATTTGGTCAAAGTGACTAATTAGGCTTTATTTACCTTTTTATCCAGACATTATACATACTGCTTAACTGAGTTTGATCAAAGTGATAAATGAAGCTTTAATAATTACTTTATCCAGCCATTATACATATTATCTACATGAAATACTCAGTTAATCAGTTTGCCTTCCAGGTTATGCATAAAAACTATTAGATTTGGGAGAACTAATAAAATGAAACGATTTTGCCCAATGTTTAATGTTTTAATAAATCAAAATATTTAAACAAAGTTTTTATAACTTTGTTACTAGCTTAATACAATCATACAAAAAAATGTGAATGTAAACAACTTAATGTATTTTACTACTAAGAATATTCAAAACAGAACCGAATGGTGCGTGAGAATTATTACTTTGGCTAACCCATGTTAGCTGATATTCATAATGTCTAGTCAAAATGATTAATATTTGAAAATATTGATTACTTTAGCCAAACTGTACTAGATATTATGAATAACGACTGGTTATTGTAATTAATTAATTACTTTAGCTAGCGAATTTAGTTATTATACATAATATCTGGATACTATACATAATAACTGGTTATTTATTGGGGCTGTGACAGAAATAAAAATCTATGAGCTTTGATTCAATCGTTGAAGTTTTATTTCAAATTCACACTAGAAGAGGAATTGTATGGTATGGACTACATGTACTACAGTATATTAATGTTATACTTTGTTAAATAAATGAATAAATTGTTTGTATCGTTGCATATCGATCCATGTAATACCAATCAAGGCGCTCTTATTCATAAATTTACCTTGCCCATAATGGACATTTGTTTGGAATACCTTGCATTCTATGAGCAAATTAGCTTGGCTTGTAACACAGATATGAATATGATGCGCAAGTAACTGAACCCCTTCTTTCAGAAAACGAGAGTAAACAAAGTGACGAGGTGAGCGGTGTGTTGTTTGTTTATGGTACAAAGTTTACCTGTTGGATGATCATTGCTTGTGACAGTAACTGTACATTAGAAACTAGCGAAAAGTGATTTAAGGCTATCTCAAATTGAAAAAAATTTCTTTTCTATTATTTAACGTTACTTTATGGAATTCCATATTTAAGAACACTAATGTTTTAAATGCAATATAATTCCACAATTTCTTTTATATAATTATCTATTCCTTTACGCGCTCCAGTGCAACATGTATCATTATCAACAACATATCGTTAAGGTAAAACAGCAAACTAGTGAATTATAATTCTATATTTTAAATATTTGTTAACGGTGCATACATTATATCAACCTATTCGTTCATTATAGGTACTTTCCGTTTATGTTTATAAATTTAATGAAATTATTATTAACGAGAATTTATAAACTTTAAATAGAGATCCCACAACAACATTTCAAAAAAATGTTAGACAAAGCTTGCAAAACTGCAGTGTCTGCGTTACAGATTTGGAGAAACCACAAATTGTATACAGGAACCTACGATCACCAAAACTGTACGGTCTTAATAAACAAACCATATATTCTCATTTGACCATTAGTTTCTTACATACAACCACCTAATAATTTCTTAGAAAATGAACTAAACCACATAATATCAAACAATTTAAAGTACAAATCAAAACATACTATTAAGAATTCTTTAGAAATAATTAATAAACTACAAAACATAAAATTACGACTACATAATACGGTTGTAAATTTTGATGTTACTAGTATGTTTTTTAAAACACCATTAAATCATTTTTTATTTAATAATAATGTGGTATTAGTTACAAGAATTGAGTTAATTGAATTAGTTGATCTTTGTGTTATTAAAGATTATATCACATTCAATAATACGATTTACCAAAAAAAAATTGTTTACCTATGCGTAATACAATTTCGCCCATTTTAGCTAATATCTTGATGGGTAATTTAAAAGTTAAAATTTTTGAATTAAATATTTCTGATAAAATTGTATTTTGGTTTCGTTATGTTGATGATATTTTAGCATGGTTTGACAGTCCATAGATTTCATTGATGAGTTTTTAATTAATATTAACAAGTTACATTAATTTTCTAGATTTAGACATAACATTAATTAACATACCAGGCTGAGTATTCCATATTCAGAAAACCTACACAAACAGACACTATAACTCCAAACGATTCGTGCCACCATAAAACACATAATTTAGCTGCATATAAACTATTATTATCATACAGCAATGTCATTACCATTAAAACCAACCAAATTTTAATAAATAAATATCAATTATAAGACAAATTGCACAATCAAATGGTTACATTTCAAATATAATCGACACTTTAGTTAAGAATCAAGAGTACCAAATTTCTATCCAGTTAAAACAGCACCGACGGAAGGTAAATACATATCAATATCATATTTTGGATAAATACCATAAAAAGTAGCTCACATATTACAAAAGAACAAGAAGCGTTCAAAACTAGTACCTATGCTCTTGAATGTTTGTTTAATGGCAAAGATTCAACTAACAACATTTTGGGCTAGAGTATTCATAAACTCTGATATTAGGTACAAGGAACAAGTTAGATATTACAAATATAAACACACACACACAAATCAAACTATGCCAAACATGTAATAGTTAATAATAACCATAAACAGAAAGTACATTTAATGATATTTTAAATATAGAATTGTAATTTACATCAAGTTTGCTGTTTACCATATTGATTTGTTACCATACCTACTTATTTGTTATTTTACTTAGATATTTTCTCATGATAATGGTACATGTTGTATTGAAACGCATAGAGAAATTATAATTATACAGGATGTCCATTTAGTCCTCCGTTCTACTGTGGTGATATTATGTCAAATCTGTCACAAAAATAACTTAGCAAATTGTCAATCGTTAACAAAATTAATCTAAAATAAAATCAAACTAGGTGAATGTGAACATTATTGACGTTTGTTGCATTAGTGTACTAAATTGTAATATTGTCTTGTACTTATTTTTTTAATTCTTATCCTTGTAATTTGTTTAAATCATGAATTATTCTTTACAAAAGTTCACCTCTATGACATCTTATGTGTGAAAGTGATGGAAATTGCCTTTCTGCATCCGGATTATACGCCCAAAGGTTTCCAAATATAAAATAACCCGATAAAAGATCCCTTGAATATATAAAAGGAAGGTTTGGGCGAACAGGAAGTGTACTGTACGAAAATAAGACCCGAAACAAGAGAGTTCTAATAGAAGAAAATCAGATTACGGATATCTTATCGTACCACGTCCAACACTATCAAGAATTGGTTGAAGATGGCTATGAAAGGAGAGTGATTTTATGAAAATACAATTAGAAAAAATGGCGACTTTTTCAAATAGGTGGTATTTACTGACAGATCTACATTTCCCGTAAATGGCTTTATGTATCATAATTTTCATTATTACGCCATCCAAGATCCAAAAATTGTTTATGTTGCGAACTATCAACATAAATGGACCTTAAATGTGTGGCGTGGAATAATAGATGATAACGTTATAGGCCCATATATTTTTGAAGGCAGTTTTACAGGGCCTATACTTTTGAAATTTATTCACCAATATCTGTGAAGTTTAAATTGTCACCTTCTGGAACATACAAAATGATCTATGTGGTTACAATTCCATGGAGCTTCAGCTTATTGTCTTCAAATTAGACAACACCTTGAAGAATGTTTTCCTGAAAAATGACTAGGTAGGACGCGGTGCAGCAACTAGACAAGTGTACCGAGAGGTTGTAACTAGAGAAGACGTAATGGAAAGAATAGGCCTATGTGCTCGCATTATTAGTCCAGAAATGCTACAAGGTGTTGGAAGGTCGTTCCATACTAGAACGTTTATTACAAAATTGGAGATATTTTGAGCATCCAATTTAATAATTTTTTCTCTTCAAATATTCATTGTTCACAGTCTACTTAATCAATACATATTTGCATTGTTTTAACTAAAATTCCTTCAAAATTTTCGACAATTTTTAAAATAATTCACTTGCAGTTGGTTTTATGATACACAAACTGTATATCATTTTGATAGAAAATTTAAATCCGAATCGATCTTCGGCAAAAAAATGGGTCATTTTATTTAAAAAAATTGAATTAGGCTTACATTTTAGAATACCCTGTGTGACAGCATAATTTGCTATACAGTACCCGAAAGTAATGTGCCGGCTAGTCGGAATGGCAGGAATTGGATGCGCGGGTTGGAACATAGGTACAGTAGGAAACAAGGAAAGGAAAACAAATACAAATAAGAAAAAGAAGTGATGTTGAGCGCCACAAACTTTGATCTAGCCCCCAAAGTTTTAAATGGGACGAACAGTTAAAAACAAACAAAAGAAATTAAGCTGACAGTGTGTACAACTCTTAAGTTCTATAAATATACTTCTACACCCATGGCTACAAATTTTAGCTACTTAACAGTTTGGGTAATGACTAGAAGATTTTGTGCCTTATGCTCAGTCGTAGATTAAAGTGGGCCAGGTTCATAAAATTTACGATTTGCCTTATTAACCAAAAAATATATACATGTATATAGATATGTTCGCTTTAAAATCGGGGTTGCTTCTTCCTGAAACTAATTGTTAAATACTCGGACGCCAACTTATTTTTCAATATGGAATAAACAAGTAAACCATTATACAATAAAGTTAAAAGAAAATTTCTACAATAACAAATTATATTACGCAACCTATACTTAATTACAAACGGAAATACCTTAATGCTAATGTTAGTAACGTTATAACCTAATGAATAATTCGTATTATGAGTGATTAATGGAATCAGAATATTTTGTTCTTGGTCACTCTTTAGATAACGGAACAGCTGTACGCTGGGTCAGCGTTTTGGAAATTGTTGCGTAATATTACGTGAGGGTTGAAATAAATCTGGATTTGTGTGCTTTATAATTCCCAACTGAATAAATTTGCAGGATTAACCGGTTTTAGAATTCCACTTCCCATTAACGCAGGCGATTACCTGACTCTTGCTTAATCGTACTAATGCCGTAAATTGGATTAACGGCAAAATAATTAATTGCGTAGATGTGTATAAACGTGTGAAAAATAGCAGCAAAGGTAAAATTAAAGTCTTAAACAATGTAAAATAACTTTAAATAACTCACCATAAAATTTACAACACTTTTAATAAAAAAAATATTTAACAGAGAAAAAAGTATGCTCTACTACATTTCACTATCCGCACAAAAACGACGCTCAAAGATCTTTGCGCATGAACATGTCTGAAACTGAATGTACAAGCGATATGCGTGGAAGGGTTCACTTTAAATAAGTAAATTATGTTTTATGCAGCTATGATATGCAGCACACATGACACGAAATACACATCAGTTGCCTACAGAAAAGTGAATTATTAACAACAAGTTCGAAGTTTGTTAGAAATGATCGTGTAATGAAAACCAATATAACGGAGAAGAATTATATAATGTAACAAAATCTTTAACTGAGGATAATTGTAGAATGTAAACAAAAATGTCTATTAACAATTGTAAACTAAAGTGAAATTGATTAACCTATTGAAATTAATGTAAATAATCAAAAAAAGGAGACCAAGAATCCCAATAGTTGAAACAAACAGAAATACAATACGGTGTTAGTGGTCTCGCCAAAATCTTCCAAAAACCCTTAGTTAAATGATTATACGTTTTGTTATGAACAAATAAGTGCAAAAGTAAATATGTAATTAAACATTACTATTAATTAATTTTATTAAATACATAAATAAAATGTTTACCTCGAGTAGGATTTGAACCTACGACCCGTACTTTGCTAGAGTGCCGCTCTAACCAACTGCGCTATCGAGATTCAAGCCCCAATCGATGTAAATTTTGTCTTTATGTATGTAGATCTGATGTAAATTCTAAATTTAATGAGATAACAATCAAATTACTTAACTAATGGAATGTGAGCCTGCAATATCGCAAGGATTCACACATAGCAAAGCAACTTAACTAATATTAAATTATTACAAGTTTTGTTATGAACGAAAGAGATTGTTATCAAACGCCGCCAACCACCAAGGAGAACATGAAGGAGCGAATCCGTGAAGCATTCGCGTCCAATACACCAACAATGCTTAGCAATGTTGATAAATCTTTTAAACAAAGGATTTTGAAATGTAGTCAAGCCAATGGTGGTTATCTTTTATAATTGCTTGAAATCATATTTTAATCTGCATTTGTTGAAATAATACATGAGATCGCAGTGAATTCTAATTGCGTTAGTGTTAATTTTAGGAGATAATTGTTGTACTGTTTTTAGACTGGTCAAATTTATTTGATGAATGTAAAGTGTAAGTGTAGTCTACATAAGCATACATTTGCGATTAATGAAAAAGTGTTAAATTTAGGTCAGATACATTTCAACCAATTTAACAATATATCGTATAACATATCTTTATACCAAGTGTCACAATGATAATAGGGTTATTAATTAATATGTAAATATAAAAATTGTAAATATTTCAAAAACCGTTGCCGATAGACAAAATTCTCTTATTACAAAAACTGTAGGTCGTTTAATTTTCTATCAATTAATGTAATAATATGTAGGGTGTTGTATTTAAGATAGTTATTTACATTTGAAACAAAAGAATAATAAATTCATATTTGTGGCATACCCTGCACAAAAATTAAATGCCATGGTATTTCTTAAAAGGTCAGCGTGAGCACCAATTATTTGCGAAGTTACAAAATAATAGATTTGATAGTAACGTCAAAATGAGTTTTTAATTTTCGACGAAAAATGTACAAATATTTCAAAAACGATTAGGTTTAACTATAAGATATGTTTAATAGGAAGTGGTTGCACATCAGAGTACATACGAAATCCACAATAAAAACTATACCATTCCATTTAAAATAAGAAAGATATCTTATGTACCGCTGTTACGGAACACTCTGTATATGCAAAAATAGTTTTAGTTTATAGCGTGCTTCAATTCAAATAACTTTTGCATGGAACATGTTTTTGTACTGTGCACAGTTTAGCCGCAAATTCGTTTTGTCGTACTAATGCCACACTGTATACGTACATTATCATTTCTTGAAAGAAAAATTTTCAGTAAACTGATACAAGTTAAAAATTGATAGATAGGTACAATGAGAGCCGATATTCTAGATTATTTTTCATTTTATGTGTAGGTACTAAATTTTGAGTGGGGTGTTGGAATTAAGCAAAGAACTTTTTTATACATTTGATGACGGCCTATTATATAATATTAAAAAACTACTACCAAAGGAATACTATCCTTTACTAAAATCGTACTTGATTAATCGCTACTTCCAAGTCAAATATGGACAACAATATTCTGACCTTAAACAAATAAATTCAGGTGTGCCTCAAGGCAGTGTCCTTGGACCGCTGCTATATCTACTATATACCCCAGATATTACCACCACAAATATTACATTACGCAGATGACACTGTCCTCTTTTCCAGTCATACTAATTCTCATCTAGCATCCTCTAATCTACAAACCCATCTAAATCTTCTCCAAATCTCGCTTTCCAAATGGAGAATAAAGATCAATGGATCAAAAAGCACTCAAGCTACACTTACTGTAAACCACACCGACTGCCTCCCAGTATTTCTAAACAACATACCCATTCCTCAAGCAACAGAATCCCGCTACTTAGGTTTGCATTTAGGCCGACAACTCACATCGAAACCTCATATATTAAAAAAACGACAAGAGATTAATCTGCAAATCAAGAAAGTGTACTGGTTACAAAAACTAGTGTCTTTCCATTGAAAACAGAATACAAAATAATAATCAAACCCATATGGACTTATCCGACTACTAGATAATGCTCTATGGTATGCCAGTAAGTTGACCTTGCATACGGACGTACAAGTCACAACAGTGGAAGAAGAGCGTACCAAACGAAGCAACACCCACTTTACACGACCCAACACCCTTGCATCCAACCTTAATCAGAATCCCCACCGAGAAGATTAAAACTAAAGAAATGGCCTTAAAGGAGTGTAACAGGATAACATCGCTGGATGGACTACTCAAGTCAAATGTCGTTATCAAATAAACTCATGGAACACTGTATTTCATTAAGTTTTGATTGTATTGTTTTGTATTGTATTGTTACGCTAGAATTTTATATAAAACCTACATTATGAGGAGAATGGCTTCCTTACTGCTCTGGCGTAGCAATGCACATTCAAAAATTTTGAGATTTTATCGTGTTTCTGATACCGGTGACCATTGAAATTGTTATAATATACTAAATTATATTGCTACTTAATAATGCCGTTGCCAGATTTTTTATAACTATTCTGAGAATTCATTTTCACTGGAGTGTAACCTTAGCATTAATTCTAGTTATTAGCAAAACAAACGTAATAATTACATTTCTAGTAAATTATAACTAATTCAGGATCTACTTCAAGTTGTGTAGTGCGCTTTGAAATTCTTAAAAGCGTTGATAAATGCCCTTTACGTTACAATTAAAATCACCAGCGCAGTAGTGCATCTTGTACATATATCATATATACATACATACATACATATATATATATATATATATATATATATATATATATATATATATATATATATATATATATATAAGCCCAAATGTATGGTTTTCTCGATAACTCCCTTATTATTAGGAATTTAAAAAAAGGTTGATAAATAACAACTGCCATTCATTTTCTGAGCTGCATCGGATAAAATTATTTACAACTTTTAAGGGCGCTCCTTTAGGGGCCCTACAGGACCGTATTTCGTTTCTTTAAATGGAACCCCTATATTGTTATAACGGATTTAGATACCCCGTTAAAAATTAAAGGGTCTTTGTACACCATTTATGACGCCTACCAGAGTTAATCGCAATTGTTCAAAAATTTTGAGCATTGCAGAGGTTTAAAAAAATATTAATAATTAATTAACGCTACACTACAGGATGTTTTTTCTTTCGGCGTCCTGTTACCGAATAATTGCGTTACATTGCAAACTAATTTAATTCCGATTTTAATTACGTTTAACTATAAAAATAGCTGTCGAACATGTCAATTGAAAATTGAGCAATAACTTTTTATGATTTTTTAGAACCAGGAAAAAATTCTCTTTATAATGATATATGCATTCCCTACACCTCAAGTTAATATTTTCGGATATTTTACATTTAATGAGAATTAGCAGAATTTCTATAAAGAAACGTATCAATTAGTCTATGGAAACATTTTTTTTAGTACAAGAGCTATCAATAGTTCCAGCTTTCAGTAATTATTAACGTTCAACATTTTGATTGCGTTATTCTCAACAAGAATTAATAGACTTGCTGTATTGTATAGGGGAAAGCGAAAAAGCTGCTTATTAGCCTCAAGATTGTATGCTAAATGCCCCACAACGAAGGAAGCCTGATCCTAAAGCGTTTAGGAAATTGAAGGAACGATTTGAAAACACAGGAGCGATAAGTTATGGAAAATATGGAGCAAGAAACGCCACTTTAGTAATCGAAAATCAACAGACGGTAATGACAAGCCTAGTCGAAACTTCAAGTGTAAGTCAACGAGATTTAAGCAGGACTCATGAATTAAGTAGAAGAACGGTTCTGCGAATCATCAAGAAAAATAAATTTCACGCCTATCATGTAGAACTACATCAAGAGTTAAGTGCACAAGATTTTGAAAAACGTTCACCATTTTGTATACATTTTTACAATACTTACAAGAAAACCAAGATTTCGTGTCCCACATTTTATTTTCCTACGAAGCTACGTTGCACAAGAACGGATTTGCGAACCATCATTATTTTCACTACTACGACAACGTGAATCTGCATGTCACTAGACTCTTAGACCACCAACATAGATGGTCACTAAATGTCTGGTATTGGGCAAGCGAATAATTGGGCCCTATTTTTTCGCAAGACACCTTACGTCCGAACGATATTTAAATTTTTACGAGAAGAATCGTGAGTTATGGTTCCAGCATGATGGGACGCCAGAATATTATGAGCAAATGTTCTAAATTATCTAGACGAAGTTTCCAAATCAATGGATTGGACGTGGTGGTCCTGTGGAATGGTCTCCGAGATTTGCAGATCTCACCGTTCTGGATTTTTTCTTATGGGGTTATATTAAAAAAGTTGTCTACAGGACACCATCCACAACAGTAGATGACAGTTGCTGAAATGTTATTGTTCTACTTACCTCATAAATCTTACTCAAATCTGGTTGACTTGAGCGTAGATGCATTAGCTAAACTTACCATTACTCTCACTTCATTTTAGATCACTAAGATGGCGTTTTTGATCCACATTTTCAATAACTTATTTCTCCTGTACTTTCAAATCGCTCCTTCGATTTTGGAAAGTGTTTAGTTACACCTAGATTAAGATTTTTGCCGGCATACAATCTCGAGGATTATTGAATAAATTATTTTTATTCCTATTTCCTTATGCAATAATAAGGCATAACTTACTAATTTATTTTTAGAATAAATTATTTACTAGGTAGAATAGAAAAAAAACCAACTTAAAACTCAAAATGCTAGAAAATGCTTCATTGGACACTAGAAAATGCTTGTAATTAGTGGTCTGTTCACAGAGTTTTATTAAAAAATTGTTTCCATAGACTAGTTAATACGTTTCTTTACAGAAATTCTGCTAATTCTCAATAAATGTAAAATATTCTATTAAAATATTAGCTTTTGGTATAGGGAATGCACATATCATTCTAAAGAGATTTTTTTCTTGGTTTTAAACAAAGCATAAAAAATATACCATCCCATAAAAAAAAGAGTTTGCCTCAATTTCCAATTGACAAGTTCGACAGCCATTTTTTATAGTTAAACGTAATTAAAGCCGGAATTAAAACAGTTTGCAATGTAGCGCAGTTATTCGGCAACATGACGCCGAAATAAAGAAGCATCCTGTATTGTAGCATTAATTAATTATTAATAATTTAGTAAACCTCCGCAATGCTCAAAATTTTTAAATAATTGCGATTAACTCTGGAGCTATCGTCCGTAGGCGTAATAAATGGTGTACAATGACCCTTTAATTTTTAACGGGGAATCTAAACTCGCAATAAAATATAGGGGTTCCATTTAAAAAAGTACGGTCCTGTATGGCCTTTGAAGGAGCGCCCCTAAAAGTTGTAAATGATTTTATCAACTTTTTTAAAGTTCTTAATAATAAGGAAGTTATCGAAGAAAGTCACAAATTTGGGTCACACGGTAAATACAGGGTGACCCCAGTCTTCTGTAATCGGTCCATAGCTTGTTTACTATTCAATATATCGATTTGCGGTTTTCGCCATCTAGTAGATATATATGCTTTTGGTGCATAATTTAAAAATATTTTCAATATATACAGGATGTCCTACTAAGAGTACTGCACCAAACTTATGTTTTTTTAAATGGAATACCCCGTATATTTTTATTGTTTTAGTTTCCTTGTACAAAAATAGTGCGAGCTTGCATGAA
Organism: Vesta saturnalis; assembly: GCA_036346205.1. NCBI lineage: Eukaryota > Metazoa > Arthropoda > Insecta > Coleoptera > Lampyridae > Vesta > Vesta saturnalis. The sequence goes on from JARFJB010002090.1 coordinate 617,488, forward strand.
TCATTATGTGCCTATCTTCTTTCATTCCACAATTATTCATGTTTTTATTAGGAAAATAGCAATATTCGGGAAATCACTGCGAAGAAAGTAATGGATATTTCTAAAAAAGCTCGCCACTAAAAGTTTCACAAGAACTCCTAGTTTCCGGTAATGCACACTTTTTTTCTAGTATGAACACAATATACAGGGTGAGCTAAAAGACAAAAAGTTTAATTACTTCATTGTTTCAAATGGAACACCATTCGATGGCATTTTCGATAAACTTTCCGTTGGCATAAGGTTTGTATAATAAATTCTGGATGTTTCTCAAGGTTTTAATAATAAACGTCTGAATTAAGGCGGGTTCAGAGTTGTAATAATTTTGGTAAAACCAAGTACCATGGCTAATTTTTTATACAGTATAACGGCAAAATTGTTAAAAAATGAACACTTTATGTGATTAATGGATACAATACAGCAAATTTTTATAATAGATATTCGAATAGACCACCATTCTGATTGTTACACGTCCTCAATCGCCGTTCGATTGACAGGTTGACCTTATCTGGTAGTTTGAATTGAATTGTCCCAAATGCTTCACGAATACGAGCTTTCATGTCTTCTGGTGTTGTTGGTTTTACCATATAAACTTTCTCTCTGACGTATCCCCAAAGGAAAAAGTCTATTGGCGTCAGGCAGGGCGACCGTGGTGGCGAAGCAATGGAACCTTCTACCTATCCATCCATTAAGGAAAGGTCTATCTAGATATTGCGAACCACTTTGTGATAGTGCACCGGACCACTGTAGCCACATGTCTCTCCTTGTGATAAGATCGATGTTCCAGTAACACGGGGAGTTGATGTAGAAATCTTAAATATTCAGCACCAATGACCATCGGTTCTGATAATCATTTGTTCTCAACTAGTGCGCATTTTCAATAGAATAATAATGCCTGTTTACGCTGCCGTCACTTTTAAACAGAGCTTCGTCGGTGAACAATATTTTCATCAAAATGACTCGGTTCTCTTCAATCCTGCCACACATGCTTTCAGAAAAATGTAATCTGTTCTGGTGTATTATTCGTCTATAGTTGAGAAAAAATAGCAGCTGTTAGTTATTAATAGTCTAATAACTATTACTAGAAAATCAGAAAAAGCCGATAGTGTAAAAATGGTGATTTTATAAAAATATCATAGCGAGATAATTATCAAAAACTGTCTTGGTTAAGTGTGGACATAAAGTTATTACTAATACTACTAACATTCGAGAGCCAGCTATGGCTAAGATGATTTTTATTTTTGATACTATATTATTATCTCAATTAACTGGAATCTCTAAACTTTATAGTTCAAAAATGCAGTTGGGGGCAGCTAAGTCGTAAACGTCAGGAATAAAGATGTCAACAACTATGAAATTTAGAACTATGTTATTCTAAATTTCACATTACCTGCATTTAATAAAAATATTAAGTTACTAGCTAAAAAATGAAACATTATAAAAAGTGGCGTTAACATGTGGTAGATTGTTAGGCAAAATACCTATGAATACACTTACTTATACTGATTTCAACTAACTAAAACTTGTTAAAAACGTTCCTATTATTACTAACACCATAAAAATACAAACATAAGTTTATTGCACAAGGAACATGGGAGATATTTCAGGTTGTTATTCAGAAACCTAACACCTCCTTTATACATAAGTAATACATAGGAAATATTACAGCAAGGCAAGTTAAAACACATTTTCAAACCAAAACCTTAAATTTGAGCAAGTATGCAAATAGGAGGTATTGCAGAACCAACGACGATATTTAAGTTTAGTTTATTTTTGAAAACCTCTGAATTGAGCTGGGTTCAAATTTGCTGTAATAATAATTCTGGAGAAAACAGGTAGGACAGCCATCAATTGTTATTATTGGGATAACTCGCCTATTAGATTTCATCTGATCCTGGTAGCCATGAATGACGTTACAGTAATTTTCGTGAAACCAAGCGGGCGCGCTGTCAAAATTGTTACACAACTAATTGTACGTTCCCAAGTGCGAAGTTCACAATGAACTACGAACATCAAGAACTAGATCATATGGTATACTGTTTGGCGAAGCTGAAGGAACTGTTATACTTGCCAATAGAATTTGTCAGCAACAGTGGCTAATGTAAGTACACCACAAGTTGTCTGCTTTCAAAAACTGAAAGGAACGAGAATTAACGAAGAAATATAATTAAATGTTCTGCTTGCATTGCAAGAAAATCCACATGTAAGTACAAGTAATATTACTGCGCGAATTGTCATCTCTCAACGCAGTGTGAACAGGATCATATTGAAGAACAAGTTTCACCTGTATCACGTAAATCTAAACCAGGAAATGCACGGTAATGACTTCCAGAACTGCTTACATTTTTCTGAAATCATGTGCAGCAGGATTAATGAGAATCGAGGCATTTTAAAGAAAATATTGTTCACCGATGAAGCTATATTTAAAAATGATGGCAGCCTAAATAGGCATAATATGCATTATTATTCTATTGAGCATCCACACTGGTTGGGAACAAATAATTATCAGAACCGATGGTCGTTGTGCTCAATATTTAAGATTTCTACAACATAAGCTTCCCGTGTTATTGGAAAATGTCGATCTCATCACAACAAGAGACATGTGGCTACAGCAAGATGATGCTCCTGTATACTATCACAGAGTTGCTTGGCCCTCTGTATCCTGACCTGACGCTAATAGAGTTTTGTTAGAGGAAGTTTATGAGGTAAAACCACCAGAAGACATGAAACCTCGTGTTCGCGAAGCATTTGGGACAATTCAAATCGAACTACTAGATAAAGTCAACCTGTTGTTCGAACGGTGATTGAGGTCGAGTATCAATCAGAATGGTAGTGCTGTATTGTATCCATTATGTATTTTGTATCCTGTAATGATTCATGCAAGCTGGCATTATTTTTGTACAAGGAATCTAAAAGAATAAAAAATTACCGGATGTTCCATTAAAAAAGCATAAGTTTGGTGCAGCACTCTTAGTAGGACGCACTGTCTATATTTAAAATATTTTTAAATTGTGCACCAAAAGCATATATACTAGATGGCGAAAACCGCAAGTCGATATACTAAATAGTAAACAAGCTCTGGACCAATTCCTGAAGACTGGGCCACCCTGTATACATGAAAAATATGGCTTTAAGCTAAGCGCAATGTTTCAATTTATATAAAAGTACATATTTTTTGGCGTACTCTTGAGATGTTTTTAAATAGATAGTTATTTTTTTTTATTTTGTGTTAGTTTCCTCAAATAATTTGTGCAAGTACAGGGTGGGGCAGGGAAGTATCGCTACCTTCAAGATGACGTTGTGAGTGAAGGGGACGTGTAGGAGTAGTGGGAGTAGGCTTTATTGGCGCTGTAGCCTTGGAAGTTTGAGTTAGTGCCGCCATTAGTAATAGACATGACTTGGTCGAACTAGTAACGTGCTTTTGCCGTCGAGACGTATTTTTCTCAAAGCAAGTCTATGCGCTGCGTACGCGTTATCGAATTCCTCCTCTAAGTGCTATTCTTAACCGAAAATCCATTTTCTTATGGGTGTAGAACTTTCGTACGTGTGGTTGTGTTGCACAAAAGAGAGATTGGGCTCAGAGGACCATCCGAACCCCAAAAAAGTATAACTGTGTGAAAAGATCGGCTTTTCGAATACTCCACGAGGTCCTTCACTTCCATCCATACAAGATTGTCATCGCTCAATAATTCTGGCAACGGGACCGGCAAAATTGAGTACAAATTAATTCGTGACTAGTGCCGCTTCGACAGGATGGTGTCATGGCCCATACTGCTAGAAATTCGATGGCGATTTTGAGGTATCGATCCAGGAGCCTAGAACCTTCGCAGAGATATGCACAACTTCAGCAGTGCATTGACAATTACGGACAACACTTCCAGTTGTACCCTTCTGACGCCACAATGAAGTTTGCTTTAAAAATGTTTTGGTATTTTTTACTTTACCTTCAAAGTTAAGGATACGTCTCTACCCCACCTTGTATATCATGTAGTGGATAACACTTAAAATACGTTAATAGAGCTTTAATAAAATCAAGTACATTACAGAAAATGTATATGCCTACTATGTCAATGTAAGACATAATTACACAATAAAGAAAGAATGAAAAGATTTCAATACTAAGAAGTGAGTTATTTGAAAAAGACTTCGTATGTAGTAAATGGCGACGAATTGCTTTTTACTTTTCTGGTGAAGTATTTTTAATTGAATTGAAAACCTTTCATAAATGAACAGTATACGTACGTTTTAAAATTACTGCTTGCGCAAAGTTATAAAACAAAAATCGTTTCAATAAAGTTCAAGATTGGGGTATAAATTGTGTATAATTTCGAATTACGACTGTATTCTTCTTACTAACAGAAATCAATATTTTTTAATTTTAAAATTTTGCTAACATAAACAGGGGAAATGCCATTTGCCGTTTAAGCGCAAATAAAAGATCCCCCAAGTATTTTCTTTAAATTCTTAAAGAGTTCACAGAAGAAATCATTTGGTAAATACATTAAAAAAATTCACCCTCGCTCGTCTTTTAATCATACGATGACAGCAGCTTTCAGAGAAGCGTTAAAATCGGCTGAAGGGGAACATTCTTGAAATTACCAGAGCATGATGATATAACAGGCAAGTGCAATACAGTGGTAGTTTAGTAGGCAAGAAGACACATGTGCAAAGGAAGAGCAGGAATGATAGTTTTAACGATATTAACAACTTCCGCACTGCTTGCAAACAGTTTAAATTAAACCGCGCTGAAATTCTATCTCTAATCTAGATTAAAATTATTGTTATTGCTTTATTAAATGACTACACATTCGAATCTCTTCTGAAAGTTGTTCTATTTTTATTTTTCAAATCTCTGTAATTTCCTGTTCCATCTTTATAGTCCTTTAATTTATTGCCACAATTAAATTTATATTTGTTTAACCTTCATGTAAGCCATCAATCGATCAAACTATTTATTATTGCTTGCTTCCTTTGTGGAAAATTCGCTGAATCAAGTTTTATTTCCTTTACTTATTGAATTGTAACAAAAGGAATGTCGTATAATTTTGTAACTATAAAGCCTTTTCGTGCACTTTTATTTTGTGACTAAAAATGGGAGTATACAGAGCAGTACAATAATTTGAAAATTACTAACTGGTATGTTAATAATACCTAATTTAACAACAATGCAGTATGATATTAAAATTTTAATGGATGTAATTTTCTAAAATAATTATTGTAGGTTACAAAATTCACTTTAATCTGTAATAAACTTTATAGGTGCAGTAACGCATACTTAAAAACCTGCACTTTAATATGCAAATTGAAGTCCTGTTCGGAATTTCAAAAGAATATAAAGTCAATTTTAATTGCAAAGTCGAACAAGCTCCAGTGACTTGTACACATTGTGTGTCTATCTTAAATAAGATACGCAATTGAACACACATCACATTACCTTAAGATAAAAAAATTTTAAACAATGCTTGAATGTACCTATTAATGTCTTTTGTAAATACATTAAAGACTCGTTCATGAACATGCGTCTAGATATCATTATTTGGTTTACGAAAGGGAATTAGCACAATTGGCTAACTGCATACATACGTTTTATGTTATTGTAAAAATGTGGTAACACCAGTTGTTATAAATGTTATAGTTAAATTGTTATATTGTTGTATTGACTGACATGGTAACGAGTTGATTTAATTGACTGTCGGGTGAAAGCGGACACGTGTGCGAAAATCATTTTCCCGTCCCCTAACTTCTGATTAACCATAATTTCTTTGAAGTAATTTTACCTTAAATAAAACAGGAAATTATATTTCTAAAAAATAAGTCAGCAGGATCTTATTATAAATTAACGTGAATAGATATTTATACTTATTAATGGATACATACAAAAAGTTGGAATAAACTTTGATTGATAAATTAACATGAATAGACATTTATACTAATTAATACTTATATTTATTAATACATTCTTAATTAAATGAATTTTGCTTTCCTTGCGTTTTTGAAAACAAATTCTGAAGTAATACAGGATACATTTGTATCTTCAGAAATTGTTTTTTCTACAGGGAGTCCCATAATGAATTGTACAGAGAACCATAATAGAATCCTGACCTAAAATTATTACGATTTGCCAAATATGACCTTAGCAAAATGTTGATAATTAATCTATAAAAACAATTGTTTGGCGAGACCGAGGTACTCAGCGGGGTACGTGACTTAATTTCTAATTTCTTAATAAATTCCTTTAGTTTTTACGATCTTATAGTCTAAAAGAGGTCTCTTTGGGCGTGGTTCTCAAAAGACTGTTCGCCTCCGGTGTTTACTAGCGGTACTCTCTTTTATTCTAAAGTTGTGCATCCCCAAAGTATCAAACCACGCGCCGCCACTGATGATTTTTGGTGTTTTTTATGTATTTTTAAGGTAAATAAACGTTCAAATTGAAAATATTTGTGTTATTTCAAAGCTTGGTCCCTAATCGGTTAACCCATTATGTACCGGTGCCATACATATACAGGACAGTAAAAATGGCAATTTTTATTTCTTGGTTGTAATTCAAAAATGTATTTTTTTTTTAATTTTATATTACTCTGTCATATTTTAGGAGCAAGATTGTACCTTTACTTTTATAAGAAATTACTAATTATAAACAGAAAAATAATTTACAAGTTGTTTTTTCTTCGCTTGTCACGCATTTAGTTTTCCTAAGTTTTCTTGAAAATTCAATAAATTATGTAACTTTTCTATTCAGAATTCATAAATAGCAAAGTTTGTCAGCTAAAACTGCATAATTTTTTCAAACGTTGATCTTGTCATAAACAGGAATAAACAAGTACAGAATATGATGTCATATTTATGGGACACTGGTCCAATTCGTATACGTTTATACCTTCAATTTACACGTCCAGACTAGATGATTCTTGCAGAGATTGTTGGTATATAAATTAGAGGCGATGCTCCCTTATTCATTTAGTGCATTTATTGCGATGTAAAACATGGCAAGCAATCGGTTTTTAAGTGTTAAAGATATTGTCGACCAGGACATCACACGTAGGGATTCCGTGAAGTACCTGGGACTCATCATGGACAGCGTCCTGACGACCGACAACAAGATGCTGATCTACAAGTCCATCATTCGCCCGATGCTGACGTACGCCTGCGAAGCATGGGTATACGCCGCTCCCTCGTACATCAAGCGCCTTCAGACCATCAAGAACAAATTTCTCCGGATCATCACCGACGCTCCCTGGTACGTCAGGAACGACCGACTCCACAAGTACTTCAAGATAGCCACCCTAATGGACCGTCGCAGCCAACCAGGAGATGATACTAGCGGTCCATCCAAATCCCGTCATCGCGGGATTATGGAACTACCACGCCAACGACGAAACGAGGCACAAGAGGCCGAAGATCGTGCTGTGTTGAGTTAAATGGAATATTCATACCATGTAGTTATAGCCTATTTATTGTTACATGTCTTAAGTTAGTTTAAGTTAGGTAGGGATGAAATGACATGTATATACTATGCCCTGAATAAAGCAAGGGCCGATGAAGGTATAGGGGGCATCTGCCCGGTATACCGTAGTCCTACCGATTAAAATGAAAATGAAATGGGATATTGAAGCGTTATTCGAAGATGAGGAATTTTATAAACATTTGAAAAATGCGGATAGTGCAGGTATAGCTGTTTTGCCACCGAATCCGGACGTTTTAAGTGATTGTGATGAAGGCGACGAAGACATAACAGGTGAAAATGAAATCAATGAAATTCCTGGAAATATAGAAATTCAATTACAAGGAGCTAATGTATCTAATCGTGATGATAATCCTGATAGGCAATGTAATCGTAAAATAACCGATAAAATCTCTTCAAAAAGTACGGGTAAAAATAAATTAACTAATATTACTTCGCGGTGGCATAAATCTCAGCCATCCTATACACACACACAATAAGAGAGTCACAGTCTGAAAATGAGAAAATTAAAGTTATTAGTGCTGAAATACATTATTTATCTCCTGTACAATTGTTTGAAAATTTTTTCTCTGACGACGTTTATAATTTATTGCAAGAAGAAACGGAATAATATGCTAAATCTGTAAATCTGTTTTACTGTGACTGATCAGGTATTAAAAACGTTTATTGGATTTTTAATATTTTCTGGTTACCGTATTTTACCTTCTGAAAAGTTATATTGGAGTACAGATGAAGACACCAGAATACAACTTGTAACGGATGCAATACCTCGTAATAGATACTTGAAATTGAAATCAGTTTTTCAATGTTGTGATAACGACGAAATTGATTTGACTGATAGGTAAATAAAAAACGTATAATAACAATGTCAGAATTCTAACATTATGTGTTTCATTGTAGATGCTATAAAATTCATCCACTAATAAATAAAATAAACCAAGCATTTCAACAATGGGGTACATTTTCTACTCTTTTGTCAATTGATGAAATGATTGTGAAATACTATGGGCACGATAGTATGAAGCAATTTACACAAGCAAAACCAATTTGATTTGGGTGTAAATAATGGGCACTATGTAGTTCAGATGGATATTGCTACAAATTTTCTGTTTATACTGGCAAAGATAAAAATGCAACTCCGGGTTTACTGCAAGGTTCGCAAGTTATTACAGATCTTTTAGTAATCGTTGAAAATTCTAATGACCATTTGGTATATTTTGATAACTTTCTTGCAAACCGTGGCATACTGATTCATCTAAAATCAGTTGAGTTTCGTGCAACAGGTATATACTGCAATAATCTATACTTTCTTATCCTACTTGTTACTAGAACAATGCGTGAAAGCATAACGGATAAATGCCCACTTTGAATTCAAAAGAACTTTGGAAGAAAGCACATTTGATTATCGATTTGACAAAAATAGTGAAATTTTAATCTTAAAATGGAACGATAACAAATGTGTCACAATTGGTAAATTTTGACACCATTGAACCACTGGGTAATGCTTCAAGGTGATGTAAATCTAAACAACAAAAATTCATGACCCTCAACCTAATGTTATCAAAATGTACATTCAATATATGGGAGGTGTTGATGATCATGACTGGATAGTTGGCAAATATTCTATTAGGATTAGAGGCAACAAATGGTACTTGTCGTTATTTACAAGAATAATCGACATGTCCATAACAAATGCATGGATTTTGTGCAGAAAAATTCATGGGCCAGGTTCTCTATCTTGTCTAGATTTCCGAGGAAGTGTTGCCACATTTTATTTAAAAGAAGGCAATTCTAGCCATCGGAAACACAACGTGCATGGCGTAGTGCCTGATGTTCGGTATGATGGAAACAGCCATTGGATAAGACGGAGGAAATCAGTGTAGATGCCAATTTTCAAATTGCCAGAAAAAACTTTAACTTTTGTTCAAAATACGATGTAACCCTGTGTGTAGATAGAATGTTTTGAACCCTACCATAAATAAAAATAATTTTTTGTTTCATGAGTCGTTAAACCCATACTATTTCAGATTGCACATAGTACGTTCATTATTATAGGTAGTGCAATCCTACTCACATTGTACCAGTGTCATATATATATATATATATATATATATATATATATATATATATATATATATATATATTTAAATAAGACAATTTTTCTTTAAAACTTGTGTAAATAAACGTAAAATTAATTCAACGTTTCGGGAACGTCCTTTGTTCCCTTTGTCAAGAATTTATTTGACAATTACAGAAATTGAAATAAGGTAACTATTTTTAACAAGTACAAAATATGAAACAAGGTAACTAATTTAATTTTAATCTGGACGAGTGTGTTTGACTTCGGGTAGTTGGTCTAGTATGTGATGTAGAAGGTGCAGAAGTGGGGACGCCAGGAATAGTTGCAGCATAAGTGTTTGAAATTTCTGGAAGATTTGGAGTTGGTTGAAATGTAGAATCAACTTGTTTAATGATATTCTTCCAAATTTGTGGCATTCTAGAAGTGTCATCTCGTTTATTGAGGGCGTTTGGTCTTCTTTCAATTTCAACTGCTTCTCTAATAATTCTTGCTTGTAAGGTATATAGAGGTGCAATTAAACGGATATTGTTGGTATTAATTTGGTGTCCTGTATCTAAATGATGTGTAGCTAAAGACGATGAAGGATTGTGCTGTTTAATTGCTAGTTGGTGTTCATCGGCTCTTGCATATAATATTCTGTTAGTTTGTCCTATATAAGTTCTTCGACAGTTGTTGCACGGTATCTCATACACTCCTTGGCTTTCATTAGGAATTTTGTCTTTGGGGTTTCTTAAAAGTTGGGACAAAGTTGAATGTGGTTTGAACACCGGTCTGAAGTCGTTTTGGGAAATTTCTTTGCTATTCTGTCTGTAATTCCCTTTACATAAGGTAGAATAACAGGAATCTTTCGTTCATTGTTTGACAAGTTATTATTTCTTGGTCTTCTTATTTCGTTGGTAATTTTCAATATTTCTTGATCTTTGTATCCATTTTGAACTAGTATTTTATTAATAGTCTTCATCTCTTCCGTTCTAGAATTTTGGTCAGATAAGTGGTAAGAGCGGTATATCAAGGATTTCATAACGCTACGTAATTGACCAGGATGGTGATGCGAGAGAGTTCAAGTATCTATTCGTATGAGTTGGTTTTCGATAAACTTTGTGTAAATTTACCATTAGGAAGTCTTGTTATTAGCGTGTCCAAAAAGGAGTGAATTATTTTCTTCAACTTCCATAGTAAATTTGATGTTGTCGTGAATGCTGTTAATATGTTCCAGAAAATGGTTCAAGTTTCCTTTTCCATGGGGCCAAATTACAAATGTGTCGTCAACATAACGAAACCAACATTTAGGTTTTAAATCTGCAGAATTTAAAGCAGTGGTTTCAAAATGTTCCATATATACACTCGCAAAAGCTGGAGAGAGTGGCGAGCCCATAGATGCTCCTTGAATTTGTTTGTAGAATTGTCCTTTGTATGTAAAATAGGTTGAGTGCATGCAGTGGTTTATCAATTTGAGTATATCTTGGTTTATTGAGTGTTTTTCTTCTAGATAGGCAATGTACTCGTAAAAAACCCGATAAAAGCTCTTCAACAAGTACGGGCAAAAAAAAATTAACTAGTACTACTTCGCGGTGGCATAAATCTCAGCCATCCTATACACACACTATAAGAGAGTCACAGTCTGAAAATGAGAAAATTAAAATTATTAGCGCTGAAATACATTATTTATCTCCTGTACAATTGTTTGAAAAATTTTTCTCCGACGATGTTTATAATTTATTGCAAGAAGAAACGGAAAGATATGCTAAATCTGTAAATCTGATTTTACTGTGACTGATCAGGTATTAAAAACGCTTATTGGATTTTTAATATTTTCTGGTTACCTTATTTTACCTTCTGAAAAGTTATATTGGAGTACAGATGAAGACACCAGAATACAACTTGTAACGGATGCAATGCCTCGTAATAGATACTTGAAATTGGAATCAGTTTTTCAATGTTGTAATAACGACGAAATTGGTTTGACTGATAGGTAAATAAAATAACGTATAATAACAATGTCAGAATTCTAACATTATGTGTTTCATTGTAGGTGCTATAAAATTCATCCACTAATAAATAAAATAAACCAAGCATTTCAACAATGGGGTACATTTTCTACTCATTTGTCAATTGATGAAATGATTGTGAAATACTATGGGCACGATAGTATGAAACAATTTATGCAAGCAAGACCAATTCGATTTGGATATAAATTATGGGCACTATGTAGTTCAGATGGATATTACTATAAATTTTCTGTTTATACTGGCAAAGACAAAAATGCAACTTCGGGTTTACTGCAAGGTTCGCAAGTTATTACAGATCTTTTAGTAATCGTTGAAAATTCTAATGACCATTTGGTATATTTTGATAACTTTCTTACAAACCGTGGCATACTGATTCATCTAAAATCAGATGAGTTTCGTGCAACAGGTATATACTGCAATAATCTATACTTTCTTATCCTACTTGTTACTAGAACAATGCGTGAAAGCAGAACGGATAAATGCCCACTTTTGAATTCAAAAGAACTTTGGAAGAAAGCACATTTGATTATCGATTTGACAAAAATAGTGAAATTTTAATCTTAAAATGGAACGATAACAAATGTGTCACAATTGGTACAAATTTTGACACCATTGAACCACTGGGTAATGCTTCAAGGTGATGTAAATCTAAACAACAAAAAATTCATGACCCTCAACCTAATGTTATCAAAATGTACATTCAATATATGGGAGGTGTTGATGATCATGACTGGATAGTTGGCAAATATTCTATTAGGATTAGAGGCAACAAATGGTACTTGTCGTTAATTACAAGAATAATCGACATGTCCATAACAAATGCATGGATTTTGTGCAGAAAAATTCATGGGCCAGGTTCTTTATCTTGTCTAGATTTCCGAGGAAATGTTGCCACATTTTATTTAAAGAAGGCAATTCTAGCCATCGGAAACACAACGTGCATGGCGTAGTGCCTGATGTTCGGTATGATGGAAACAGCCATTGGATAAGACGGAGGAAATCAGTGTAGATGCCAATTTTCAAATTGCCAGAAAAAAACTTTAACTTTTGTTCAAAATACGATGTAACCCTGTGTGTAGATAGAATGTTTTGAACCCTACCATAAATAAAAATAATTTTTGTTTCATGAGTCGTTAAACCCATACTATTTCAGATTGCACATAGTACGTTCATTATTATAGGTAGTGCAATCCTACTCACATTGTACCAGTGTCATATATATATATATATATATATATATATATATATATATATATATATATATATTAGGACACTTAATTTCTTGTAAACCAAAAGCAACAAAAAAAATCTGATTATTTTTATCTAATGAAAATAGGATTATAATTGATACTTAGTAACAATTTTCTAAATTTCATTATTATTTTAGGTATCGGTACTTAATGGGCTAATGTATCATAGTTCGTATTGAAAATGAAGTCGTCTGTCCTTTTTTGAGATATATTCTTCAATGACCAATTTATTAAAATTTGGAATTTCTTGAAATATTTGTTTCTCAATAGATAACATTGTGAGGGCAGTTAGTCTATCCTGGTCCATGGGCATCGTAACAATTGCTTGTAGCACTGAAAATGTTTCTGTTTGCAAATTATTTTCAATTCAAAATTTAAGTAAGTGCACTGCTCGGAAACTTGTCTAAAATTTGTTCTTGATATTATTTTCAATTCTGCCCCTAATTGTTTTTATCAAAGAATGGAAAGTTTCGAATTGCTGAATTTAAATGTAGCATAGTGAAATTTGATGAAGTCTTCAAAATTTTCCACCAAAAATAGGTATGCCATTTCCGTGGCCTGTGAACGAAAACTTTATTACTTTTCCAATTATGGTGTCATACTTTCTTAGTTGCTAGTGTGGAAACATAAGAATGTGTCTCATCTGTCTTCCTTTCTTCCTAGCTTGACTTTCATCAATATCTGCTAGCTCGGTTTCTTTAATACTATGTATGTTTTTCTTTTGAATACTTTTTCCAATCAGTAATGCATCGATTTATGGTAACGGAATCATACCTTTTTGAATCTGGGAGTATAAATTAAAGAGGTTAAGATAAATGCCAACTAAAAAACGAATTTACCAGAATGATTAAAAGTTCATTCTATGTATCAGATTGGTTTTCTAAATTGTTAAATTTACCATTAGAAGCTTCTCTGTTATTCAATAAGGATAACTTGTCAGATGCTCCAGAACATTTCAACTTCGTAATTGCTAATTTGAGAAAATGAAAAATTTAATTCAGGCATAAGTAAAAAATTCGAACATTTGAATTATACTTGGTTTTAAATTTTAAATTAAGTGATTTGCAAAATGAATATAATGGCATATTAAATTGATCTTACAAGTTTTGAATTGTTGGCAATCTGGCTTTGTTGTAAATTTGGTAAATAATTGATAGATTTTTAAGATATTTAAAGGTTTATTGAGTTTCTTAGAATTGCATCGTGTTCGTTGGGGTATAATGCCCAAAATCGTTAAGGCGAGCTATTTAAAGTATTTGCCAAACTTAACATTTGGAGTTTTGTAAAATTAATTGTTTGTATGTAGAAACATTAATTTAACGGTTATATTTGGTAGTAAAACTCTAATCGAATTTAATAACTTTTGAATGCCAATGCTGTTTTCCATAGCGTTCTTGTTGCAGTATCTTGGTTTGACATTCCCTGAAATTATTTGTTTTTAATACATTGGATTAATGAATTTTTGTTCAGTTTCATGAGGGTTCAAATGACAAATTATTTCTAATTTCTGAATATAGAGATCATTTGTGTGAACAGGTTAAATCAAATATAAGTTTCGTATCTTTAGGGTTAGTTTAATTTGTATAATTTGACTAACATTTGGAACTCATCAAGTATCAGTTGTTTAATTAAAGGCAAATAACTGAACTATTGTGCACGCATTTCTTCATAGATTACGTGTCTAATTCTTGTTATTAATCGGATTACGTTCACGAATGATGGCGAGATTCTCGAACCTCATAATTCGTACAATATTTCTAATTACCAATAAATTTTCTTCGCTATCTTTAGAAGAATCAAATTGAAAGTGTCGGTCGTTCAGAACCAAATTTGTTAATTAGTAATCGTTGAAAATTCTAATGACCATTTGGTATATTTTGATAACTTTCTTACAAACCGTGGCATACTGATTCATCTAAAATCAGATGAGTTTCGTGCAACAGGTATATACTGCAATAATCTATACTTTCTTATCCTACTTGTTACTAGAACAATGCGTGAAAGCACAACAGATAAATGCCCACTTTTAAATGCAAAAGAACTTTGGAAGAAAGCACGTTTGATTATCGATTTGACAAAAATGGTGAAATTTTAATCTTAAAATGGAACGATAACAAATGTGTCACAATTGGTACAAATTTTGACACCATTGAACCACTGGGTAATGCTTCAAGGTGATGTAAATCTAAACAACAAAAAATTCATGACCCTCAACCTAATGTTATCAAAATGTACATTCAATATATGGGAGGTGTTGATGATCATGACTGGATAGTTGGCAAATATTCTATTAGGATTAGAGGCAACAAATGGTACTTGTCGTTAATTACAAGAATAATCGACATGTCCATAACAAATGCATGGATTTTGTGCAGAAAAATTCATGGGCCAGGTTCTTTATCTTGTCTAGATTTCCGAGGAAATGTTGCCACATTTTATTTAAAAGAAGGCAATTCTAGCCATCGGAAACACAACGTGCATGGCGTAGTGCCTGATGTTCGGTATGATGGAAACAGCCAATTTTCAAATTGCCAGAAAAAAACTTTAACTTTTTGTTCAAAATACGATGTAACCCTGTGTGTAGATAGAATGTTTTGAACCCTACCATAAATAAAAATAATTTTTTGTTTCATGAGTCGTTAAACCCATACTATTTCAGATTGCACATAGTACGTTCATTATTATAGGTAGTGCAATCCTACTCACATTGTACCAGTGTCATATATATATATATATATATATATATATATATATATATATATATATATATAGGACACTTAATTTCTTGTAAACCAAAAGCAACAAAAAATCTGATTATTTTTATCTAATGAAAATAGGATTATAATTGATAATTAGTAACAATTTTCTAAATTTCATTATTATTTTAGGTATCCTTAATGGGCTCATGTATCATAGTTCGTATTGAAAATGAAGTCGTCTGTCCTTTTTTGAGATATATTCTTCAATGACCAATTTATTAAAATTTGGAATTTCTTGAAATATTTGTTTCTCAATAGATAACATTGTGAGGGCAGTTAGTCTATCCTGGTCCATGGGCATCGTAACAATTGCTTGTAGCACTGAAAATGTTTCTGTTTGCAAATTATTTTCAATTCAAAATTTAAGTAAGTGCACTGCTCGGAAACTTCTCTAAAATTTGTTCTTCTGTATATTATTTTCAATTCTGTCCCTAATTAGTTTTTATCAAAGAATGGAAAGTTTCGAATTGCTGAATTTAAATGTAGCATAGTGAAATTTGATGAATGTGCTTCAAAATTTTCCACCAAAAATAGGTATGCCATTTCCACGTGGCCTGTGAACGAAAACTTTCTTTTTACTTTTCCAATTATGGTGTCATACTTTCTTAGCTTGCATAGTCGTGGAAACATAAGAATGTGTCTCATCTGTCTTCCTTCTTTTCCTAGCTTGACTTTCATCAATATCTGCTAGCTCGGTTTCTTTAATACTATGTATGTTTTTCCTTTTGAATACTTTTTTCAAACTCAGTAATGCATCGATTTATGGTAACGGAATCAGTAACCGCTTTTTGCATCTGGGAATATAAAATATCAACAAGAGGCTTTACACGATCAAACACTGCCAACTAAAAAACGAATTTAATACATGCAATAACTTTTAAAGTGCCTTTCTGATAGTATCAGATTGTCTGGATGTGGATTGTATTTTTTCCATACACTCTATAAATGCTTCTCTGTTTTCATATACAGTGTTAACGGTTCTAACCTTGTAGCAGATGCTCTAGGAACCCTATTTCCAACCACTTCATGTAATGTGACAACTCTTTGTGGAGAAAAATTGGAAATATCACTCACATTAGTAAAAAATATACGAACATTTGTATTTATACGTGTTGCTTGAGATATTATTAAAATCAATTGATGCGCATAACAATGAATATAATGGGCATATTTAAATTTATCTTTAATAAGTTTTTGTACACCACCATGTGCGCCACTCATGGCATTTGCTCTGTCATAACTTTGGTAAATTAATTGATCAGAATTTTTTTAAGCATAGTTTAAAGGTTCTTCTTTGCAGCCAGCTAAGGAAACAGCATCGTGTTCGTTTGGTTTTATAAAAGCCCAAAATCGTTCAACGGCGGTGCCATTTGCTAAAGTATAACGGCAAACTATAACCATTTGGAGAATATTTGAAATATCACTTGTTTCGTCACTCATAACGGACATTAAATTTGAAGCGGCAATTTCTTTTTTGGTATGTGCCTAACACACGGAAAGCATACATTTTAATAAATCATTTTGAATGTCCTTTGACGTGCCTTTAAACGCGGTAGCTTGTTGCAAGTGATCCCTCAGCGCTATGTCCAATTCCGCAGAAAAATGTATGAGGCCTCTAAATACACCAGGATTTAATGAATCTTTTCGTTCAGCGTGTCCACGGAGAGGAAGTTCAAAGGCACCACAAAATTTAATTTCAAATGTCGCTAGCCTGAATATAAATTTCATTAGTACTTCTAGAAACAAGGTAAAAATCACAATTTATAAGGTTTCGTATGAATTTATGAATCTTTAGTTTGATTCAGCTATAGGTCTTGACCCACCATCAGTTGTTGAACTCATCAAGTATCAGTTGTTTAATTAAATGAAGAAAAATACACTGAACTATTGTGAAGCGCATTTCCTCCATATTGATTACGTGTCTAATTTTGTTATCGAATCGGATTATGTTCACGAATTATGGCGAGATTCTCGAACTCTCATAGCATTACCGTACAATATTTCTAATTACAATGAAATTTTCTTCGCTATCTTTAGAAGAAAAAATAAAAATTGAAAGTGTCGGTCGTCCAGAACCAAATTTGTTAATTACGAATGTAACTAAATGCAAAAGTCGTGATTATAAACGAATTTTTAAAATAGTGTGGTGTCAGTAATAGTCTTTACTGTTTTCCGTGTTAATTATTTGGAACTGATGAAGCATCATAATGGACAAAACCCGGCTTTAAAGATTTAGTATATTTATCCGAAAAAATTAAAAAGCATCAACATTCAAAGTCACATCTATCTGCTAAATTAGGATTTAATTTATTAATAAACAAGATATTCGGCAACAATTAAATAGTGCATACCGATTAAGCATAGAGAAACAGAATGATCAAGTACAGAATAATAGGTATATCTTACATAAAATTATAAACAAGAGTTTGGGATGGCTATGGGTTCCCCACTATCACCCATAGTGAGCAATATATATATGGAAGACTTTGAAGACCAAGCGATATCCGAATTCACAGAGAAACCAAGGATATGGCTTAGATACGTGGACGATACCTTCGTAGTTTGGCAACACGGCAAGCATAAGCTAGATGAATTCCTAGATCATCTAAATAGCCGCGCACCCACCATCAAATTCACAATGGAATTGAGTCGGAATAAAACTGCCATTCCTGGATGTACTTGTACACAGGAATGACAACACTTTCACGACAAGTGTATACAGGAAACCTACCCACACGGGAGGTACCTACACTACAACCCAATCACCACAAAACGTGAAGTTAGGCGTAGCAAAATGCTTGTACGATAGAGCAAAAACAATATGCTCAAAACAAGAGGACCTGAACAGAGAAAAGAAAATATCGCTAGAACACTCAAAGAAAATGGCTACCCTGATCTAACACCTAACCTTAACAGGAAAGGGTAACCGAAAAGAAGAACCTAAATATACAGCGATAATACCATATATACAAGGTACCTCAGACAAAATACGAAGGATAGGCAGCAAATACAAGATACGAACTGCCTTCAAATCGACCAGAACGCTCAGGGAATACTAACCAAAACCAAACCATACAATCAAGATCAGAATTCCAAGAACTGTGTATACAACCTACCATGCGAATGCGGCAGAGCATACATAGGAGAGAGCAGTAGACCACTCAAAGTGAGAACTCAGGAACACAAGAACAACGTCCGCAAGGGCGAAACAGAAAGATCAAGAATCGCTGAACATGTCTGGAACGAAGACCACCGCATCCAATGGGATAACATACAGATAGTAGCAAAGGACGAGAATACAACTCGTCGGAAACTCAAAGAAGCCACATTCATCGCACTAGCAGAAAATCCAATAAGCCAAGCTAGTGTAGAAATGAAACCCATATGGATTCCAATAATGCGCGAAGAGCTTAAGCGCAATACACCTGCGCAAGAGGTTACGGCGCAACATGCGCAATAAACTTCTGCGCAACCACGAAAAAATAGTTTAATATATATATAAGTTCTAACAAATATATATTGGATTACTCAGTGGCTCAGCGGTAAAGGTGTCAGACTAGTAAGTGAAAGGTACAAAGTTCGAATCTGAGAGTAGTCAAGTGCTTGAGAAAAATTAGATATAACAAATGAATTCGACTCAAGTGCGAAAACAGTCCTTCTCAGGACTAAGCCTGATGACGAAAGCAGAGTCCGCTTCCGAAACGTCGCGCTCAAAAAGCATAAACTGTGGAAATAGGCCGATCAACTCCACTAATAATATAGATTTCACTAGCAATAATAAAAATTATATTTTAAGAAAATAAGATTTATGCGTGTAAACTCCCTTAAAATAATAAGGTACACATGGTGGTGCAAGGTCAAGTGCTATTGTTTTATTTATTTCAATTAATGGGTAAAAGCATAAAATTACACATTTCGAAATACTTACTTTTTTAATTTTTTATTAAGAAATAATAAAAATAACGAAATTCTTAAGGTATACTGTTACATATTACCAAAAAAATGCAATATTTACTTACATTGTACAAAACTTTCTCATTAATTAAAATAAATTTAATTTTTCAGGTAGTTCAGTATTTTATTTTAAAAGAAAACTCCCAATATATTTTAAGCCAGTATATTTCGTGTTTAATTAACACTTCATCAGAACAACTGAAAACACATTTTATAAGTTAACATATTATTAAATAAACAAAAAATAACTAACAATATTTAAGGGTGTAAAACCAAAAATAGAAGCTAACACTAGAAACAATTTTCTCCTCACTAATGACTGAATTTAATGTGCTCTGATTTCATGTCCACATGAGCAGTGAACGAAGCAAGCAGGCGACGCGGTGGATCCGATGAGCAGGCGCGCATGCATATTGTAAACTGACATCAGCGTCTAGCGATAAGTTTTGTTTATTAGTAATTAAAGGTTTACGCATTGTCACCAGATAAGAAATTTTACTTCTCGTGTTTTAATTTTTTGATCTGTGACGAATTCTTTTTGGAATTAATATTTTGCAGGTAGAATGATAAAATTATTTAAAGAAAGATAAAATTTAAATATGTTTTTTTAAAGAAGAGACACTAAATTTGGGAATGCACGTGCACATGTGCACTTATTGAGGAACCGCCACTGAACATCATACAAAACTGACACCAAACGTGTCTACAACAAAATGTTGCGTTTACGCAACTTTGTGCTTATTCGATGTCCTACTTGTTGTTCGAGAGAAAAGCTTCAAAACAATTTGTATGCAGATGCACAACACATTTTTTGGCATTTATATATAGTTGTGCTCTGACAAACTCTACATCTTCTTCTTTTCTTATTTTGCTCCTCCACTATCACGTGCCCCATGCGATCGTGTCTTATTTCTAAGGGCAAATAATGTTTTGAAGATCGTCCATAGTTTGACGTTTCTATTGTCTCTTTTTCAGAGTTATTGTTTTCACTTAGGGTTAGAGTGTTTTCAGACTTCATCAGAGACATAGGTATGGATGATCGAAACTCTAACTGTGACATCTTGTCCTCATTTGCCAATCTATGCATTTTCCATGCGTTTCCAATAACGCTGTCTAGCATATTCGTGAATAGAGGCCACCACCATTTTTCCCGCTTACTCTAATGCGATAATTTACTATTTCCATGTCATGCAAATTAACCCCACCCATGTTTTGTATTATACTCCGAGATTATTTGGGGCTGCGACACATTCATGATCTTTTTCTTCCTCCGGTTATATCTTTTGGCGTTTGCTAATGGTTGTATAGTACCATTGTTACTAACTACTGTAGAGTTGTCGTTTCACTTTGCCACCATTACTTCACATCTATCTTCAAATGCAAATGCATATGTTCCCTTTCGGTTTTCTTCATTGAAGAATTGGGTGTTAAAAGGCACTTTGCGGTACGGTCTTTTCGAATGGTACTAGTTGCCAAGTATCCATGAGTTTTTAACAAACAAAGGAGTTTAGAAGAGGAGAAGAAATTATCAAAAATTTTCCGATATTCGGATGTATTTCGAACAACTTATAACAGTTCTGTAACCACTAGCTCACTTAAACCTAGATCGCTGTTACGGTTCATACTTTTTCCAGTATAAGGAACAAATTTATATAAGTAACCGTTTTCACTGCACAAACACCGTAACTTGAATCCAAGTCACACAGGTTTTCCTTTTATGAACATTTTGCACGAATGTCTCCCAAAATATAGTACCATTTCTTCATCTATTGAAAGGTTATGGGAAAATACCCTAAACTGAACATTTTTCTCGTTGATCATATCGAAAATAGGTCTCAGCTTTGAATATTTGTCTTCTTTACTCAGTTGACTGTTATCACATGAGTGTATATTGTGTTTGATTGATCAAAACTTATTACGGCTTATACACCTTCTGACTAGAGGAAATCCTTTCTCTTCACCTTTTGACGAAGCTAATTTTATGACAGGTAATGTATGATATCCCGTTAGAGTAATTATTCCAATAAACTGCTTCAATATCTTGTTGAAAAGTGTGGCGATTATTGTCATATGAGTATTTGATACTGAATTCAACAATTTTCGTCAACATCTCTAAGTCAAAATATTGTGAGAATAGTTCATACGGGGATTTACCGCCTTCTGAATTTTTAATTCCTTCTATGTGAGCCTCCTCTTCCGCATTTGCCACATTAGTACCTTTGGCTCATTTTTTTCCCATTTAGGTACGTTTTCCTTCAGTTCTTTTGTTATTTTTTTATTTCAACTTTTTTTTCTCTTTATAGCATGTACCTGGTTTTTTTCCTACAACTTGCTCTTTTTCTTCTTCCTGTTCATTATGGACATGTATTTCAAATGTTCCAGCCACATCATCTCTTTCATTTTCACCTAGAAGTTGATCATCATATATGTCCGCCTTATCGGTAATTTCATCAACGTCTGGTGGAATATATATGGCATCTACCCTATCTACATTCTGTAGGTCATAATCTTCTTCCAATAATGCTAGAAGTTCTGCCTGAGATAAAGGGCGTTTGTTTTTCCAAGACATATCTAAAAAGAGTAATGAAAAAGGTAAACTGTAACTCAAGTGGTATGAATTATTCATAATTACTATTTTTCCTAATAAATAATAAAGCACATGTTCGATATTTATCTAATTATTTGCTCAAATTACGTAAATGTTATAACCTTTTTACACAAAATACAATATACGTGGTTATTTATTCATCAAGTGTTTATCACGAACTGAAGAAAGAAGAAATGATGACAAACAGTCTATCTGTCTAGACTTGTAGGAACCGCGCGCTTGTGATAAAAGAATTTATGTTACAGATGTAGTTATTCACTAATCCCAACGTTGCGTAAACGCAATTATTGTAATTTATAGACGAAACAAGTGTAATGTTACTATTTTTCAGTAAAATAAAGTTTGTTGATAATAGAAGGTTTACAGCAACGCAATTTAGATAAAAAGCTAATAAAAAAATTTTATACAATTAGGGTGAAATATCAAAGTAAGCCTTATACATACGTTGGCTTTTGCTGAAATTTCGGTGAAATTTACCACTAATTTAGGTCAAAAGAAAATGAAACATTATAAAACAATAGTTGTAGTAGTGTTGTTTCTGCATGATGTTGAGTGAAAATGTAATTAAAATTGTCGTTTAACAGACAGTAACATATTAATGTTGCGTTTACGCAACATTGGGGCATAATGGGGAAATTACAGGGTTAAAAAGTAAGTTATAATTACTGTGGTTTTACCTCTTTAATGGTTAATACCTCGAGAATTATCCACTTTATGGGTTCTTAACAAGAGTATACATTTTTTAAGTACAAGACATTGAAAAATATGAATTTATAGTTGAAACTGATATTCGCACAGTGGCTTATCATTCATGTTGTATAACACTGGTAAAAGCGATTTAACATATTGTTCTACGGCTGAGTGCGCCTTAGGTCAGTAAAACTTTCCAATAAATTTAGTACAAAAGTACAGTGTATTAAAAAAGTTAGAGCGATTAACAATTTAATAATTTTCAACTGTAATACCCTGTAATCTGTTAATTATCAACATTTCACTAAAGTCATATTTGGCAAATCGTCATAATTTTAGGTTAGGATTCTATCATGGTTCAGTGTACAATTGATTATCGGATACCCTGTCTACTAATAATAGATAAGTATAATAAGCTATCTTGACCCATTGTAGATCGAAAATAGGTTTGTATTTTAAGATTCGAAAAGCTCCTCTCGCCGCTAGCAACCTTCATCAGTAATATTTAAAAGATTCTTATAGCAATTACTAGATTTGGAAACTAACATTAATGGTTCACTGCATAAACCTTGGGCAATAATATATTTTTACCATTTTTAGATGGATCAAATAATATGTTCTTTAAAGATTTACATTTTGAAGACCTGTTTACTTTATCTATTTTAAGGAAATTATTTAAGTCATTTAGAAAATCAAAATCTGTGTGATCTATTATTTGATCGAACCTTTCTTCGATTCATGTTAATGCAGTGTCCAATATCACAAAATAAGAATTAATTTTAAATAAGTCCTGCGGATGCTTTAGAGTTTTATCCTTGCTCTCATAATCAAACGATCCTTTTTTCGTTCGAGGTCTCATAGTATTAAGTGGTGGAAGTGAAGGGGCGCATTCGATATTCTCGGCAATATTTTTTGCGTCTTCTAAAATATTATAGTATCCTTCATCTGATCTAATATCATAAGCCTTAGTTTGTTGCAGTAATACCATAATATTTGATAAAGTAGTGCTTGTTTCCTGCATTGCTTTGCTCTTGTGTTATCAAAATAGATCGTATATAAAGCATCATATATTTTACCTAAATTGTGCCTAAGCACTTTTATTACATCGATTTTGCTTTCCCACCTAGTATACGAAAAGGGTTTTAAAGTTAAAATAGGGATTTCATCTTTTAACCCCTGTCAACGTTTAGTCGATGCTGAGAAGAGCACGTATAGCTCTTGTACAATTGCAAAAAACTTGTTATTTCTAAAGACGCTTTAGCAGCATCATTAACGACTAAATTTAAACTGTGGGATACACAGAACACATAGAAACCTATAGGGTTTAAATCAAGATTTTTTTGGCAGTCATGTATTCCGACCTTCATGTTTGCACCATTATCGTAACACTGCCCCCCTAGCTCATATAAACAAATGTTGTGAGTCTTCAAAAAATCTATTACATTAGTTATACCCTGTCCTGTTGAATCAGATATTGAAATGAATCTTAAAATGCGCTCTCTAATTTGAAACCTTACCACAACGGTAAGTTTGTCCAGGTGACATATCATGCGTAGAGTCTAAAACAATGGACTAATATATACTATCTTTCAGCAGATTTATCATTTCGTGTCTTATATTTTGTCCCAAATGGGAAGTACGTTCATTTTAAAAATGTACACCCAAATAGTGAAGCACAATTTTTGGATCTCTAATTCTGGAGATATGATCGGATATAGTATTATTAAACTGTGCAACTGTTCCAATTAATTAAAAAACATTTCAATTTTGTTGCTGGTGAACGTATTATTTTTACCTCTAGTACTGTAATTTTGACCGGCCAAAAATTTAACAGTACAAATTATAATTTTTAACACGGATACCCATCTATCTGTTTACTGATTTATCAATTTCTCATTTAGAGAATCAGTAGCAGTTTGATATTGAATCGATTTATTTAAATCAACCCAAGATTTTGTTACAAATACGACTTTGATTTTTCATCACGCGCTATAGCTTGAGATAAATGTCTGCATATCATTCAACAAAGGCATTAGGAAATGTCTGAAATATTTTGCAAGGAAATCAAGATTCGCGATCTTTTAACGTAGAGTAGATTAGCCAAACTCTTGGAATGATTTCTCCGTTACTTAATCTTTTTTTATAATATGCAATCTTTACCCAAGGGAAAGTGTACATCTGTTTCTGTAAGTTGGGTTATGCCTAATTCTACTAAAAATAATTTAACTTTGTTGGATAGTACCGAAGGCTAATGGCCAGGATCCTTGTAATATCGTCTTAACGCAAGCCTACTTCTTCTAAAGAACACTGGCCTTCTGACTTGTTCTTTCCCACAGACAACTGTTTAAGGATCTTCCTTTTCTGTTAAATCAACTTCATTCAGAATGTTGTTTAATGATGATGGGCTCTCTTGTGCCTCGTCTTTCTCGTCATTGTGATCTCGTTATGTAATCGCTGATTCCTCTTCCGACGTTTCTGAGACTAGAACTTTTTTCAGTGAGCCACATTCCTTTTTGGCTAACTCCTCCTTTTCGAGTTTTCTTTTTCTGTATTGAGTTCCAGAAAGCTCTTTTATCAGACATCTGGTTTGAATAAAATTGAGTATCACATAAAGTGTCAACACAGGTATCGTAATGTAAGAATTTAACTGTTTGTATAGATTTCGATAAAGGTAAATCTTTGCAATACAATACTCTGCTGTTTCGACACGTTGATGTGGATTTAATACTTTTCAAAAGAGCGATTCTGTTATATCTATCGCGCTTCTTTAATTAACGTTACGATTTACAGCAATTACAAAATATTTACTTTCTTCACAAAAATATACATGTAAATTTATTCTATTAGTTATGTAACCGTGCGCCAAAAAACAAATATACCATAAAGTGTACTTACGTTTAATAAACTTGTAGCCGCTATTACTCAATGAAAATCACAAAATCGAACATAATGATTAAGCACCAAGGAACAATATTTTAATGTTGTGGAAACTGGTACGTTCTGAATCCAAATGACGAATTCCAACTCGGTGCGCGTATTTATAAGGTCTAGTTTTAAATTAATTATTTCCTGAAAAATCCTACACGAAGCTGAAAAACGAACGAAGACGTGATCGATAAAAACATAGTTTTCAAGAAGTTACGAAATAAGAAGTAACATTACCTTTTTAAAGCAAATTTGAATTCTTTGCAGTAATTTCAATTATATTGAATATTTTGTTGTATAGTGTAATTATAACAATTTTATATTAAATGGACAAATACAATGAAATAGTGGGAAGACTTTAAATGATGGAAATTCGGCATATGATTTCCCGCGAATATCAAAAATAGTAGATATTATTTCTCCATTAAGCTCCAAATATGC
The DNA here is from genome assembly GCA_036346205.1 of Vesta saturnalis. Classification (NCBI taxonomy): domain Eukaryota; kingdom Metazoa; phylum Arthropoda; class Insecta; order Coleoptera; family Lampyridae; genus Vesta; species Vesta saturnalis. The sequence continues at coordinate 643,702 of JARFJB010002090.1, forward strand.
GAGATTCATAATTATGAAGTAAAGTGTATGAATAATTCCCTGTTCTGTTATATATCATTTATGTAAAAGTTATAGTTAACAATTTTCAACGGAATATAAAAACACAATTCGCTGACGATATAGGTTTACTACTTCAACGAATAGTAAAGATGATTAGAACAAGCAAAAAATGATGTTCATATAAACATAAAAATTACTGAGATTAATTTAGTTTGTGGCATACGTGGGGGTCTAGATATATTGTAGAATACGGCATAAGTGCCTATTACGTAAAGAATAAAGGACTATTTTGGGATTTCAATACGCTTCGCTTAGACAAAACCTAGAACATATATTTAGCACTCCCATGCCTAACATTACCTTAAGTAAACAAAGTGTCTCACTTTCAATGATCAAAACTAGTCCTTTATTTTTGTATGCTTAGGTTTGGAAATGTATGTACTGCATGCACGTTATATTTGTCTTATATTATTTACAATTTGTCGCTTTTAGAATTTTTCTGTAACCGGGTGTCCACTGTCGCCCCTCGGCTCGCCGTTCGCGTGCCCCGCACCCATTGTACACCGAGTCGGAATGGCCCTGAGTGAAAGGTTTGTTACTGAATAAATATTTAAAATAAATAATTGCTAAGCTTTTAATATAACAGTTCAGGGTTGGGGTAAACAAACATTATTCCCCGTCTCGTCATTGTGTAGTTTCGTCGGTTACGTTCAAAAAGTAAAGAACCTGGTTTTTGTAAAACAAGCACGTATAACTCACTTGAATATATTTTCTTTTTACAAGTGCGGTGAATGTGTACCAAGATTTGAAAGATTTAAGGAATTTAAATTAGGCCAAAGTTAAGTAAAAATTCAAGTATGTTTGTGGGATGTGGCTTTTATGGTGACGTCGTTGCTGTTGTTGAGATTGAACCCACACAACTTAGATTACTTCCCAACATACAACATGCCGGAATTCGATCCTGTCAAAAACAATATAGAAATAGAAAAGTGCATCAAGAAGAATGGAAAAGTTCGGTGAATTGTACGATTGGGATGAAACAACACTTAAATATTTCAGCCTTTGTAAATTGGTAGGTGTAGCTAAACCATGGCGTGATAGTTTCAGGAGTACACTAAAAACTGGGAAAGATTGGAAAGAGGTGTTAGGTGAAACATTTTCCATTGAATTTAGTTGCCTAGATCTCCATGTAGAAGCCCAAAATTGTAAAAGGAAAGGTTGTCAAGACGTCATAGAATATTTTTTTGAAAAGTTACTTGGTAATTTAGAGATTGGGTCCACCAACAAAGTATAAAATCAGTTGTTACCAGATTTGAAATCGGGATCCAATTCAGACAATTTGTCAATAGAGAAAGGTTACGGTGAAAATATCACAGACATGAAAGCTAAAGCGTGTACGATAAGATCAGTTTGTATTAAGTGCAGAAAGAAAGGTAATTATGTCAGAAATTGTTGTGAGAAAAACAAATTGTCTGCTAATCCAAAAGTAGTACCTTTAACTACAAGACCAATATTAATGTAATTACTGAAACAGGTATACATGAGTGCCCAGTAGTCGAAGTTGAAAATTAAATAGCCACAACAAATATTTTAAAAACTAAATTATAAGTAACAGAGCTGTAAAATGCTAAGTTGATTTAAACAGCAGCTAGTAGCTGTGTAGCTTTAACGGAGGTAGCATTAAGAATTTATCACGAGGCCGCCATCAAACCCCTGCATGGTTATGGATCAACGCACAGGCTGTTTCCTTACTTGTTACACATCCATTTCCGGAGCACCCAAGTGTTGTGATTACAATTCGATTTAACGAGCTGGCAATTTAACATTCTACTGTTAATTATTCTGTTGTAGGTCAACGTGCCAGTGAGTTTCGAATGTGTCGACCATCGTGCCTTATATAAATTCCAGCGAAAAGATCATTTTCCGTTGCTGCAAATTGAAGATTACCTTGATCAGATGAAAGGGCAGTTATATTTTTCCAATTTAGATCTTTGGCTACTTTTGTTACTCCGGATGGACGGTATCATTTTAAAAGGATCAGTTTTTGGATTGTGCAACGCACTTTTGTTACTCCGGATGGACGATATCATTTTAAAAGGATCAGTTTTTGGATTGTGCAACGCACTTTTGGGTTTTAAACGGTTAATGAACATTACTTTAAAATCATTGGTAAACGGTGTGGTAGCGTACTTGAACGATATTACTATTCCTTCTGAATAATTCGAAGGACTAATAAATTTAAGAGAAGTGCGGTTTTCGCGATGCTAGGTATTAGAAAAATAAAATGTATTCAAGATTTTCCAACTCCAGTCGATGTAAATACCCTTTGAAGCTTTATTGGTTTAGCAACTGATTTTCGCCGTTTAGTTTGAGATTTTGACTTATATAATAAATCACTGCCAAATCGAAGATTTTAATGTTATAAAAGAGAAACAACGCGATCGAGCAGTAGTAGCGATTTATGTTCCTGACGCTAGCACGGAAGTGCATGCTGATGTCTGTTCATTTGGAATCTCTGGTGTCTTATTTCAGTATTCCTAGAACAATCAGTTACATCCAGCTGCGTATTTTAGTAGAAAAATTACTAAGGGTGAATCAAAGCCTCACTCGTATGAGCTAGAAGCACTTGCTATTGTTGCATCTTTCAAGATATTTCGTGTGTATTTAATCGGAATGCACTTTGTAATTTGAACTGATTGTAATAGCTTAAAGATGTTGGCTGGAGAAAAAATCGGACGTTGGTTCGTGAAGTTGTCAGAGTTTGATTATACTATTGATTGGATCCAGTTATAGTCTTGCAGATGGGTTGAGTAGAAATCTCGTTAAACCTCCACAAGAAACTGAAATAGATGGTTTGTTGATAATGGGTGTTCAGTTAATACCGGGTTGGGAAGCATATATGCAACGTGATAAATCTCTAAAAATTTATAAGAAATTAAAATCTGGTGATGAAGAAGTAAAAAAGAAGTTTTGTTGAATGTAGCGTATATAGACATAAATATAATATATTTTTACTATTTGTATGTCTTGAAAATACCTAAAATTGCTTGAAGGATACCTATTACTTTCCAAAAAAGAAGGAGTATGTGACTAATTATACTAACCGTGTTTATTTTAAGATGCCGTGCAGTAACAGACTATCCGCGTCCATTGGAAAAAATACTTCGAATTCATTAATGGTAATCATATACTGTAATTATAATAATCATAAAATAAACAGAGTATTGACAGAGTCGTTAAAACACTCTAAATTTACTTCTGGAAGTTGGTAAGCGCAATCTTTCTTACGTAAAATCTAATAGTTATATCGGGATGACTCTTCCAAGGTTAAAATTCCCAAAATCATCTATCTTAATTACCTTACTTTTAATTAACAACAAAAAGGAATAATAACGTCCAAAACATAAATTTGACGTAATACGATTCTTGGTATATAGTATTCAGAATATAAAGTAAAAATAACGTACAGTATGTAATGATACAGTACATGGGTGAATACACTTTTGCAAAATTATCTTAACCACCTAAAGGGCTTTGATGCCAAACTATACACAAAAAAAGGGTATTCACCCGCCTAACAGATACAAATAAAACAACTTTATTAAAATCGCGAACACAAATAAATAAACGTAGAAAGTAATTACCTTAATTCGCACAAAATGATCACTCTAACTCCCCTTTCCTCTCCACAGCGGTAAGACAATACTCGAGCAATTGGCCCTTTTGGTAATAGATCGATGGATGCCAATAACTGTTCAATCCGACTATTTTTACGAATATAATGGTGAAAACATTTAAGCCAAACCCACGTGATTAATAACTGCGTCAACTTGTTTATACAGGTTAATTTATTTCCAAAACGTTCTTTGTCCTTTATATACACAAAATCTGTTATAGTGATAGTTATATTTACATAAATCTTTTATTTGTTTTAACTGCTGTGAATGCGTATGTACTTTCGTGATGCACTATTTAATTTAATGGCCGATATAAGAATCTGCGAAAGCGCAATTTAACCAAAATATGAGGAAATAGCACTAAAATTAGACACTAATCCTCTTCAGTGGATCCTAAATTGTCACTTCCGACCAACGAAATACCACACAAAGGTCTAAGGGATGATTGAATTCTCTTTAAGATCCACACACAAGTGACCGGGAATAATTCCTCGTAAGTAACTAAATTTAGTGCGCCTCAAGTTAACATTCCACGTTCGGCGTCCAACAACCTCTTTCTTCTACAAATCGACTTCAACTGTCTGAAAACCAAAACTCCCCTTTCCCCACTAGATCACGTCATCCGTTTTAATCGTCACATATACTAAATCTGCATAGTAGATATTTCCCAGGAAAAGAAACGCAGTTGATATCTAGAAACGAGACACACACACATCCTCTTTCTCAATCAGAGGCTCAGTCACTCAAATAAGTTTTCTATACCCTTAGTAACAATAATTCCGTATACAGGGTGTCCCGGGACTAATGGGAAAAAAGTCGGGAAAGTATAGGTTGAGACAAAACAATGTCAGTACTTCATATAAGTTTTTTTTGCAATTTGAAATTCATTATTTTTATTTCCGTACTGTTCATTTGATCTTTTTAAAATATTCAGTATTCTTAGAATGTATGTGTATGTTTATTTTAGAAGTGTAAACAGATTTATAGTATTGCCTTAAAGCCAGGGACGTACTAGTCGTGATGGTTTAGGATGCAAACATTTGGTAGGGATGACACTTCCTATATAAAAATTTATAAAATGGCTTCCTCGTACCTTAATCTAATTAAAAGGTACTCTTGTTTGAATTCGATAAAATAAGCCGTTTGGCTGATATTTGGATTTTATTGATGCATTGCAGACCAATTTGCGAATTCGCCATGTTTTTTAAGGATAACCCCAGATAACGATATAAAACTGATTTAATAATACAACTCCCAAGATTTAATAACTCATTAAGTAGAAATTTTGTAAAAATGTTTGAAAATTGTTTGTAAATTTTATCAAGTGACCTCAGGAATAGTTGTCAGTCATTGTGTAGAATAGGTAGTTGTCAGTATTTGTCAATAACAATTAATAACTATATTAAAAGTTACAATGGCAGACTTCGCTTTTCGTGAGTTTGCAGATATGCTTCTCGAAGGTCAGAAGGCTTTATGCTGAAACAGAGCATTGCCAGATAGACGAATGTTTGACAGTATTGATATCAGGTTACGAGAGACGGGCAAGATTAGGTAAACTAATTTATTTTGCATGTTGTACAAAATCAAATTTATAGTTTTAGGGAGTTTTTTGGCCAAAAAAAGGTGGCGAAAGTCCAGTACGAAGTGTACGTACTGCGGCAGTTGAACAAAACATATTAAATGCAGTTGATAGTGATCCATCAACGAGTGTACGAAATCTGTCAAGAGAACATAACGTCTCAAAATCAGTTGTTAATCGCATTCTCAAAGAACAACTGTTGTACTCTTTTCATGTACAAAAAGTACATAGTATGGCAGCGACGGATTATCCTGCACAACTTGAATATGCTCAGTGGTTTCTACGACAACAAGCAGACAATACATTTATTAATAAAGTTCTTTTCACGGACGAATCCGGTTTCACCAGAAATTCTCATAATTTGAACTTATACAATGATGATAATCCACCTGGCATTATCCAAGCAATGAACCACCACAGATTTATAGTAAATGTTTGGGCAGGAATAGTGGGAAATCATTTAATAGGGCCATACTTTATTGACGGTACTCTGACAGGCCAGAACTATTTGGATTTCTTACAAAACGAGTTTTGGAACCAGTTTGATGATGTGTCACTACAAACTCGTGGGAATTTATGGTTCATGCATGATGTTGCCTCTCCTCATTCTGGTTTAAATGTACGAAAACACTTAAACACAAGGGTTCCTAATAGATGAATTGGTTAGGGAGGCTTGCTTCAATGGCCACCGCGATCACCAGACTGAAATCTTATGGATTCCTTTCTGTGGGATTATCTTAAAGATTTAGTGAATGCAACACCTGTGAAAACAAGGCAAGATTTAATAAGCAGAGTTGTTTACTGCAATGCTATTTGCTATAATCCGGGATTGCTTTTTCAGGTGCAAAGAAACAACATTCGTAGACTTAGAAAGTGCGTGGAAGTGAGAGGAGCTCATATTGAACATTTAAAGTAACGTTACTGTTGGTTAGTAATTGGTTTTAGTCTAATGTTTTATAATTTGACTTTTCTTAATGGTGTAATAACTTTGTGTTTGCTAATTTTGATTGAAAGCAACTAATTACGTTGTTTGCATACCTGTTTAGCTTACATCAAATGAGTTATTAATGTTGTTACCTTCTAGTATCGTCCCTGGCTTTAAGGCAATACTTTGAATCCGTTTACGCTTCTAAAATAAACATACACATACATTCTAAGCATATTGAAAATTTTATAAAGATCAAACGAAAAGTACGAAAATTAAAAAAAAAAACGAATTTAAAATTCCAACTTTGGAGACCTATAACTCTAAAACGAGGGCCTGTATTAAAAAAGCGTATATGAAGTACTAATATTATTTTGGGACACTCTGTATAAGTGAAATGGTAAAGTTGAAAAGAAATTGTAGACCTATATACCCGCGACTAAACCTTTTGTTATCAAACTCGGTTACACAAACCAATTTATTCCCAAACATATTATATTCCCTAAAAGCTCTTTTCAACGATCATGGAATTTACCTCCTTTCGAAACTGCGATAACGATTTTAAAATAACAATTCCCGGTAACAACGTTTTAATTTAAAATCCTACATATAACATTTTTAATATCCTAGTATTCCAAACAAAAAAAATTTGCCGCCAATTCTAACCGCACATGACAGATCAAAGAAAGTAACATCGAACCAAAAACAGAGACATCTACCTCCGAGAAATCACCTTTTCAAAGATAATTCAATATTAGATACGTTTCTGTTTTTTAATATAAAGCGATATAAGCGCTAAAAATGAACCTAACATCTTGTGGAAGCATTCTTGTCTAAACGAAAAAAAATTTACTTTTAATGTAGCCTCGATTTTCATACTAAACAAGTGAAGATGAAACGTAGGTATTTGGTTAATATAATAAATTGGGTATTTGCACTGAGGTGAATGTCAAACATAAGATTAAGTATAATGTACTATACATTATGTCCCAGAAATAATGTCTAAATTCGTTTAAGGGTGATCGGTGTGTTTTTTGGAAAAACGATTTAACCCGTCAATTTTTATTTTTTAGTACGATTTTTTGGTGGTAAATGTATGTATATAGGGTGGCCCAAAAATAAGTTACCACCAACTTTATTTTTTAAATGAAAGTACCTATTTCTTATTTCATTTTCGGATTCTGCTTCAAATTCTAGGAGAACTTTACAATTGAACATTTCAGTAACTAATACCTTATCAGGTGTATAAGCAAGAAAGTATTTATCTATTGATTATTGATCACATCCCATACTATTATTTTTTAAGTAACCTTTTTATATTTGTGAAGGAAAGTTTTTTCTCGTCATTTTTTGCTGCATTTCTTATACACCTACTACAGTTTTAGTTGCTGAAATGGTCAATTGTACAATTCTCGGGACCTTTTGTGTTTAGGTTTGGACATGTTATATAAAACATGCTTAGAATCTGAAGCAAAATCCGAAAGTGAAATAAAAAATACGTGATGATGTTGGTAGTCATAACTTTTTTTTGGCCACCCTTACCATCAAACAAAACGCATTAAAAAATATCTGGTGTGGAACAACACACGACGATCCAACCTGCAAAATGGAAATTAAAAGGAATGAAATAATTCTAATAACATTTTTCTTAAGATCATTATGCAACCTACTTTATAATAAGTTCATTGCGAAAATAGGTAACATTGTAAACCCAAAAATACTAACCTATGTCAAACAGACGTTAAAAACTTCACGACAGACAGAATCTAATAGACAGCTAGACGCTAACTTAAAAGAGATGAAGTAATTCTAAATTTCAAATTGTTTTGGATAACTATGCAACCACTTTTTTATTCATAACGAAAACAGGCAACATTATAAATTCAAAAAAATAATCTATGTCAGAATGACGTTTAAAACTTCATGCCAGATAGATATACATGTTAACTTAAAAAAACCTGCCAGCAGCTCTAAGCCAAATGAAAACTTAAGTGCAGAATTATAGGTACGTAATTATTTTAGTTCTGGAGTTATCGTGAATACCAGATTACATACACACACACGCACACACTCACGCACACGCACGATCGCACGCACACTTGCGCGAACACACGCACGCATGCACGGACGCACGCACGCGTGCACGCAAACACGCACTCACACGTGCACAGACACGCACATGCTCACACGCACACAAGCACACAAGTACACTCTAACACACGCATAAACGCGCACTCGCACACTTGCTCACTCGTACACACGCACACATGCACACACGCGCAAACGCACACACGCAAACACACACACCCACATGCACACACGCACAGATGCACTTATGCACACACGCCACACGCACACACGCACAGATGCACACACGCACATACGCACATACGCACACACGCACACAGGTACACACGCACACACGCACACACGCATACACGCACACACGCACAGACGTACACAAGTGCACACGCAAGCACACACGAGCGCACGCAAGCACGCACGCACGCACACACACGCACAAACACGCACGCATGCACGAACGCACTCACACACACCTACACACACACGCGCACGCACACACACACACACACACGCACACATGAACACACGCGCAG